>JAKGUB010000106.1:2467500-2952500 GCA_026261675.1 Hippocampus mohnikei | reverse complement strand
CAGCCAGCATGAGCCGCTTATAAGGTCAAAAGTATAGCATTTCATATTTTAAATGTTTACAATATCACTTACGTATTTGTTTGTTTGCTCGATTTTGAACCAGAGTGCAGCATTATGAGATCTTCACAATGATACGTCTTAAAATAACATTATCTTTGTTATTAAATCAATCTTGCTTTGCTAAGGAACTATATTTATGTGATTTTAGTTGTGTTACATTGCAGAAGAAAAAGCGGACGTATGTTTATAAAAAAAATGCAAGATTTGACTGAAAACAAGCAGAGAGAAGAATAAATCAGATTCTTTCTGCCTGTTTTAGCAGGAAATATTTATGTGTGACATTTAAAATAACTTAATACTTCAAGTTTCATTTTTACACTAAAGTTTATATTACCATCGGTACTGTTACTGTGAAGGGATTTAGGTGATATGCATTTTAGGCTATATCGCCCAATTGCCACCTTCGCCGAATGCAGCATACGTTCATTCACATGTGCATAGGGTCAGGTCACTGCAGCCTCACCTTTGGAGCCTTACTCATGACTTTTTCCTTTTTTTCTTTTAACATTTGTTGTAATGTCAGTTAAAAATGTTGTAATGTTTTTCCATTTTATTTTTTTTTCATCTCTTTCTTTCAGTAATTCATTTGTAATTCAAATGTTATGGTACTCTTCAGTTTAGTTCTCTGTACAGATGCATTAAAAGTAGGAGTTTGAAAACTCTACAGGAAAAAAAAAGTGATAATAATGAAGATGGTATAAGATACGAAATATATATCGTAATCTTTTTTCGGGGCCATTTTGCCCAGCCCTTGCGTTTATGTATGTAATTTAATTAAATTCTTTGTTTTCACGGGTACTGTATATCTGTACGTTCACTTAAGAACAGAGTGAGGCTACTATTGTCACATCGGTAAGAATTCATTTTTGCTTTAATACGTCTGTAGTTTTCAGCCGGTACTTTACTTTTACTTAAGAAGAAATAAGAACAATAGTACTCTACTTCTCTTTACAGTATTATTTGATACAAACATCTCTAGTTTCATTTGGGTTTGCAAACACGTACTTTTGGCATCTCTGTGAAGAATGTATTGATCATTAGTAACTCATCCATCTTGATCATCCATCATGACGATAAACCGAATCCAGCCAACAGGTACCATTTGCAAGCATGCTATGATTGCTCGAGGCTGACGCTGGCTGTCCACGCTAAAGCTAATGCTACAGCTAATGCTAATCGAAATGCTCACAGCGGTAGTGTCAAGTCGACCGTGTTGAGCGGCTCATCCTGGCCTCGTAGCAGCAACCAACCGCCGGCCGGTGCAGTTCGGTCCGGTCCGGTCCGTTCGCGTCTCCTCCTCCCAGAAATCGACGTTAGCTCGGGAGCGACGTTTCCTTGACGATTGATACTGCCTGGCTCACTCGCTCGCTGCTCCGCTCGCAACCCTGGGCGTTGCTATGGAAACAGCCGTTTCGGGATTGCGAATCTAATGACCAATCGATAATCACCAGGAACAACATGCAAATTATGACTTCATCAACTTAATGATTTAGCGTGTCCTATCATTATTCTTGAATGGGTACAGACGCGTGCCCCCCCCCAACACACACACGCACACACATTCACGCACGCCCTCTCTCACGCACACGCGCACACACAGAGGAACACCAGGATAACGGGGAGCAAATGGGTCCCATGAGTAAATAAGGAGCTTCCTCGAATTGCTTAGTCATTCACAATCAAAGATGAGGTGAGGTTCACCTCTTTTTGAACAACTTCGTGAGAAAATAATCGAACAGTTGAAGGACAATGTTCCTTTATGTTGCAAGACATTTCAGTTCAACCAGTGTCATTAAATACAGTTAGGCGCTGCATCAATCAATCAATCAATCAAACTTTACTTTTAGAGTGTTGATCCTTCTGCTGCGGAAGTCCCTCGCTGTTCATGTGTAGGCATCATTGCTGGTGACTACACTCGGTTCGAGGCACAAGACAGGAGACGATTCTTATTTTTCTTTGTGTGGTCGCTATCACTGAGTCGCTAAACACCTGGCGTGCCACAGTGCACCTTCATTGCCAGAAGCGAACTGCAGGGAAGCTCCACCCCCTTTATTTACATACACCCCAGAACATGGTATCCCTCCACACAAAATAGTACCAACATTAAACTCTAATGCTAGTGGCGTACATCGTCACCCAACACCCCCACTCGATGGCGCCACATACACTAACATTGCATTAGTTACCTATACACCTGTTTTAATGCTGTCAAGTGCTTTTCCCTTGGATCAGACATATACTGAGATAGTCTACTCACAATCCAGCTAATATCAGGTCTAGTGCAGGTCATGATGTATATGAGGCTGCCCAGCATTGCTCTATATATCCTCTGATCAGTTTTGTCCCCTTCTGGAGCCAGGTCACATTTGATTTCACTTGGAGTGGCTCTTGCTTTGCATTCAGACATGCCAAACCTTTCCAATATTTTCTCAATATATCTGGATTGGTTCAATGTGATTGAGCCCACATTTTGCTTGAAATCAATCCCAATGAAATGAGTGAGGCATCCGAGATCTTTCATCCTAAACTTACTCTTGAGTTTCTCTTTGATCTCGCATAAACACCTCTCATTGCTGGCAGCCACAATGATATCATCGACCCACACTAACAAAATTTCTTTTTCTTTGTCAGACATTTTGGTGTAAATACAGTGGTCTGCTTGACTCTGTACAAACTCGTTCGCAAGTAAAAACTCATGAAGCATCATGTTCCAATTTCTCCCAGACTGTTTGAGGCCATATATGGATTTGTTTAACTTACACACAAGTTGTACACCATCCCTTTGTTTCACACAAAACCTTCAGGTTGATCCATGTATAGTTCGCAGTCAATAGGTGCATGTAAGTATGCTGCCTTCACGTCCATTTGGTTTAACAGCAACTCATACTGTGCAGCAAGCTGCATCAGTAGTCGCAGTGATGTCAGATTAGCGGTCGCTAAAATGTCTCAGAATAGTCAAGTCCTTCTCTCTGACTGTACCCTTTGGCTACATATCTTGCTTTATATGTTTCATTGCCTTTGTCATCCTCCTTAAAGCATACACCCACCTTCCCCCCACTGTCTGTCTACCCTCCGGTAATGGCACAAGGGTGAAAGTGTCATTCTCTTTAAAAGAAGTCATCTCATCTATCATCGCTTTCTCCACTTTTCTGACTTTGGCGATGCCATTGCCTCGTAGAATGTTTGTGGCAATCCCACTGTTGCTCTATAGCAGTAATCAATTGTGATCTCATTGCCTTTTATCACACATTCATAATCCTCTAAATATTTTGGTGTCTTCCTTTCTACCAGAAGTACGAGGAGTCTCATTACCATTGGTTGAGTCCGTGTCGCAGTCAGGTTTAAGCTCTGGTTCAGTGTCAGAATCTTTTCCTACATATTCCGCCTGTAACCGACTTGCTTTAGGCATAGTTACCCACTCTACATAGTGGTCCTCCAGTTGGGCCTTCTCGGTCTGCGTCTCACTCTCAGTCACGGTCTTTGTGATGAAGTGGACCAGTCTGTGTTTCTGAACCTTGTTTGTCTCTGGAAAATAAATCAAATAAGCAGGTGAATGACGGTCAAAACCAACAAAGATCCCCTTTTGCCCTTTGGATCTAGCTTTCTCCTGTTTTGCTCATACACCATGCATTCTGAACCAAACTTTTTCATTTTTGACAAATCTGGTCTTTTTCCTGTGAAAAGGAAATAAGGAGTCTCCTGTTCTTTCGCAGTAACATCTGTTCCGTATAACTGCTGCTGTTCTGGCTGCATATGGCCATAGCTCTTGGGTAAGCCTGATTCTATCAGCATACACCTGACCATCTCAAACAATGTGCGCCAGTTCCTCTCTGCTGTCCCATTTTGATGTGGGGAGTAGGGCGCTGATCTCTCATGTTTTATCATATTATCTCGAAGTAGAGATTGATACTCTTTGAAACAAACTCTGTCCCATTATCCGATCTCATTCGCTTCACTTTACCATATGGTGCTGTGTCTGCCAAGAACTGCTTTGTAGCCTCGACTGCCATGTTTTTGTTCCTGAGAAAGTATACAAAAACAGCTCCAGAAAAGTCATCAGTAAAAGTGATGGCATATTTGTACCGCCGAATGACTCTGGGTCAATAGGCCCACCTAGATCTGTATGTACCAGCCCTAATGGCTCTTTAGCTCTCACATCACTTTTCCTGTTTCTATTCTGGGTGAATTTCCCTTGAATACAGGTTTCACACTGGTTAGGTCTAGTTTTGTTACTAATTTTCATACCTTCTACCACAGCTTCAAGTTTAGCAATATCACCATAGTTACAATGGCCCATTATCTCATGCCATGTTTTCATGTCTAAAGATGCATTGCAGGAGTCCTCACTGCATTCAGAATTTTCTGTGACAATGTCAAGATAGTACATACGGTCCTTTACAATCATCTTGCATATTGTCCCATCTGAAAGAATCATTTTGTTGTCATTCTTCGCAAAGTTGAACTTTGCTCCTTTCGGTTGCTGCATCCACAGAAAGGATATTCTGCGGGTATTCTGGGATGAGGAGAGCATTTGTGAGCTTGACACTCACTACTCGTCCACTGCTGTCGGCCAGCTTGATTTGCGCGTCCCCCTCTTCTCGACACTTCCGTGATCCGCCTTCCATCAGCCAGCTGCATGATGTGATCTTTAGGCCGGAAACTCTCATCAAATCGGATGAATGCGGTCTTGTCGGTGATTATGTGGGCAGAAGCACCGCTGTCCACGAGTAGTCCATATTGCTGCGCCCCTTGGGTCGCCATTCACTCACCCGAGCAATAATGTTTCTTCTTCTTCCTCGAAGATTTGGCTTGGTCTCTGCCACGGAAAACTTTTTCCGAATCGTCCATAACTGTAGCCACTTTATTGTTCTTATCAGCTTTTGTCGTTCGCTTGTGTGGTTTCTTATCCTTACTTGTGCAGTCTCTTGCTTTATGCCCCACTTTCTCACAAATAAAGCATTCTCCATTGAAGACGTATTTCTTGTCTTTTCTTTGGCTTCGGCTTGAATGACTTGGCGGTCATTACTTCATCTGGTCTGGGCCTGCTTCGTAGCGGAGGGTGCATTCAAAACTTCTCAGCCTAGTCTTGAATTCAGCAAAGGTTAACACTTCTCTCGCTTGAGTCACATGCACAGAAAATGGGTTGTATTCATCAGTGAGTCCTTTCAACACCATAGCCACCAATAGTGCATCGCTTAGGTTCTCTTTAGCTCTTTGTAGCGCGGCCACTAGCTTCTCGACACGTGCTAGATAGCCCGCTAGCTCTCGCCGTTATCCATTAGCATATTGGTTAGCTCTGTGTACAGCCCGACAATTCGCGGCTTTTCTTCGGACTCAAAATGGCGTCTCAATATTTCCAGACTTTTCTTACCATCTTCTGGTGCTTCATACAGGATGAGTGTCAGTGTTTTATCATCCAAGCAGCCGCACAGTTCAGCATATGCCAGTTCGTTTTTCCACACGGTTTCTGTTATGCCTGTTCGCTGGATCCCGTAGCTACATCACACCCGAGGATAGCATCTTTTAGCCCGATGGTTTTCAAGTATGCTAGGAACCTCGCCTCCCAGATGTGATAGCGGCCTCATCTCCGCCAAATCGCGGGCGGTAATCCTCTCCCATGGAGCGCCGCTGTGCCTGGAACCCACCTGGGCCCATAACCTGTTGATCCTTCTGCTGCGGAAGTCCTCGCTGTTCATGTGTAGGCATCATTGCTGGTGACTACACTCGGTTCGAGGCACAAGACAGGAGACGATTCTTATTTTTCTTTGTGTGGTCGCTATCACTGAGTCGCTAAACACCTGGCGTGCCACAGTGCACCTTCATTGCCAGAAGCGAACTGCAGGGAAGCTCCACCCCCTTTATTTACATACACCCCAGAACATGGTATCCCTCCACACAAAATAGTACCAACATTAAACTCTAATGCTAGTGGCGTACATCGTCACCCAACATAGAGCAGTTTTCATACATGGCAGTGCAAGCCACAAGGACACATATACAGACATCCCACAATAGTAAAAGGTAAGAGTGCAATAAATGAGAATGAGACCAGAAACTGGGTACAGAGCATCCCACTGAGCCGTCCGCACTAGAACCAGATCTGTAGCGCTTTACATGAACAGCGACCAGGGACCCATGAGGCAGGAGCACAGCCACAGGGAAATCTTTTGGTCAGTCTTCCCACAAGGTGGGATTACGGGGAGGTTTGGTAAGGGTGCCAACTCCGCCCTATGTTCACTTTTCACT
The DNA here is from genome assembly GCA_026261675.1 of Hippocampus mohnikei. Classification (NCBI taxonomy): domain Eukaryota; kingdom Metazoa; phylum Chordata; class Actinopteri; order Syngnathiformes; family Syngnathidae; genus Hippocampus; species Hippocampus mohnikei. The sequence continues at coordinate 2,946,194 of JAKGUB010000106.1, read as the reverse complement.
TAGTCAACAATAGGCATAACAATTCTAATACTTTTGTCTTGATTATTTTAGGTTCATCTTTTTCCATGAAGCTTCATTGTACTTACTCCTCGTCCTTGTAGAAAGTTTACTCAGAAGATTGGAAGCCACAGAGAAAGTGGGAATAACTCTGGATGTGTGTGTGTGTGTGTGTGCGTGTTAATCCAAGCAGCTCGAGCTGGGGCAACGCTAACACAAAGTACTGAATCATACATCCTAGCAACAAGCACTTCATGCACTAACCCAAACTGAGGAGGCAGCAGGTACGTCCATTGTCCTTTTCTGAACAAAGTTTTCCACCATTAAGTATATCCTCGGGTCCACGTACGGGTTAGAACATCATTGATCTTGGAATGCGTGAACTCATTGAAAAAATGCCCTTTTAGATGAGCTAGGAAGTTTCACCATGAAGGATTTCTCTCTGTCGTCGCTGAGTCGGGGTTGCGGTCGTGTCATCGCAGGGAACGTAAACGAACACGGTCGCCTGGATGTCTGCTTCACGCCGCAGGTGCTCACATATCAAATTTCATATGAAATGTTAGCATGAGAGAAAGCAATATAAGCATCGACTGTCACTTTGTGTCATTTAATACTTTATTCTTGCTTGCTCTGCTTTACATGACATTTAGTCATTCATTCATCTTCCGAACCGGTTGACCCTCACTAGGGTCGCGGGGGGTGCCGGAGCCTATCCCAGGGCACACAGAGACGAACAACCATCCACACTCACATTCATACCTAGGGACAATTTAGAGTGCTCAATCAGCCTGCCATGCATGTCTTTGGAACGTGGGAGGAAACCGGAGCACCCGCAAGCCCGGGGAGAACATGCAAACTCCACACAGGGAGGCCGGAGCTGGAATCGAACCGGGTACCTCTGCACTGTGAAGCCAACGTGCTAACCACTGGACTACCGGGCCGCCATGACATTTACTATACTTACAATATATGGATTTTTCGACTCCATTTATGGAAAGATTAAATCAATCTTGCAATACATAAATTATGCAGGCTTTTTTTTCCATTTGGGGAGCATTACCACAAAATAAGAGGTGGAGGTCTTACTGTCTTGTTCATCTATATGGTAAATCCATTCAATAAAAAAATGATGTCGGCAACAGCAGCTGCTAGTCCCCTCTACCTATGACAAGACATCTGGCATTGTAATGATTTTGATATACAGTAATGGCTTTTAATGAGGATGTAAAAATGTCATTAAAAGATATCACCCCAATAGGATTACTACATCTGGAAATCCCATGATGCCCTCCTGCAACTGACCAACAGCGGAAGTCTGCTCAGAAGCCGAAGAGTCAACCATCCCGAAGACGTACAGCACTCGCCGGGGACCTCTAGTGCTGTACTCACGAGTTACGAACGAGTCCATTCACCACCCCCCCAAAAGTCCTTTCACTTTACGAGGACTAAATTCAAAGTTTGGTCTCCTGTGTCTACAGGACTTGGTTACGCTAGGAACCGGGTCACAGGTGTCAGACAGGAGGAGGCGGGTCACACCGCAGTACATGCAGGAAGTGGATCACCGGTCAGACGCTCTGCTCTTGCAACGACAAAATAATCAAGTAAGCAGGCAGGAAGTGACCATAGCCTCTGCCTTCACTTAATATGCACTTATTCCTCACATCATTATGTACACCTGCACAGTATAAGGCAGGGGTCACTCCATCCATCTATCCATCTTCTACCGCTTATCCGGGGTCGGGTCGCGTGGGCAGCAGCTTTAGCAGGGAAACCCAGACTTCCCTCTCCCCGGCCACTTCTTCCAGCTCTCCCCGGGGGATCCCGAGGCGTTCCCAGGCCAGCTACGTGACGTAGTCTCTCCAGCGTGTCCTGGGTCGTCCTCGGGGCCTCCGCCCGGTGGGACATGCCCGGGAACACCTCACTAGGGAGGCGCTCAGGAGCCATCCGGAAATGGATAGATGCATACATTTTGACTGTGCATGTCTCTGACCTAGTTGACCTGGCGGTTTGCCACTCCCACCTTACCTCCACTTCCAAACATCCATCGTGCAAGCGTTTCCCGACTTGATGTCACACAAGAACGCCACGATCCAAAGCTACACGGAGACCCTCAAGAAACCAACTCCTTTCTAGAGTATCCTCCTGAAGGTAAAACACAAAGTGAAGATCTGCTTTCAACATCCTTATCTGGTTGAATCTTCAGACTGATCTTATATGCAGATGAGAATGAAATACAAGGAAGTGACCAGAGGGTCCGGTTGGATCTGGTACTTGATCTGCAGACCTGTACGGACCACATAACCCTTGAAGAACCACAACTTCAGGTGATCCAAGATAAATTTGAAGTACTTGTATATTGTTATTTCTTCCTCGTGGTCGTACACCAAATTTAAAGTCGTGCAAAAGGTTCACCTTTGACGGTTTGCACACAATTGATGAAATGGGCTCTTTTCCAGGTCGATGTGTCACATGCTGATAGGTCACAGCAAAACAAGACGACTGACTTGACCTTTGTCCTAAGTCCCCAAGATGTCGCGGCAGTCACCCGAGGATCTGTGATGATGGTCAACTCTCAAACCTCGGTGACCTGGATGAACAACAGGAGAGGTGTGTGCGTGTGCGTGTGTGTGTGTGTGTGTGTGGGTGGGTGCGCACAGGGAGACGGGTGGTTTGTGGGCGGTGTTGCAGCATGTATGTATTCCCAAAACAAGGCAAAGGGTTACAGGAAATGTCCGAACAATGAATTACACAGCCTTGTTGTCATGTTCCTGCAGAAAATCAGTCACATGAAGAGCAGGAATTAAATACAAGCTCAGGTATTATCTGCAAGGAAAGCCAGTTAAAACTCAAGTGTATACCGTATAATGCTGTGATGTTCACCCCCCAAAGGCTTGCTTCTTCCTCCTCTGAGAGCTGAACCTCCAGTCACTCCTGAAGCCTACTGTCACCACCCACTTGCTGTAAGTCCATGTGAACACCGAGGGCACTATTTTGGCACCGAGCACAAGTCGAGCAAGAATTACAATCCAATTATGTGCATTGGTGGAGTTTTCCATTCAATGAATTGATTTCTACAATCATTCAGAGGAATTGTCCCACGCTGGTCTCATAATGAAATTCACAAACACACTGAACTAGACTATTGCCCCGCCATGAAAATGACGACGCGCTTAGTCTTTACACCGAGCTCAGACTACATTCCGTTTCCAAATTGTTGGTTGAGTCAGGGACGATGCAACAAGGTATGTGGGTGTTAGAGGAATTTATGAACAAAATTGTATCATGTTTAAAGTTTCATTTTAAGTCGGTCACATCCAAATCGTTTGGGTGCATATACAGCACCCCCAGATGCCTGTGAACGAAGGCGCCGGCCACCTGGCCGGAGGGCCGTTGGAGTCCACAATTAGCACATCAAAGCAGGTGGGCGATCAAAAGGAGAGGGCGACACTCGCCACAAAGGGGAATGAACAATTTGGGAACAGCGGTTGAACGATAAAAGACAATTTGAGAACACCCGTCGCGCCCAGGCGACATTTGGCCATCCGCGAAGTCTGCGACATGTTGATATATCGTAGATCAGACAGAAAGGCGCCAACGTACTGGTGGTTCAAAGCTTAAACGCAGGTAACCAATCACTACCGAGGGGCCGAACCGGGGCTGCGGCATGCAAATATCGGGCAGTGTATTTTTGTATTTTGCATATGTCACAAATAAAAGGTCGAACTCGCGAGGGCGGGGCTCTAAGCGTGATCACGGAGCAACTAAACCGTCGTTCGCTCTCAGAGGTCCGCTTCCGTCGACATTGAAGACAATTTCCCTGTGTGCCGAGTCGTTTCTTTAACTTTGTCCGAGAAAAATCTCTGACAGTGGGCAACATGGCCCCCCAAACACGGTCCTCCTAGACTCGCTCCGAAGTTACGTCCGTTTTTATGTTTTATTTATTAATAGGCGTACTGAAAATAAAAGGAAAGTGACAGCTCTCCGACAGTATCGATGTTCAACACAGCAACATCCAAATATGCTCTGGCTCTTTAACAAAGCACAAGCCCGAAGGATTTTCAATGATCATTTCCACAACTTGTGGTGTTTGACCTTGATGTTTCAGGCGGGGCGAGAGGGTCCGAACATCGAAGAAGTCCACCACATTCAGCATCTGCCTCCTATAGAAGACCACGACGTCACTATGAGGCTTGCTGGCGGGACACGGACTCAGCAGGAGGTCCAAGCAGAGCTACGATGTCAAAAGGACTCCCGTCACCGCCCCTTGTTTCTTCCTCTGTTACTCTCTGACAAGAAAAATGGTGAGAAAACATTGTCATGATGCGGTTTTCACTTAACATGTATAAGATTTGTGTTTTTCTTGCATATGTAGAACAGATCAAGTATACAAAGAAAGCAACAGGACGGGACACAACCGGAAAACAAATCTGTGAGGGGATGTTGCATGGGCAACAGTCAAAGAAATCATCAGAGGTTCTGCTTGGCCTGGTGGATGGTGCATCAAAATTGAGCATTTTCGATCGAGATTTTAGTTTTTCCCATGTTTATAAGTGGATTATTCCTTGCTTTGCTCTGTCCTCTACTCCAAGGGACTCCACCTCCTCCCCCAGTGGGAGTCTTGGGATACATTGCAGGATGCAGAGGTCCGGGGAGGCAGAGCTCATCAGCGTTTTTCCAGAATCGATCATCTGATCTCCACGATTCCTGTGACTCCAGCGACACCAAGAGAAACGTCGTGAGGGGGGTTCTCCCACTGGAGCTGAGGGGTACAGATGCCTATGCAGAACATACCGTAGCATTACAGATAATAACATTACATACAGTAAAGTAGAATTGCTCATGTACTCGTTCATCTTGTGGCCGGTTGACAGATTTGAAGAATGGCCAAGCTGTCGGCTGCATGATTATCGGCCCTGATGGGGACATCATAAGACTGTCAGTGTATGAAAACTACCAACTCCGTGGTGATGACAAGGATACAGAACAGGAAGGTGAGTCAATCACTTAGTCAGGGAAAGTCATCACTTGGTACTGTTAGGTGTGTGGGCCCACAGATCTATGCCGACTGTATTTGACGACAGACATTTGAGCACATACGCCAGTGACATGGAGGCCAAGAGTCAAGCAGGTTGTCTTTTTCGAGTGAATTCAGCATCTGAAAGCTAAAGTTTGCCCCTCACAGCTTTCCAGGTTTTGTCTGCAGATGGCAAGACGTTACCGTGTGTCATGGTGCTGCAACATCAACACTTACACTCTGGTATGTGCAATAGATGTGTGTCGTGTTTGGATTTTATGCTTTGTCTTATTTTTTTCTTTTTGTATTGTTATTTTGGAGAAAAAAAAACAACAACCCCCCCCCCCCAACAAAAAAAAAACAGTCAAGGAACACAATCGCTATCAAGAGCAATTCGGGGCTTTGTACCAAAGTAGTTCCTTCAGTTTAATTCGTCCCATGACCAAACTCATAACTTCACATTTCCTAATTGAAATTAATTGCCCCATTGTCAAAGTGTGGCATTTCCTCAAATTTAGCAACACATTCTCAATCCTGCCAGAATGGTGTTGTTCACCTTTGCCAAAAGACATTTGTGTTCCAAACAGGTGAGGTGCAATGAAAATCAGGACGGGTAAACACTTTCGTATGCGCCGGCTACAGAAATAGTGCCCTTTAGACCAACTGTATACCACTGACACTTTTTTTGGTTTTTTTTGCTTTTGTCCTGCTTTAAAAAAATTAAGTGAAAAGGCAATGACATTTTTATAAACACAAATGTATTTTTTCCCCCTCTGTGTAGAAGAAGATGGGGAGCTGAACTTAAATCCGCCATCTGGGGATGTTCAATATTGTGCACCCATTCAAAATGTGAGTTTTTCCAATTAATTTGCAATTTTACGTTGATTTAACTCAACTCAGCTTTCTTCATTTAGCAACTGCGGGAACCAAACAATATTCTGTATTAATTGCTGTTCAACTAGTCTTTAGATCGTCACAAATCTGCAGAGTGCGATATAAGACCAGACAACAGCCACGTTAATTTAGGTAATCTATTCATATATTCATATGTCATCCATGTCCGTATCCTCGTTTCCCAAAGCATTAAAATCAGTCCCTCTTGTTTTAGTGGTTACACCAAATGAAATCACAAAGAGAGCAGATCCGATGCGGGAAACCCAGTGGGAAGACAAACAAGATGTTAAAAACAAAGTTGTGAAATCTTCACCAAGGGAACAGTTGGAAGAACTTGCAGGAGGTAGCACCGAGGAGAAGGACGAAAAGCAGTTTGAACATCTGCCAAAAGCCACTTCAGGACTCATTGACCAGTTTGATAATGACATGATTAACACGCTGCAATCTGGACTAAGGTATGAGTTTTATTCTATAGAATGTTTTCACTATGCATGACAGAGCCCTGTCCGCTGTTTTACAGTGCCACCGTTGATGTATTCAATTTTGGAGGTTCCACTGTACGATAATGTGATTTATTGAAAAAAATGAAAAGAAATCGGTATTTGTGACTTTCCTTTGGCAGTGCCACCTTCATCCAGCAGGGTATTGTCACTGGAAAAACACCAGTAGAGAAAGTTACGGTGGGACTGAAGAAGGACGCAGAAAGTAACAATGCAGAGGAAGCTGCACGGTGAGGGGAAAGCCCGGATGATACTCACCCGGATGATACTCACCCTTTAATATGATCAAAATGAACCGTGTCAGATCTGTACATTCACATTTAATGACATCTGGTCATGCAGGGAGAAGGGTGTGAAAGCTGTCAAATTACAAGAAGAACAGATGCAATCCAGAAAGAACAAAGCTGGAAATGTGAGCAAGCAGAAAAAAGAAGAGAGTGATGCTCGCCTGACTAAACGCCACATAGACGACAAGCGGACCAAGAAAAATGCAATAGAGGCCCGAAAACATTCTTCACTCACATCTGAGGTGAGGAATCTTGTGGTTTGTTGTCACTTTTGTTATTATTATGATTATTATTTGGTCTTCCGCATGATACAGTTTCAGAAAAAGAAGAGAGGCATCAAAGAAAGACAGAACGGTAAGATGAGGACAAAGGAAGCGGCAAAAGAAGAGAAAGGAAGGAAGGAAGAGTTGACCCGAAGAACACGACAAATGAAACTAAATCGCAAAGAGGGTAACACAATACCACCGCATACGATACAAGAGTATTTGTATTTGTATTTTTTTCGTTACACTTGACAAATAATCCATGCATTAAAAAAACTAATACTACGATTAAAATCTCAAATTGAAGCATTTCCAGAAAAAAATATTACACATTAAAACTAACTGAATTTAAAAAATAAAAGTCAAAATCAAAAATAACTATGCTGCGACCCCTCGCTATTTCGCGGTTCGTTTATCGCGGCTTCAGTGCATCGTGGATTTTTTCCAAACATATTTATTAGAAAAATAAAATAATATATATATATATATATATATATATATATATATATATATTTTTTTTTTTTTTTTTTTTTATATACATGGAGTACAGTACTGTATATGTTGCTCTACGTGACTCGCTGTTGTTTTGCAGCTTCTCGCGGACCGTTTGCGGAATCTTTTTTTTTTTTTTAACCTGTATATGTTTATTGGTTGCGGATTTTCGTTTGTCGCGGGTGGTTTTGGTCCCCATTAACCACGATAAATGAGGGATTACCGTAATGACAAATCCCAAACTATTATAACCCTGCAACAGGGACAAGGAGTGGCTCGACTATATACGTGAACAGATCCAAAACATTTCCCTGTAGAACTGCGGATAGACTCTTGCACGGGGAACTTTCCCAAATGATTCCTGCAAAGTTGGATGCATAGAATTCTTCTGAATGCCTAAGAATGATTGAACTCTAGACGAATGTGTTTCGGATTTTTTAATAAGTGAGTCCCAATGCCTTTGTCTATTATTGTAAAGTGTCCTTGAGTGTGGTGAAAGGCGCTTATAAATCACATTTATTATTATTATTATTATTATTATTATTATTATTAGATATGGACAGTTAACTGAAGCGACTTAGAATATTGAAAAACTGTATTCATGTTTTTCATGCACATTTGCAGATGATCCTAATGTTCCCTCACATAAACGACTAGATGATTGTCTGGAGAAAAAGGAAATGGCTGCTGAACAGGAAACAGGCGAAGGCTTTTCTCGAGAATCCCCCAGATGCTTTGCTGAAAAACCAAATGCTGTCACTAGCATGGAAGACGACAATGTGTGCCTATCCACTGATGATGAACACAGCGCTGAGAGCAGTGTCCATTCAGTTCGTTCCCAAACGTCTCCTTATGCGTCCTTGGACCTCGATGCGAGGAGCACCCTGAGGTCTTCCCCCGAGGGTCTATCGGCAGACATGCCGATCCTCGCATCCTCTCACGCTCAATCGTCGTCGTCGTGCTCCACCATCATGGTAACTGAGGAGCAGCTGATGTTAGAACTGGTGAAGACCGAGGTTGGTTCAAAGCACGATATAAGACCTTGTATACCGTTTTGAAATTGATGCGTGGAAGTCATCTTTAGCCATCGTGAAAAAAAAAACATTGTTCAGCTAATGTTTCGACTAACACTTCAGAATAGATCATTAACGCGTGCAAAAGTTGTCCCCCAAAAATTGTGGCCAGCATACATGAGCACAGCGAAACATCCAAAGCCCTGCATCCCGAGGGGTTGAACGTATTGACGCTCACTAAAAGGAGAACTGAGCAATAGTTGTCAAATTCTGAATTCTAAAAGAGGTATTAACACTGTTGGGAAGCGGCCACAAGACGCCCACGTATCAGGAAATGACCAGTCAGAGGAAAGCTGTTTTCCAAATCAAATTAAGGAGTACAAAGACCAATCAGCCCAAAACCTCATTTCCATTTTGAACATTTCTTAAAATTAAGGAGACAATGAAGTATTAAAAACCACAGCTAATTCCGACCAACAAGTATAGCTTGGAAAAAGGGCATCCTGCTCTTTTTGTAAAGGATATCAAATATTCTAAATCAATAAATCATAAGAAGATACAGTGGCGCCTTTTGAAAGATTTCGGCACAATTCGTGGATTTTAGACCGCCCAAAGCAACGAGGAGAAGACCCGTCGTCAGGCCGAGCGAGCTGAGCTACGAAGGCAGGAAATGGAGAGGAGGAGGAGGAGGGAGCAAGAGGAAGTCGAAAGGATGGAGCAGCAGGAGAGAAAGCGGACAAAGGAGAACATAAGGAATGAGCTGGAGGAGGAACGGAGAAGGAGAGCTGAACATCTCAGGTAAGAAACGTTTTTCAGTTTGTATGACAGAGCTTTCTGGTTCCACTTTGTTGTTTCTCTACTCATAGACTGAGGAAGCTCGCAGAGGAAGAGGTGGGGAGGAAGCGCGAGCAGGAGGAGCAGGAGCGAGCCAGACGGGAGCAAGCGGAACGAGAGAGAGCAAGGAGGCGACAGGAGGAGAGGAGGCGACAGATGGAACGACTGCAGAAGATGAGGGAGGAAGAGGCGAGGAAGAGGAATGGTGAAATATGATACTACTATTACTGTACTACTACTAATATAACAATATTAAAAAAATATGACCATTTTATTGTAGCGGAAGTGGAACATCTACATTTGGAGGAACAGAGGAGGCAGGAGGAGGGTTGCAAGATCTTGCAGGATATGGATGAGAGAGAGAGAGAGGAGTACCTCGCTCTGCAGGAGCTGGAGAAGGAAGACAGGAGGACCAAAGAGGAAGCGCACCAAATGGGGGAAGAAGATCAAGCTTTGAGCGCCGAAGAGTCCAGCGCGCAGGCGGACCTACTCCCCACGTAAATACTGTACCGTACCGTACTTTTCTTGTGCTGCCAAGATCATGCCTTGCTTATAGTTGGTACTCCCTGCAGGCAGATGGCGCTGTTGCAGCAGCAGACGGCCTTCAAAAGGGGTCTGCTGCTGGAGGTGGAAGGGATGGGAAGAACCCAGGGCATCTCCAGGCCGTGGGTCTATTCCTATTTCACTTTGTTACGGCTGCAGGACCTGAATTCCACCAAAACTTAAAGAGATGGCGCACTGTTAAAACTGTTCCCGAAATTAAAACAAATTGAGTTGAAAAGCTGACCCGGCACAGGGCCTAAAAGAGAATGCTGGGTTTTATATACTGAGCTCAACTGCTCTCCACATATACTGTACTGCCAATATGAAACGTTTAGAGGACTGAGGAACAAAATAAGCACCCCACACATTTCAATTTCAGTTCAGAAAAACAACAGACTGTATCATTTGAAAAAGAACATTTTTATTTCACACACAAAAAAAAAAAGGACAAATGTCCCAAGCGGGACAAATGTTTCAAGCAAACAATTGTTCGATACAATCTTCACATCTCGCATTTGTCACAAAACCAAGGTGAAGTCTGCCGACATTTGCCGCAGGTAAATTTGCCGCAGGCTTCACAACGCCGAGTACTTCTGTTGTTATTGCAGTGTAAGCGCGCCTGGCACTTAGTCTTTATCTGCTGACTCTCAACATTCATCTCGCGGATCAGCTGTTTCCGCTCTTTCACTTGTTGTTTTTCCTGCACCAGTCTCCTTTTGAGCTCCTCTGAAAGCTCCAGCATGAACAATCGGCGACTTTCTTTCGACCCTGTACATGCCGTGTACAAAACATGTGCGTTTGTAGCGGCCATGTCAAGGAGGTTAGAAAACACAGCCATCGGCCATCTCCTCGTACCCGCACGCACAGAGTAATGGCGCAATTTCTGGTCCATGATGTCGACGCCGCATTTGAGATTATTGTAATCATCGACTGTGTTTGGTTTTTGTTTTCGGGCATCCACAATTTCAACTTTTTGATGCATGGTGCTCAAAAGACAAACATTTTTTTCTTTTTTGGACGCATACACAGTCAGCAAAGCTCTTCCAGATGTGAACACCTGCGTGGAGTGTAACTGGCGCCCCGAGGTTTCCTTTGCAGTTGCTGGTAGCTCCCGAGGATTTTTGTTGATGCTGCCAAGCAGAGTCGTATTGCGCTGAAGGAGCCTGTTCGCCAAAGACAGAGAGGTGACGAAATTGTCCGTAGTTACGGTCCTTCCCTGGTCCAGAAATGGTTCCATCAATTTCAGAACAACATTCTCTGACAGCCTCTCTCCCGTTGGACGAGTGGGATCTTTTCCCAAGTAGGGGATGGCGTTACACATGTATTTAGTGTCCAGATCCGCCGCAATCCAAAATTTGATTCCAAGCTTGTCGGGCTTGGATGCCACGTATTGCAGAAAGGGGCAGGACACCTTTGACGGAAACAACTGCTCATCCACAGTGACATGCTGTCCTGGACTGTAGGATGATATACAGTTCTGAACGAACTTCTCCCAGATTTCTGAAATTGCCGCAAATTTGTCGCTTTGGATGCGTTCCCTGCGGGTGTCCTTGTTGTCAAAGCGGAGGTACCGCTTTATTTGGTAAAAGCGATCGCGAGACATAATGGGTTTGATATCTGGGGTACCAAACTTATTGGCCCACATGTCTCGCTTGGGACCTTTGTAACCCATTGCCGCTCTTCGAAAAAGGATCGCGAGGAACGCCATCAGCTCGTGGACGGTCATCTGCCAGTCGGGGTTGGTTCTGTGGCTCTCGCGGACTGTGTGTTCTCTGATGCTCAGCAACATGTGTACATCCACCAAACACAGGAAACTTTGAAGGCGACTTGTGATTTTTCGAATCGCCGGCTTTGTTGGCCCTCCAGATCCGTTGAAGGCAGTTTGCGGAGTTTCAGCGGCAATCAAGTCTCCAACTTTCCATTGTAACCAAACAGTGGCATCTTTCGCCGTCTCTGCGGATGCAGGCAGTGTGCCAACATGTCCAACTTTTTGTTTTTGACTTTGAGGAGGGTTGCCAGACATTGTGTCTTCCTCTTCATCAGATGAGGTCTCGGTGTTTGAACTGTCCTGCTCAACCACATACCTGGCTACCCGTCTCCTGGTGCGCCTTTGGAGGGGACGATCTGCTGGTGCAAAAACACTCACATTCTCGGCTGGATCATTGTCATCGCTTGAAGAATCGGTGTTGCCATTTTCATTCCGAAATGCCAGGCTTCTTCCAACATTTCCACCATCAGAATCGCAGTCTGACATGTTCTGTAGCATTGCTAAGGCCTGCTGAGCAGTCACCCTTCTTAGATGTGCCATGGTCGACGTCTGAGTGGACTCTCAACTCAACTCAACTGTACTGTATTTATGTGTGTGTGCTCTCCCACACAAAAGAGACTTCTGTGTGTGATTCGGGAGGGAAAGGGGAGGGGCTAGTCGGTGTTCAAGTCATTGAAAGGAAATTGTGGGGGACAGCTGTGTCTTTGTCAGTGGGTAAGTCCCCACTCGTTGATGGAAAGTAATTAGTGTGTGACACATATTTGGTTTCTGTGGGGGTAAACGGTCTCCCTCTTGGGAGTCTAAATGTTTAAATGTGTGTTAACGTGGGTTTGTGTCATAGCTTCATTTAATGGATCAGCGCTTGTGTGCTTTTAAAGGTAGAAATGTCATCCAATGTTTCTGACTGGGGTTTTCCACTTCTGCTCCATTCCTCTCCCTCTTTCAGAACTTGCAAATTCCACTCAAGGTACTCTATCTGTCTCCATTGAATTGCTAATTGTGCATGCTCAGCCCTGGGCGTGTTTGATTCTCAACAACTCTCCACATATACTGCCAATCCTAAAGTTTTAGAGGACAGAGGAACAAAATTAGCACCCCAAACATTTCAATTTCAGTTTAGAAGACCATTTTTATTTCACACAAAGATAAGCAAAAAAAAAAGGACAAATGTACCAAGCGGGACAAATGTTTCAAGCAAACAACTGTGCCACACAATCTTCACATCTCACATTTGTCACATAACCAAGGTGAAGTCCGCCGACATTTGCCACAGGCTGCACAATCCCGAGTACTTCCGTTATTGTCGCAGTGTAAGCGTGCCTGGCACTTAGTCTTTTATCTGCTGACTCTCAACTTTCATCTCACGGCTCAGCTGTTTATGCTCTTCCACGTTTTTCCTGGATCAGTCTCCTTTTGAGCTCTTCTGAAAGATTTCTTTTGGCCCTGTACATGCTGTGTATAAAACATGTGCGTTTGTAGCAGCCATGTCAAGGAGGTTATAAAACACAGCCATCGGCCATCTCCTTGTATCCGCACGCACAGAGTAATTGCGCAATTTCTGGTATGATGTCGACACCGCATTTGAGATTGTGCAGGACAGCTGCGTCTTTGTCAGTTGATAAGTTCACACTCGTTTGATGGGTAGTTAAGAATACAATGGAAAGTAATTAGGGGCGCGACACATACATTGTTTGGTTTCTGTGGAGGGAAAACAGAGTCGAGACTAAAGTCTCCCTCTTGGGTGCAGTGTACATTAACACAAAAAAATATATTCCGAACATGTACAAAGACCCACAAATGTTTCTCCTCTACACCTTTCGGATCTAAGTGGGACCAGTCCTAAAGCTACCGGTCAATTAGGATCGACGTAATGGGCACCCCTGTTCCACACAATCTTCACATCTAAAATTTGTCACAAGGTGACGTCCGCCTACATTTGCCACAAGCCACAAGCTGCACAACCCCGAGTACTTCTGTTATTATTGCTGTGTAAGCGTGCCTGGCATTTATTCTTTATCTGCTGACTCTCAACTTTCATCTTACGGCTCAGCTCCTCTTGCCATCTCTGTTTTGTGCCAGACATTATGTTCAGCATCTTCCAAACCGCTTGATCCTCACTAGGGTCACGGGGGGTGCTGGAGCCTATCCCAGCTGTCTCCGGGCAGAAGGCGGGGGACACCCTAAATCGGTTGCCAGCCAATCGTAGGGCACACAGAGACGAACAACCATCCACGCTCACACTCATACCTAGGGACAATCTAGAGTGCTCAATCAGACTGCCATGCATGTCTTTGGAATGTGGGAGGAAACCGGAGCACCCGGAGAAAACCCACGCTAGCCCGGGGAGAACATGCAAACTCCACACAGGGAGCTGGAATCAAACCCGCTACCTCTGCACTGTGAAGCCGACGTGCTAACCACTGGACTACCGGGCCGCTTATGTTCAGCAATTCAACAAAAAAAATTATTTGAACATGTCTACCGGTGAACTGGAGGAGATGGCAAGATTATACTTTCGGCGAGACAATGTCACTATGGCAACAAAGAATGAATCGCGGCCCCCCCCCCCAAGCCTCCCTCTACCCCTATCCCTGCACGTTTATTATCATGCGGCAGTTCATCCTACATGCTTGTCATTGTAATTATTTTATTATTGTCTGTAGCATCACAAACTCAATACAGTATTGCTGTATAACGTGACAAATAAAGCCTTCCTGCTCCATTGTATTTCTTTTTTCTTGGTTAAAGTTTTTGTGCCCTATAAACATTATACAAACAAACACTATAAGCATGTGCCTTCTGAAATATTTATTTTGTGCAATGAAACACCCCCCCATCTTGCTGCTTTAGACTGCAAATTTCCCCAGTGTGGGACTAATAAAGGCTGGCTTATCTTATGTTATAAATAAAATTTACATCAGTACGTCAAAAGAGCAATTAGAAAGGTAATTTATTTCTAGGCTGATTTCAAGTTGTTCTGTTTACATGCAACCAATTTGGTCGCCTTTTACGTTATAATTTCTCAACAGTGTGACGGTGACAAGTTTTCAAAAAAGAAGCGGCTGCATTGGTGCAACCAGCTGTTTGGTGGCAGGGACAGATAATCATCTACAGTGATACCTCTGCTCACGAACTTAATTGGTTCCTAGAAAGGGTGTGTGAGCCGAAAAGTTCGTCTTCCGAACATTTATTTCCCATAAGAAACCATTAAAATGAGAATAATCCGTTCCCAGGTCCCCATAAACATAATTTTCAACGAAATAAGCCTTAAAACTACACAAAAATATACCTTATTTTATGTATAATAAATGTGCTATTGTATTGAAATTAAAGAAATAAACTGTACTGTATAATAAAATCGTTTTATTTACCTTTGTGATCGTAGTTGATGGCTTGATGGAATGGAGTCGGGGTTACGGTTTGGAAGGAGAGTCACCTTCCATAAGGACTGTAGGTAACTCAACCTCCGGTGTGGCTTCTCTTCTTTGCTTCTAAGAAGGATAGTCTTTATCCTTTTTGCTGACTAAAAACCTCTTCATTGACACCTGTTGCGTGTTAGCGTACTGGTACTGGGACGCTAAGTCACACAAACGCACACCTCGTTGGTGTTTTTCAATGAGCTCCTTCTTCTACTCGATCGTCATTTTCTTTAATGTCTTCTTAGGCTTAACACTAGCCTGTGGCGGGGTCTTTTTCGGTCCCATAATAGCAGAAGTACACTCAATATGTTCCAAAATGTCACGCAAACACAAACCACGTCCGCACTCAAAGAAAGGGGGTGACGAACTGGGACGCCTTGAGCGTGTGGCCGCCACCGTGGCGCTGTTCGACCGCTTGGTTTGGTTCATCCGCCGAAAACTAGTTCGTCAGCAGAGACTATATGCTCGCGAATTTAATGTTCTTGAGGCGAAAGGTTCGTGAGCTTAAGCGTTCGTGAGCCGAGGTATCGCTGTACTTGCTATTATTGCCTAAAAAGACAGGGAGCTATTTTTATAACATTCCGACTCCAAAGAGGGAGACTTGAGTCTCCACTCCTTTTCCCCCACGCAGAAACCAAATATGTGTCACACCCTAATGACTGTCCATTGTACTCTTAGGTACCCATCAACGAGTGGGTACTTAGCCACTGACAAAGACGCAGCTGTCCTGCACAATGTCACAAACGTCTATTCTGTTGCACTTATTCTGTTACAATCTGAGCTAAAGGTGTTTCATTGAGGCACCTTTTCTAAGCTTTTCTAAAATTTACGGGTCTTGTCGCTTCAATATGAAAGTAAAGTTTAGCGTCTATGTCAGGGATGGGCAAATGAAATGATGGAGGAGGGGGCAATTTTTTTGTCAGCGCTAATGGATTGTTACAAAGAATGAGCTGTATGACAAAGCAGATATCGTTAAAAAAATGCCATTTTAAATATGGACAAAAAATATGCATATCTGTTTTGTTTTGTTTTTATTACACCAATATACAGAAGAATATCTTCATATCTTGCATGCTCAAATGTACTGATCAACTACAAAGCAATAAAGCAAACCAAAAACCAACCACATCCTGTTATTTGATTTCAATGTGAATTTTTGTAACTTCTAATGGCCTTCGAAACAAACTGTCAACGTTTTTTGTGTGCATGCACGTGTGTGTGTGGGGGTGGTGGGAAAATAAGTGCGCAGGAGAGGACTCTGTTCCTCTTGAACTTTTTTTTTCTTTTTTTAAAGCATCTCATGTTAAATTGTTAGAAATCTTGGGAAATATTTCTGACGAATAACTTTTTAAAAAAGAATGTATTTTTGGCCATATAAAATGTTTGAAATGGAAAAAATACAGGATTGCCTATTCATTACTTTACATTTTAAAATGGACTAAACCCCAACCCTACTATACAAATTATCTTTGTCAAGTGAATGTGTTGGGCGCAACAGGATATGAATGGCATTCAGTGTTTAAACTACACATAAAGAAGTGTCAGGGGTGCCATTGACAGACAAACAATGGTAGCTAAGCCTGGATTTTCATGAATTGACGTTGGCGTCCGTCAGAGACTTGCCCTGTTGCGATATGCTAACCTGCGGATAGGAGGCGGACGAATGTGACGCTGACATCGACGTGTGTTGATCAACCTGTGTGGCCATAGTCGGGCCCCTCAGGAACAGGGAGGACGACGACGGCGGCGTGATGAATGGGAAGTTCGTGACTGCAGAGATAACCACATTGTTGAGCGGACTGGAAGTGGATGCTGAAAAGAGAACACATTAGAAATTCAGGATGAACCTAGAATGTAGTTACCTTTGCAGGTGAACTTATTTTGACCGCTTCTAAACTTCAAACCTTTTACCAGCCTCTATCGGGCATTTCACATGGAGTCAAAGCAATAACAAATGCCATTATTCCTTTTTTATAGATTCTAAATGACATTTACCTGACATTATCGTACTAACTGACCCGCTGAGGGTAACCAGAACTGCAGTGTAGTCCACGTTAAAAACAAGTTTGACACCCCTGAAATAGGGGCTGCAAAGGAGTCAGCAAATTGAGTTTGCAGCTTT
Source organism: Hippocampus mohnikei (assembly GCA_026261675.1). Taxonomy (NCBI): domain Eukaryota; kingdom Metazoa; phylum Chordata; class Actinopteri; order Syngnathiformes; family Syngnathidae; genus Hippocampus; species Hippocampus mohnikei. The sequence goes on along the minus strand of JAKGUB010000106.1, from coordinate 2,929,048 downwards.
AATTCATTTTTTTTACTTGTGTCTAAGGTACAAATGGCACCACTGCAACTGAATTAGACAATTAGAGCTAGGGGCTCATCTTACCACAAGATGCTTTGTGTTGCTGAGGACCACCGACTGGGAAACCATCCTGGGAAAGAGCCTCTGCGCCACCTTGAGTCTGGAAATGAGCGTGTTCTTAATGATAAGGATGCAAGTAGTGCACTGTTACTGTATCACTGGCAAAGGATGCTGTGTGTCAGCCCTGGCTGATATGTCATCTTATACAGACTGGAGGCATCTACACCAACCTGAACCTGATTGAGACAAGCCTGCAGTTTCCGCTTTGCCCGCCATCTGGCCACCCTCAGTCTGGTCTTTTCTCGACGCTCCCGTACCTAACAAAACAACAACAACAAAACAGCTCACCAACAGCGATTGACAACCACATGTGCCAGGAGGAATCATCAGGTAGGCAGAAATCTGAATGTATTGTGCGAACACTGACTGGTATTTCAGTATTATACAGCTACCACTATGCTTCAAGCAGTGTTGTACAATGCAGTTGAGAGATTTCGATTTTTATTCCAAACATAAAACCTTCAGGCCTCTGACAGAAAAAAAAAAAAAACAGGAAAAGCTGAACACCGGGTTTTTCCTGCTGCCAGCTCCAGCTAATTTATGTGCCGCTCCCAGCCAGACCGATTGATATCGTTATGTCAACATGTACGTGAATTAAACATGATTTTTTTATTGCTCTTAAGGCGCACACAGGGCATATCAACCCTGTGTGCGCTTTGTTTTAAGGTTTGGGAAACACTTCTCACAAATGAAATCGGTAAGAAACTACTCACTCACCAGATCGGCCAGCAAAGGCTGAGGCAGCGTTTTTTCCAGCTCTCGCCGTCGATTAAGGCTTCGCCGGCGTAGCTCATTGCGCCGCAGTTTGTACTCTTCATATAAGCTGAAGTCCTTGGTCCACGGACCCCGCGCCAACTGCCCTGGAGTGTCAGGAGGCAGCGGGGCAATGGCAGGAAAGGCTGCCTGAGGCGTGGCATCTAGCAGATGGGATGTATATGGGAATAAATGGAACGCATGAAAACGGTTATCCCGAATGTTTCAAAAACCTGAATTTTGACCGAATATTGACAGCATGTAAACATTGTCAGAAAAACACACTAGAAGAGGACCTTAATAATTGGAAACTAATTTGCCGTCGCAATTTTGGGGTGATGGATTATCAATTAATACAAAACGTATAACTGAGTGTGTTGAGTATTTATAAAATGTGTCAGCCGCAGCACACCAAAATGGCGAGTAGAAGAGCCTGGAGCTGCAATCTAGCTGCAATCTAATAATCAGATTGCCGAGCCCTACTCCCTGCTAGCGTAAAGAAGGTACTCACAGGAAGAGCTTGGTCCAGCTGAGTTGAAACCTGAGGAGCATGTTCTCTGGCTGGCCTGAAGTCCTGACCACTGTGCGGCAGACATCGAAACCTAAAATCAGCCACCACAGCAAAACAGTGAAGCTCTTACATCAAGATCAGAAAATGCTAAACATGATGATGCTCTTACACTCCAGTACTGTGTTTGGCAGTAATGCAAATACAAAATACCGATTGCCACATCGAATAATGTTTTTTTTTTCTCCACAGTTCTATCTGCTGGATCTGGTGTATCGCTGCAAATAAATAGCTAATTCTGGACTTTTATCCAGAAAAATTCAAGGGAGGGTCTCCTTAACAAATCCCTCGTGACCTGCAGGTACACATCATGTACACTAAACATGCGTTGTGTTGCAAAAAAATAAAAAATAAAAATTGCATGCCATGCATGGGTTTTAAAGTAAGAAATGTCACCTCTGACTGAGTCAGATGGCCACGGTTCAACTGATTGTCCAGCAGTAAGCAGGATATGACTTCCGGGGCATCCTCTGGTTCCTCCTTGATACAGATCACCTGCTGATCCTCCTCCTCCACTTTCACCTGACAGACATGGCAGAGAAAATACACGTTAGCACAACGGTCCTTATAGAAACATGACTGTTGTACCAACCCAATGCAAATACATACATAAATACACACACACACACACACACACACACACACACACACACACACACACACACACACACACACACACACACACACACTGCATATATAAACATTAAATATACATTTCTAATTCTTTTTCTTATGTGCTGGGTTATTACCACCTGTGTTGTGGAGATGGCCAGTGTTGAGCTATCCACCTGTGCTGAGCCATGGGGGGACGGAGGGCTGTTGGAAGACTGCTGGTCGGTGTCATGGGATGGGAAAGGAGGCGGGATCACAATTGTGTCTGTGTCGTCTAAGCTTGGATGCCCAGTGACACTCCAGTCGCTCGCCTGACCTCCCCCGCCTGTGCTCAGAGGACCATCTTGGTCCGTGTGACAGAGCAGAGCTGAACGCACACAAAGATGTTAAAAATGCCACTCAAAAGTGCTATTTTTATGATGTTGAATGAAGGATCTGCCTAACCGGAATTATCCAGACATTCTGTGCTCATGGGAAGGGACACCGCCAAAATGCCGTCTGTTGGTTCAGGACTAACCACTTGCACGTCTGGCTGTGTGCATGATCTGATGCAAAGTCGATTCATGCGCTGTGGAGATTCTGTAGGAAAGAAAATTTGAATTCAATTGTCAGTATAAACGGATTAGAAAATGGATGGAGGAATTGATGAATTTATGTATGTATATTTGAGGCCGACAGAGCAACAAAATAATCCAGAGGTACAAAAATACCCCCCTTTAAAACACACACACACGCAAACACACACACAGTGGAAGTAAACACAGTCGGTGGGGGAACCTTGCAGCTCCAAAACAATTTTGCAGAGGACTGTATGGTTCACTTGTGTTGCCCATCACAGTCATTTGGATTGTTTGCCCTTGGCAAAAGTCTGCAATTCTGATGTTCATCCACCAAGTGTTCCTCCCTAATGAATTTCTGTTCCTAATTAATAGAATGCAGTCAAGGTCTAACTTTTTTAGATACCATGCCGCAATGGTTGGTTCTCCTATGAAATGGTACCAAAAATTTGTGTAGTGAAATTTATGCTCAATTTTTTAAAATGTTTTTTTTGGTAACCTATCTGGGCCATTTCAGTCACACCAAGAACTTACCTTGGTTGCTTGATGATGGATCATCAGCTGTGGAGTTCTGAGAGGAGCACGACGGTGAAGCTCCTGTGGAGGTGTTGCCAGCACCACCTGCCTGTGCCGGAGGGCATTTGGACTGGTGGCTTCGTACCAGGGCAGTGCTGGACGCTCGGTGCTGCAACTCCTCCTCCACCCCCTGCCTGTAATACTTCAGTTTCAACTCTGTGTAGCGCAGCTTGGCTCGGACATTGTCGCTCTCCTTCTCCTTCAGGGCCTTCTCTCGCTGCAGCATCATCATGTCCCGCTTCATGTGAGCCAGCTGCGCCTTTAGCTCCTCAAATTTGACCCCCACCACCTTCAGCATTTCGGCCAGGACCGTCTCCACAGCTCCATTCACTGCCTGCTCCACCACGGTGCCCATTTGGCCTCGGATTAGTGAGACAGCAATGCTGACATCCATCTCAGCACACCGTTGAATTTCACCTGCAAGCACAATAATGTCACGGTAAACACACTGAGCACTTCATTTAGTACACCTGCATGGCCCCTTATAATCCAATAAAAGAGCTCTATCAAAAGTAGTGTCTTCAAAAATACTGGTTTATTATTGTAGTTGTATGGCTGTTTTTAACATTTTATTTTGCTAACATACAACAACTCGCAGTATAATACTTCCAATAACACAGCATTGGGATGGATAAACTTTATTGTCAAATGTACTGCATGTGTAACATACAGCACAGATGAAATTTCTTCCCTCTCAACATGAAACAAGAGGAGCCGCTGCGGGTGTCCGCGCAGCCATCAAAGAAGAGTTAACAAAAAAATGACAAAATAATACAAAACAACACATGAGACACAGACAATCGGGCACTCTTAACCACTTTCCTGCATACATTTTGTTGTCTGAAGCAGTTATAGATGAAAGAGGAGCGAATCAAAGTGTCCTTTTCACCAGTGGATCAAAGACGTCATGCTGCAATGTGCACACATCGGCTACAAGCTAAGCTTGAAAGCAACAAGAAGCTGTAGCATCCATTAACGAAAAAGAGATTGGCTCATCATCTCATGTCCCACGTAAATCCGCTTCAATTCCAAGCCGCGACTCCCAGTTCCACATACTCATCGGCGCGCTGCGCTGACGCTCCTTTCTTCTCATCGTCGGCTCCTCAATCCATGCATCCATCCAGCTGCAGACTGTCCATCAGCACCGACCTTTTCGCTGAACAAAGCGGGGCTGTGAAAATGCTGCCTACTTCAGGCGCAAGACACAAGCCCCCTGGGGATGTCCAGCAACGACATTGCTGTACTTACATAAATAATATACATACATGTGGGAACAATACACCTATGATACGTTTCAAACGCGATGTTTGGCAACGTTAATGTCTATCCACAACTTATGTCTTGACTTCGAGACACTGCGGCTATCTATACATTAGAATTATATAACTTTAAAAAGGTATCCCACCCTACGGTAGGCTACACAAAAATATTCACTTTCTGAAAGGTTTACGTTACAAAATACAATATTACACCTAGCACATAATCATTAATAACACACCTTTTATTTTGGAATTCCGGTGTCTGATCTGTTTTGGAGAACCGGAAGGTGAACCTAAACGTCAGTACACTCGGCAATGACAACAGTTCATTGTGCTAAGATAACAGTTTAGTTTCACAGTGTGGCGATTTCGCTTTAATTGTTTAGTGACTGAGAATAATTAGTGGTATAAAATGACACTGCGGCCTACTATGTATGTTGTGTACGTCAACCATGCAACAATTACCGTTATCCTAAGGCAAACGCGTGTTCCATTGTTGTGATGTCTGGTCCACACGAAGAACGCTCGATTAAAACGCAGCCCATAAAAGCTCAATTGTATGTGTTCTTTTGCTTTTAATACATATCATGACATTCGTGGCTTATGCAACAACAGAGCTCGTTCAGCCCGTGTTCATCACGCAGATAAAATAAGCTACGACAGTCAAAATACATATTTATTACAAACTGGTGGCGTACCCTTTTTTATATCCAGGCGTGACAGATGATTCCCAACAGCCAGGGGCGAAAATCAAAAACAAATCCGACGAATTTTCTGTTTCGGTCCAATATTTTGGAGGAGAGGCGTCCTTTTACTCTTCTTTTGGTAATTAGACTGCGCTTTCCGAATAGCAAAAAGTACAGGACTGCCACCTAGTGAATCTGCTGGCGCTTTACAACAACAACACAATCACAACCATCCAACGAGGCGGACGATTCCGTGGCAACCTAACTTTTTATCACCTCTGGGATTCTAGAAAATTCCAAAGATGTAATGGAACATTGGTTAGGTTGGACCGGTCACCCATGGAAAATAACAGGGAAAATGTGTTTATTCTTTTCTTTTTCTTGGTAAAATTGTCTCTTTGCGTACTCTACTCATTTCGAGTACCGGTACTCTACTCAGTTACTACTCAGTACTCTACTCAGTTCTCGCCAGTCGAACACAAAGCGATAACTTTCGAACCCGCACGCTTACACTGCAATAATAACAGAAGTACTCGGGGTTGTGCAGCTTGTGGCAAATTTACTTGTGGCAAATGTAGGCAGACTTCACCTTGGTTTTGTGACAAATGCGAGATGTGAAGATTATATCGAACAATTGTTTGCTTGAAACATTTGTCCCGCTTGGTACATTTGTCCTTTTTTTTTTTTTGCTTATCTTTGTGTGAAATAAAATGGTCTTTTTCAAATTATACAGTTTGTTGTTTTTCTAAACTGAAATTGAAATGTGTGGGGTGCTAATTTTGTTCCTCTGTCCTATAAAACTTTAGGATTGGCAGTACTGTATACTTTTATTGGACCCTTGTCAATGTAATAGGCCCATTTTCTTGGAAATTTGTGTAGGCTGAAAATGTGAGTTGCATATTTTTGGGGTGATTGTGACTGGTCTGAATTCACTGCTCGCTTAGCCTGCAGATATGATTAAAACGTTGGGGGTTATCCAAATCTCGAGGAAGTCAATTTTCTAACAGAGTATAACGTACGGGCAAGTAGACAAGGGGGTGATGTAAATCCCTTGGCTTGTTCTAAACATAGCGAAACTGTATCGCATTCGGTGCACTGGAACTCCTCTGGCGATCGGTAGGGATGAAATACAATGAAAGTTATGAATGTTAACTACAGTTCTATAGAGTGCCCTGTCAATCAAAATCCTTGTGTTCCTGAAGAGATTCTGGAGGAAATGAACCTGTGGTGGCAGTGAAACTTATACTCCAGGTTCATCCAAAGTTCGCAGGTGACCATTTCAGTATGCATACGCGACGAGACTATTCAATGACCGCCTTGGTCATTTGGGTGTTCATCGTCCCGTAGTTAGTTGTGACTTTATCTTAGTGCTTCCCTATTTTTTCAGTAATACATTTAACTGCCAAAAAAAAAAAAAGAGACCGCGATAAATAATTTCCATATTTTTTTTTGGCATGTGCATGCACGTATTATCCATTGACTATTTTTTGGGATATGGCACCCGGCAGTGTGTAGAGTAACAGGGCCAGAAAGAGCGCTGTGATGAGTAGCACCAGAGCGATGATGATGTACTTCTTGTAGTTCCGCCACACCAGGTGGAAGAAACACTTGAAGGGGTTGACGAACCACGAGAAGGAGGTGTCGGGACGGCTGGGGAGTGGGCACACAAAGAGAAAAGGATGATGTCCAGGTTTTGTTTCCCCGCCATTTACTTTGTTTACCGGTTTCTATGACAGCCCATGAAGGTAGACTACAAGTTTCCGTATTTTCCGCACTAAAAGGCGCACCTAAAAGTCTTCCATTTTCTTAAAAGCTCACAGTGTGCCTTAAAATCCGGTGCGCCTTGTGTATGTATGGTCATTACGGTAATATGTCGACCCCTAAATGGCTCTCTGCTGGAGACATGCAATATAACATGGAAATTGAATAGCGGCAAGAGAGTTCAACGTGACCGAGTCAATGTTATAACTTGCTGTTGGTTCAGTGAACTGTGTCGCTGCTTTTAAGTTTTTGTTGCGGCTCAGAAAAAAGGAGAGCTGTGTTTTTTAAAACGCACACTTTATTAATGGTTTTCACAGTCTCAACAAATACAGAATTTATTTTGTGATTTCCTCGTTTGTGAATACACAACAAAGGAATAAATAACACTTCTGAGACAGTCCAATCTCCTACATTTTACTGACATCTGATCCTTGTGTTTGCATTTCCTTGAGCGTAGCTCCATCTAGTGGATGCATTGTAGATTGCGTCTTATAAACTGGTGCGTCCAATATATGAAAAAAAATTACAACACAGGCCTCATAATCCAGTGCACCTTTTAGTGTGGAAAATACGGTAACTGTACACTTTATTGAACTGATGAACTATGAACACAAGTGAAAGAATTAGAGGTTTCATTAAAACGCGCAAGTGTTTGGATTCTTACTTGGGTTTGGGTAGCGGTTCTGGTTCCTTGCGTGCTCGCCCCACTGGGTTCTTCTCAGCCTCTTCGGCTGTCACAAGGTGAAACTCTGCCTCCACTTTCCCCTAGTGAGGTAATTGGACAACACCTGTTCGTCAATTCAACTCGGCTTTATGGATTTGGTTCTCAGTCCTTCAGGGATGTGCAATCTTAAGGTTAGCATACCGTCAACTCCCCAGACTTGCTGAAAGGCCACCATCCTCTGGACCTCTTCTGCTGGAAGATGGAGATCCTTTCTGTCCCGTCCGTGAAGACGTCCACTTTGCACGATTTGGCTGTCTTTGCTCCACGCGGGAAGCTGTGGAGGTCTAACTCCACCGTGCCTGAGCGCGCACATGCAAGCAGGGCGTTAAATGACAACATTTGCGAAGCTCCGTTGGCACGCTGGGCTTACCGAGGAAGTCGTCGGAGGAGAGCGTCTCAAAGTCCCACACCTGAAGACTCAGGATGGCGGGCAGCTTCTGTTCTGTTTTGTCCAGGGAGAAAATGCTGTCTCGCTTCTTTACCACCACTACCTATAAGATGATGTTTCGTCAGAAGAAATGTGAAAACAATAGCAGTTTTAATACCGCATTTTCCGCACTATAAGGCGCTTCGGAGTACAAGGCGCACCTTCAATGAATGGCCTATTCGAAAACTTTTCATATATAGGGCGCACCGCATTATAAGGCGCATAAAATAGAAGCTACAATAGTGGCTGCGGTTGCGCTATGAATCCACTAGATGGAGGTACGCTAAAGGGAATACAATACAATACAATACAATGCAGCTTTATTTATATAGCGCTTTCACAACCACTGCAGCTGTAATAAAGCACTTTACAGAACATTTAAAATACTACATCCAAGAAGTCATAATATTGATCCATATCGCAGGCACATCGGATTATAAGGCGCACTGTCAGCTTTTGTCAGAAAATGGAATGCTTTTAGGTGCGCCTTATAGTGCAGAAAATACGGTACTTCCAATTTTGCCGAGCATAAACTGATGATGCTATTTTTCTATGACTTGCAATTTTTTTTTGAAGTGATTGAGAGCAGCTTTAAATGTTGCACTTTGAATCCAAGATAAATATTTCGAGTTATTTACAACTCATTTCAAGGTTGTGCATAATTTGATATGCTGCATTTTGAGCTAAATAATAAAGATAATTACAGACCCAACATCAGAAGCACAATAGTTTGGAACAGAATCTGATATTTGTCTTGGAGCAAAATGTTTTAGTGCCATTTTCAGGCAAGCATTTCAAACAGCAGCTACTATCACCTTCTCAGCAGGCAAGTAGCTGAAGGGGAAAACTAAACGCCAGTTGAAGTTTCCTTCCCCTGTTAGAGAATTGTAGTGGACGTCGGTCTCCTGGCGGTCGTCCTCCAAACCTTTCAGCCAGCTATGGGACAAGTAGAGTTGCTTACTGTCGCTACATGCCGACACGAAAGGCTAAAAACGCTACAGAAAATTACCCTTTGATATAAATATCACTGGACTTTTGACCAGTCAGGAAGTTGCTGTCCTCCAGAATGACGTCCTCGGTGTTCCAGATGATGACGCGTAGCTCATAGCTGCACCGACACATTCAATATTGACACCCCGTCCAAAAAAAAAAAAAAAAAAAAAAGAAACGGCATGCTTTGCCTGAGTGCCATTCACAAACTGGTCTCACCCTTTGGGCTTGCGAGGGGAAATATCCACTGCAAGACCAGGATGAGGCAGATCCAAAGGGAACATGTCGACCCACATTTGGACCTGACCCTGCATGTGCGAGCACACATACACACACGCGCTCACACACATATACATAAAATCCATGTAAACTCCCATTTAAGCAATCAAATTGGCAAAATGGAGCTTTGTTCTGCCTGCAACAAGGCAACACTCATGTTGGTTTCGATACTTAGGTTCCGCCGATAGTTCAGAACTCAGTTCAACCTGATCCATCCCGGGCCGAGCCTTGTGAAACAGTGTCCTGGTCTCGATATGTTCCGGTACCAGCTTGCATCCAACAGCCGGTATCTCAGCCCACCGATGCAGAATCTTCAGAGACAAGTGCTCGTAGGACTCTACCGGTTCCTCATCTGGTACGTATGCACACGTCAGGATTATCCATCCTTTGGATCATCCGTAGTACCAGAAACTGGGTCACGTACCTTCATGCGTGAAAAGCGTCTTGCCGGTGAAGACTTTGTCCGCCACGGTGATGCATCCCGGTCTGAAGTGAGGACCGTCCACGTTGTTTTCTCTGCACAGCTTTGACAGCAGCTCGGATGGCTTCAGACAATCTCTCCAGGCGTTATAACCTTCACTGTGGGACGCAATTAGCAGAGGCAGAAGGGATCTTCAACATTGTCAAGTTGGGCACAGCAGCACGCTTTTTACTATTTGAGGATATTAACCCTTTCAGGGACAGCGGCCACTCCAGTGGACAACTTATCATGTTATCAGGTTACAGGGTGCATGAAAGGGTTAACACCAGTATCATGATGTTGCATAAGACAAAAGTCTCCGCACAGGTGAAAGAGTACAAAAAAAATATCAAACACATGCAGTTTATTTATTATCTGAGGCTGAAAAAGATAACTTTTTTTTTCTTCCAAGTGATCATATTTTCTCTGTTACATCTGTTTCTGACGAACTCTTGACATATCAAGATGTTAATTTTCTTGGTCACGTAAGCTAATGTTAAACCCACGAGTTATTATCCAATTTGTCAATTTATCACCTGGCAGAGTAATCATGTAATACTCTTCCATACCGGTAGGTAGCAGCAGCAGCAGCTAGCTAATTGCCTTGTGCTTGGGGACACGCGAATTAGTGACGCACGGAGGCAGGACGATGGTGACGCTTTTATTGATTGTTAAATGTGTGAATGGTCACCTCACTTAACTATGGTTAGTAAACATAACGCTAAAACCGATACCCTGAACTGCAAACTTGATTAGGTTTAACTGTTAAACACTATACAGTGACAAGCTGAACCAAACTCGAATGCTGGGATGGAATCGTGATTACTTACAGACTGTACTCGGTTGGAAGTCCGCAGGTGGCTCGGTGTCGGCTGTAGAAGCGGTTCTCCAAGTCAATCCGGGTCTCCCCGATCAGGTCGTCCCCTCCCACCATATCGTAGTCGTAGATGAGCACCGTGAGCAGAGACTCCTGAGGAAATGTCGCCTGCATCTCAAACGACCTGCGATGAGGCAGAACATATCAACCGGTGTTTGTTTTAGAGAGCAAAACTGTAACGTTGCAGAATACAACCTTCCAAAGACGGGGTTCAGCTGTTTAGGGATGTAGTTCTCACGGTCTTTGATTTCATTTTTGCCGAGTTGAATGACGACGTAAGGGTCTGCTTTTCCATCCGGGTCGGCTGGGTGCAGGTTTGATGCCTTCAGCGACAGCGCAATCAAGAAGAGTACAACAACAAGGAGATCACAACACAACACAAAACAATACATTGAAACGCCTCTAAAATGAAACCTACTTGGGCGAAAATACCCCCTAGTGTGAAAAAATCATCATGCATTAACACCATTCCCACTTTTCTGCTCACCCTACAACGAAAAATCCCCCTGTTGCGTGATATGAAATCTTTTTCTCTGCCCTTGCCTCGCAATGAGATTCACTGCTACGAAAACAAGCCTTCCGCAAAAGTCTAATCCAACCTCAGCCTACAGCGACTCCTACTGCTTAGCTCGGAAACGGAAACAGCAAACCACAGTGTGTGTGTGAGTGTGTGTGTGTGTGTGTTTGTGTGTGTGTTTTACATCTGAGATAAATTTGCTATAGTGAAAAGTCCCCTGTTGTGAAAAATGTCTTGCTGCAAACATGATTTCGTAGTAGAGGAGTTTCACTGTACAACTTACAGAGACGATGTAAACCCGGATCAGGACTTGAACGGGGGTGTTTTGCGGAATCCCTCTGTTGACTCTGAGATGTCCATCGTCTTCCTCCCAATATCCTTCCTCATCCTCTGTGAGTTTATACAAGCAGAAGCGCCCCTATGGAAAAGGGAAACTCACGTGGTGGAGTAGAGCAAATCCGGCGGAGACGGTAATTTGTCATGATCGTCTCACCTTAAACTTGCCGACGAACCTCTCCTCTGTAGAGCCGTCTTCCTCGCTGGCCTTGCCGCGGAACAGCTCGTATGTGCTGACCCAGTCGTCGAAGGGTCCGAACTCTGCCTCCAGCTCCTTGTTGTACAGCTGCAGAGTCCAGGGTTATGAAGTTTGAGGTTAATGCACACGAGGCTTTGAATTATCATTCCAACAAAGCGACTGCAAGCCTTTTCCCAGCTTGATGTCGGTTAGATTAGTTTTTCTTTACTCTATGGGTTTTATGACAATGAGTACCTGCAGCGTGGCGAGTTTGGTTGGTAGACTCAGACTCCGGTTCAGGTTCTGCTCCGACGTTCCTTTTCCCTTCTGTTTCTTTTTCTTGTTGCCATCTGATGAGCTGCTCACTGACAGGACAAAAACACATGAGCTTTGAGATGAGGATAAAAAAACAAAAACAAAACAAAAAATACATCTGTTCCTTCCTGGGGCAAAACAGCCATGCTGTAACAGAACCACACCACAATTCCATCTAACAACCCTGAATCAATTATGACCTAATGTCAGGATCTTCATGCTTGTACCACACTTCTCATTTCTATGTTTGTCCTTACCTAAAGAGTCTATTCCATCGCTGAGCAAGCTGTGGTACGGCAAAGCTGTAATACACAACAATGCTACGTGGGTATGAGGCAGATGGCTGGGACAACCTACTGCCGGTCTTATACTATTCTGTCTTGTACCTTCATCCAAACAAGAAGGAACATGACAGCCAAGATATGTACAGTACGCGATTTCAAATAGAGCCTTTAAACAGAACCGTGTGTTCTGTGGCGCATCTACCCTTCAAAAAGCCAGCTGATTCGAATAATGCAGTCCGTTTCATACTTGTGTAACACTTGATCTGGATTTAAAGTTGACCATCTCGTTTAAAAATACATATCCAACAGAAGGTTCATACTCGACAGGAGTATTCTAAACTGGTGGAAACGTCGCTGCCATGACACTCCACCTTGATTTGCATCTGTAGAATTGCACATTTAGCAAAGGTCTGCTAGGGGGCTGGGGGGGACACCGCTCTGAATCAAAATTTGAACAAAATACAAAAAAAAAAAAAGTGGTGTCCTAGTTTGGTTATCTCTAATGCTATTAACAGGAAGGCTAACTGGGAGACCACGAAGCAGGCAGGGGTAGTCCGTCACTCAAAGCGTGTCCCCGGTGATGGTTTTCATTCGGGTTTACCATTTCTGGTTATGATACACTTTTTCTCTCTATACTGCCCCTTGTGGTTTCCACTCGTGGTACTGAAATGTTTGGTCCATTTCGGTTAGGCTCCAAGGAGAAGCATCTTTCCACACCTCCAACCACAGAGAAAGAGTTGAGCCAATCAACAAACCTTTACCAGTGGCGCAAGGCTTGCATGCTTTTGCAAGAAACCTTGCAGAAAAAGAAACCAACCAAACCTTTATTTCTGTCTTGAAAGCGGAACCTGAAACCAAAGAGGTTCTTACCTTTTTCAAAGACTTGTGGGAAGGGAGATCCTTCTATTTGTTTGGTCTGTAACGACAACATGGCAGGTTATTTGAATTTGAGGATTTAGTGGAACCTTGAACACTCCAAATTTGGAAGGAAATTTGAAGGCTTCACAAGACCAAATTTCAGCCAGCATCTAATGGGCCACAGTTTTCCATCAAGGCTATTGGACCACATACTTGATAACCAGATCTTAAATCGGGACAAAATATATGCTCTTAGTTTCATTTGGATGCATTTTTCATTGCACATATAAAAGATCCACTATCCTAACCCAACAACAAGGGCTTTGAAGCAAACAATAAAAGAATGACATACTACAAAAAGTAAAATAAAAACATCCAGGGCTCTCTGGAAAAAAAATGACAATTCGAGGCACAAAACTGCTGAGCAAGAAAACAACATGAAGGGCTCAAACTTATTTTGAGAATTTATTTTGTCCACGTTTTCACAAAAAATGAACTCAGTCAATTAAAAATGGTCATATTATTGAGGCCCAATGTTGGTCCTGCATATCATTCCAAATCCACCCAAAAAATATTAGGTCCATTCATGTAGGCTATATAAAGACCCTTTCTAAGCCATGTCTGCCATCTAGTGGTCAATGTTGATATTACAACTTTAAACTACGGTCGACTTTTACATATTAGCAGTTCGGCAGGTGCAAGTTTCGCATGATCACAGACAGTTTTTTTCCCTTTTTGTTCAAGATCCTTCCATATTTTGATTTTCCCAGGTTTTCCACTATTTTTCCCTCTCCATTAAAAAATCATTTGAATGTTTATAAGCATTTTTGAAGAATTTGGGGGGGGTTGTCTGAATTTTTTTTATTTTTTATTAATTATTCAAAGAGCCACTCAAAGTGAGATGCAGCCCGCGGGGTGCCAGTTGCCCATCCCTGATCAAAGATGTGCTTGACAGGAAGAGCATCGAGTGAAGGTGGACAGTGGATATAAAGTGTCCTGGTTCAAATATCATAAGTCATACTTTCTTTGCCTTAAGTTGAGCAATAAATAGCAAATAATTGCTTTTTGAATAAGGAAAAAGAGCTTCCTGTCACGTTGCGTGGTAATGGTGGACCCCAAGAAGCAGGCACGAGGGAGGAGCAGGGTGTACTGACAAATTGCATTTAATAAAACACAGAGAAAAAAACTAAATCCAAAACAAAGTCCAAAGTATCAAACAAAACACATGACTGAAAATAAAAACTCAATAGCAGAAACATGACCGAAACAAACCTGACAGCAGCCAAACGGCAACAAACAAACATGACAGTAGCCAACAACAGCAACAATGACCCGACCCTGAATGCTCGGGGTGGGAGTCCTTTTAAGCACTAATTGCCAAATGACCAACAGGTGTGCAGCTCAGGGAGAGCCCTGCAGTGCCACCTGTTGGTCCCAAACCGAATCATGACACTTCCCCCCTCAAAAAAAATAAAAAAACTTGGAAAAGGTGAATTCACGATCTGTTCATTATACCTGTTTCTCTACAGACGCATAGTACTTGGACCACCAGTCAATGACGCACTCTGCTGACTCGTCCGCAATGGTCCGCCGTCTTCGCTTGGAGGAACGATGGGTGCTCTTTCTGTGGCTATCCTACATTCCATACAAACGCAAAAATATCATGGATATCAACAGAATGAGCCGAGCTATAATAACCACGTATCATCTGGGTCACCTTTTTCCTTTTGGGTGCTGTCTTTTCAGGAGTCGGTTCCTCAACTGTGATAGCAACGTCGGGGGTGGTTGCTGACGCCACAGTGGAGCTCGTCTCTGCAGCAGGCTGCCAAGATTCTGTGGTTGACCAAAGACAAATCAGAGTTGATGATACCATCCTTGCCCCCACCCCAAAAAAAGCTATTTATTCATCTCATGTACTGAAAAGTACAACAAACACAAAACCGAGATGGAAAAAGTAAATAAATATATAACAGATGGAATATAAGAGTTGTAAAACTTGATTTTCCATATGTCACATTACCATCAGCTTTTTGAGGTCCTGGGGTGTACGCGACTGCAGGTGGCGTGTGCGTCTGTGTGGAGGGAGGCTGGGCTGGGGGAGCGATGTATTTAAAGGTCATCAGGTTGTTGACGACGTGGTTTCCAACCAGCGTGCTGCGGCCAAAAGCCCTCCAGTCCACAACGGTGATGCTGAGCGGCGGGTGGAGATGCTCGTTCTCCGGTAACTCCTACGAGAGGAGAAAAAGGAATTGCGGGAATTGTTTCTTTACAGAGAGTCGACTCGTGGAAAAATCTGGGGGGGAAAAAAAAAAAAGAGGAAAAATCTACGGACCAGCTCAATGGTTTCAACCAGGGTGGTGAAGTTGGGGTTGGACTTATACCGTTGAATGACAGAAGAACGCAACGTTTTTCCAGCGCATTCTATGAACACCTGCAAACACAATATGGTTGACATTTATTTTTAATACATCGTGTTGAAAAACTATTGGGTTAGTGTCATTGGGACATTGTTCAACTGCATGTTAAAATAAAATGGTTATTTTCAGATATAAAAAATAAATATTCATATGAATATTATAATACATAATATAAATAATATACAATATGAAATGGGCAACTTAAACAATGGAAGTGGCCACAATTTTTCATCAGTGTATGACAAAAGTGGCATTTTAAAAATGGACAAAAATAAAAGCAAAAGGGTTTGAACAATCATGAAAAATCCCCATACACGGATTTTTGTTTTTCCAGTGCAGAGGGTTATAATGCAAAAAAATTACCATTCAAGGACGGCACCAAATTGCTGAACAGCAACCCAACATCAACAACTAATTTTGGGCATTTATTCACAAAGATGAACTCACTCAAAATGTAAATATAATTCGGCTACTACTACATGATTGTCTGGTATGTCATTTCAAACCCACCAAAAATAGCCTTAGGTATAGGCCAGGGCATCACAAGACCCAGTGCAAGTGGGAAAAAATACTTTTATAACCCCCCAAATCTATAAAAAATGCTGTTAAACCTCAAATACACATTTTGTACAAAATTAACATGCCGCCACTTTATTTTTGTTAACTAATGAATGGGCCAATCAGAGTGTGGCTCCAAGTTACCCATCCCTGATATAAACTATAATAACTATTTTTGAATACAATCAATATGAATCTATAATATACAAAAATGTTCGATATAATGAATAGATAGAACTATAGTGAATATCCATGTTTTAAAATAGGTCATTTGAGCATACCTGAGGGCGATCAACAGACAGTAACTGAACCTTCTTAAGCTCTCGTAGACCCCAAAATAACACCTGGCAGAAAGATACAGGGAGTCATATTTACTTGATGAAATGTATACAATGTTTGGTTGATTTTATTTACTGTAGCAATATTTTGCTGCTTTAAAGAATTGAACACACACACACCTCCAGCCTGTATGTACTGAGAACAGGTCTGATGTTTTCAGGCACCGTGTAGATGCCTCCTTCTTGTTCCTCCAAGGGAGGAAGACTCGGCTCTCCAGACACGGGAATCTACACTTGGACAACCGCAACTTGCTATCGACTCATTTTCAAACAATGCTATGGAGAAACAACCGCAAAAGGCACATCTGCTGACCTGCACCAGCTCAAAGGCCGCCAGCAGCTCCCCTCCCGATTGGCTGGCGTAGTGCAGCGGGCTGTACTGCAGTGTAGGTGGCGTGTAGGACTCGGAGAGCAGGCGGACTTCAGGTACAGCCACTGTGGCTCCCAAATACTCTGCCTTGCCCTGCACATGACATTTGTGGAACAAAATCCTTTCAAACCAATTATTCCTTCCTACTTTAGATATTTAGATTGATGATTTTTCTCATTGTAGTAAGTTTGGTATTGCACTGTCAGATATGTGTGACGTATCATCTATTTTCTATTTACGGCATCTGAGCTAAGTCGATCTTTCTTACCAGCGCGTCGTCATCATATACTTCAATGACGAGTCTTGGTGGCTCCTCTTGGATGTGTTGAAGATCTCCGCTCAGTACGATCTGACTCATCTGCAAGGACTGATTCCACGTGGGGCTGAGAGTCTGACTGATCACCTGATGTGCACAGCAAATAAACACAAATAAACTGACCGCAAACAACAGCTGAAGCCGCAGAATGTACAAGTATGTTACTGCTATTATTTACGTTGGTGGTCTGGCTGTGTGACAAGTATGTGACCCGGGCAAAAGGGTCAGAAAGGCCAGAGTTGTCGGCTGCAATCAACCCCCGAGCTTGATACATGTGACACCGTAACTGGAACTGATGCTGCTCTGCACGCACAAACACACACGCATATATGCGCACCCAATTGATCGACAATTGATAAGAAAAACAAATCCTGGATCGACAATTTTTCTCCAGATTTACACCAAAATGTAATGTGCTCTTTCATGTTCCACTGCCAACATTTTTTCTCTCTCTCACAGTTTTTGTGAAATTGACATAGAGAGCAACAATTCCAAGGCGCAGACAACAAACTTCACAAACAAGTCAAAATAAATCTCGTCTCATTCTCGATATGCCGGATCAAATCAACAATATTATCAATAATTCAACCCCTTCATGCATCCTGTAACCCGATAACATTTAAGCGGTCCACTATCGTCACCGCTGTCCCCGAAAGGGTTAAATCAGCATCAAAAATACATTTCGGCACACATGAAGCTATCTCTGATTAAAATGTGTTGACCTGTGTAATAATGCAACGTAATACTGTGTCTCTCTCTCACCTGTACATGTCAGGTGAGTGGGTGGGCTTTTGGCGTCAGCGCCCCCAGCGACAGCGCCGAAGCCTTCAGGCAGGTCATCCAGCATGTGTGCGGAGTCCGTGCAGGATCCAAACCACAAATACGCATCCACTTTGGCTTGCACAGAAAAGCCCGCCGCACGGTTGCCCGGGGGCTGCCGACATAGCCGCAAACATGCACGCGTGATTGTTTTTGGGCCGAGACTGCTTGACGTTGCGTGTAAGTTCCCTACCTTGAGGAAGAGCGTGACTATCTTTCCACAGTGGACTCCTCGAGCCTCCTGACTACTGCAGTAGACAACATCTCTGGCCGGGAGCCGAGAGTACGCGACGCGCTTGTTGTTGCTTAACAACCACACGAAGATGTCTGGCACCGTGTGTTGAGGCTGCGTGTCACAGGTACGTTATGAAAACACCTGGTTATTGTGTTTTCATTTGTGAAAGCACGCATTCTGTACCTCCTCCACCAGAAACCGTAGTTTCTGCGTGAGTTTGGTAGCATCCTGGAGCGCTTCTTTCACGCCACCTGACTTCTGCTTCCTCTCGACCAGGGATTGAGCATCTCCGATCATACTTTCCTGCAACATGCACATGTCTGAAAGATCTGAAGCTAAGACCTCAGCTAGCTCAGTTCATCTATGCGTGTCTTTTTCTTTTTTCAGTTATTTTTTTGCGCAACTGTTATGAAAGTGCTAAGACAAGAAAAAATGTGTGCGTTGCGAAAAGTTATCAAAATCAATTATTGATGACTTTTTTTCCTGATACCGTATTGGCCCAAAGATAAGATGGTGTTTTTTGCTTTAAAATAAGACTGAAAAAGTGGGCGTCGTCTTATATTCGGCGTCTAGACAGTGTACCCGTTCACGACACTAGATGGCGCCAGATATTGAAGCGAATGCTGAACTTGACCCCCCAGGCCAAAGTGAACCCCTGCTTTTCTTGTGGAAGAAAAATAAAAGAAGAAAAATAAAAAATAGCGGTAAGAAATAAAAGGGAAGAAAATAATAGAAGAGATAACAGAAAATGGAGAAACGTAGCGACAATCTGGAGAAAAGTGGGTCGAAGATCGGCCAGGTTAACCAGCAGCTGAGGAGAAGTTATGATGTCATTTACATTTCAAAAACCAGAAGCCATTCATTTACGAATGTGATTGCACTTTAGTTTACATATTTAAATGTTCAGATATTAAGATTTGAATGAGGCAAAATAACATGCTTTTTCTCTCAAATATATTGTTATAATCATTTGTTTCAGATGTACTGTACTGGTAATTATTTTTTCTGTATAAAAATGAATTTGGTGTTCAAAACATCTTTTTTCAAAGTCCAGTCTTGAAAAACAGGGGTTGTCTTATAATCAGGGCCGTCTTAGATTCGGGCCAATACGGTATTTTATCCTGGTCATCTTTTTGCGTGTATGACCACTCAGAATGTAAATAAATACATAAACATTTTTCATGTATAATGGATGCAATTGGCTCAACTTCAGGTTAGGGGAGCACCGCAGTACCGTGTCATGTTTGATCTTAGGGGTTGCATTCTTTTTATTGATTTTAAGTGGGAGTGTGCCTATTTTTCTTCTGCGAGTATTTTGTTTTCTCCCACCAGTTCTTGTTTGCACATTGAGAGGCGTTTCCTGTCCAGTTGCGTCAGGTAGTTGACCTTTAACTGAGCCTTCAACTTGGCCTCCGCCGCCACTATGAAACGCCTGCAAAGACACAATGCTTTATTTTATCGACCACTTTGAGAGGTTAAGGTTTCCACTCTTCACATCCCCGTGATGAATTTGAATACCTGGCATCGGTGCAAAACTCTTTGACTGTTGTTTTTAGTGTCTGCTCGGCCCCGGGATACGACTTCCCGTGGAGTTCAGCTGCCTTGGTCACGCCTCCCTCCTGTAATTTCGAACAAATATCTGACCTAATGGTCGTACAACATGAAGGTGTTTGTTTGCGTGTGCGCACGTACAAACAGGGCTGCTATGTTCTCCAGCATGTTGGAGTTGTACAGCCGATAGGTTCTGTCCTCCCATTGACTCAACACATTGATGCAGGGCTTCTGTTTCTCCAGAGGCAAATACATGTAGTACCTACAGTATAGAAACATGTACATAAAGAGACACTTTTATCGCTTGATCTATCTATCTTGCTATCTCAAAAGTGGAGTGGCCGGTGCTCTGCTGCAGCCTGTAGCCGAAAACTGGATTTCATGATACTCAGCTGGTCCTCACGCTGTCCAACTGTCTTTTCAAAAAGCATTTTGTATATACACAAATGCGCATTGTCTTTCTAAAGTGAAGAAAGAAAAATGACTTTAGAAGAAAATTCTACTCTACAATTTTGCATCATTTATTATCAAGTGTTGTTTTTATCCTTGAGAGGTCATCTGTTGAAAGTATCCGCTTAATTCCTTGACATGTAATGGCAATCAACGTTCAGTTTCAAATCACCTATTTTGCCAGTGATATTCTTTTGATGAACTCTCTGAATTAGAAATGTTCCCTCATGACAGCACCCACCTGTTTCCTTCGACGAGGAGTGGTTTCTGGGGACGTGTGGTGGACTTAGAGGTCCTGCTGGGGTCTTGAGATTCTCTGGGTAACAGTGGGGAGGAAGCGGAGGTCCTGTCTGAGAAATCTTGTGCCTGCCTCCTGCGGCTGAGCGCGGGACTTGGGGTGCTCAGGTCCGTGGGCTGGCCCGTAGGCTCCTGCACGTTACCGCAATTCCCTTGGCAACAAAATAGAGCAAAGACACAGAATCACTGATGTTTCTACTTGCCTTGATATATTTTAGTGCAGCTGTCGAAACAATTGACCATCACTTGAAGAAAAAAAAAAGGTTTAAATCCTATTTGTCAGATTGCATACTGTTTGTGAATATTGGTACTGGTGATGAAGTAAAATCTTATTTTCACTGTCCTTAAACCTGGAATGCCTGACCCATCAAGGAATAGCCAGAAAAATCAGATTTTGGGGAACTGAGATGTTCATTAACCCTTATAACAAAATCCACAAAAATATTTTCGCCATATCATGTTGTTTTAGATATTTGTCGTATCACGTTGATAAATAAGCATTATGTAGATTATATCTGAAAATGATAATTTGGGGAAAATCATATTTGAAACCTGCAGTATCAAATTTGATACAGATGATTTAATGGAATATAAAGAATGAGTTACATCATGAAAATGCATGTATCAAATATGATACAAATGGCATTATAGGGTAACTTCATTTCCAATCTCATGCAGTCATCAAGACATTAAGGTTTACTTAAAATGTTTTTTTTTTTTTTTGATGTAGCTTTGGCCTACATTATTGTCTTCATTTTGGAAACTCCAAATTCAAGACTTTTTAAGGATCAATGAGCAGATAGTGTAGTAGTAAAATTCAGTTTATAATATACAAGTGTACATAACACTCCGGTATATGCAACATCCATCCATCCATCCATCCTTTTTCTGATCCGCTTATCCTTAAGGGTCGCGGTGGGTGCTGGAGTCTATCCCAGATGTCTTTGGGCAGTAGGTGGGAGACACCCTGAACCGGTTGTCAGCCAATCGCTGGGCACATAGAGACGAACAACCATCCATGCTCACACTCACACCTAGGGGACAATTTTGAGTGTTCAATCAGCATTCAATCAATATGGGAGGAAACCAGAGTACCCAGAGAAAATCCACGCAGCCATGGGGAGAACATGCAAACTCCACACAAGGAGGCCGGAGCTGGAATCGAACCCTGCACCTCTGCATTGTGAGGTTGATGTGCTAACTAGTCGCCCACCGGGCCGCCCGTATGCAATATTATATGGTGCATTGCTTCACCTACCCAGTGAGAACTCAAAAGTGACAGGCTTGTCTCCAATCTTTCTGTCAATCATGGTGGCTTCAAACAAGGCCCCAAAGAGCAGGAAATTCTCTCTGTTCTCAGTATTAATCTATAAAAAAATCAAATAACCAGACATCTTGAATCATCTGCTCCATCCCCTTATCAATACTTTGATTTGAATGAAATGTCAGGAATGGTTTTCTTACTGTTGGCGGACATTCCACAGGTAGAACCTCCGCGACTGCTTTCCCTTTGTCGTCATCGGCTGTACCTCCAGATGTCCCCCCGGCTCCTCCTCCACCCGCTGGGGTCTTACCGTCCTTCCCTCCGGCTTTTACCGCCTTTGCATCTCTTACGGGCTTCACCATTCGGGCAAGTTTGGACTCTGGGCCTGTCCCGCCTGATAGGATCTCCACCGCCAGCTCTAAAAAGACACGCCCCCTGGAGGCAGGAATTCATCGACTTGATTGGTTGTTTCTTTATTCTCCTAATCACCAATATTTTTAACAAACCGATAAGAGACTCCCTCTCCAATGCCCTCGTTAAGTTCGGCTGTGTCGTCACCCAGAGAGTTTCTGACGGAGCCATACAAGTTTATCCAGGCGGGACCAAAAGTTGGCAAAAATCCTGTCGAAACATCAGGACTAAGGGTTATATTTCAGCAAAAAGTTCCTACATCGCGAAGCTCAAACCCGCTGCCTTACCTCTGTCGCCATCCTGCTCATTAGAGATGCGCCTCAGGTCAAAGTAATGGGTTCCTATGGCAACGTTACTCACACTTCCTTCATCCCAAACCTATGAGGAAACAAGTTTTGGATCAGAACATATATGGCGGACGCTTGGACTTTTGACGGTTTCAACGTTCAAGTTGCATAAACTGTCAGTTGGCGCGACTGTTGAACCGAGTCTCTCATTCAAAAGTTAACCGAGCTGTAAAATCCATGGACAGAATTGGCAAACTACTGCACTAAGTTGCTCAACAACACACCGTTTGGCCTGAAATTTAGAACCGTCAAACCTATTTGCCCTTTTGTTGAGAGAATTGTTCAACTTTTCAAACCCGAGTTGTGTAATTTCACTTAGCCTAAAATTCAGAAATGTCAAATAGAAATCTTAAACCACAGAATTGAATTGTCGAAGCAATAAACTTCTTCATCAAATGAAGTATCGGAACAGTACAATAGTTGCTCCTATTTGCTCCACCATCAAACTGCATCATTAAACTGTCTAACCCAATTTCTGATGCGTCGAACGGAGTTGCTTTGCTACCTAACCCAATAGGTCAAATATCGAACAGAAGTGTCAATTTCGCCGAACTGAGGTGGTAAACTGTCAAGTGGAGTTGCTCAATTGTTGCACTGATTTACTCAACTGTAGAAACAAACGCCGAACCAAGGTGGACAACATCAGAGAGACCCGCTGTTCTCTACATACAAATTCCAAAACATATGGATTGAAAGGCAGAATCTTTCAGACCTGGATCTTCATCCTCTGGCACAGAGGAGGAAACATCTCCGTGAAGACGATCTGTTCATTCCACACTGGATCTGCGTTGGACTTCTGTGTGGAAGTGCGCCCCTTAGAGGTGAGACGGAAAAGAGCTGGGCTCTGTTATGTGTTATATGAGTCGAGGCTGTTTTTCGAGGAAGGTATTCACCAGGAATATAATAGTTTGGGATCTTTCAATATACTTTTTATTTTGTTTTGACTATTTTTTTTTTAAATTCACGTCATTTTAATTAGTTTTTATTATTATTATAATTTTTTTACCATTAGTTTTTTTATGTTTGTTTTTTGCTAGGTTTTAATTTTATTTTTTAATTTGTTTAAGTATTAGTTTTATTTATTTGACCATTAGTTTTTTTATGTTTGTTTTTTGCTAGGTTTTAGTTTAATTTTTTAACTTGTTTAAGTATTAGTTTTATTTATTTTAATATTTTTTACCATTAGTTTTTTTATGTTTGTTTTTTGCTAGGTTTTAGTTTTATTTTTTAATTTGTTTAAGTATTAGTTTTATTTATTTTTATTTTTTTTACCATGAGTTTTTTGATGTTTGTTTTTTGCTAGGTTTTAGTTGTATTTTTTAATTTGTTTAAGTATTAGTTTTATTTATTTTTACTTTTTTTACCATTAGTTTTTTTATGTTTGTTTTTTGCTAGGTTTTAGTTTTATTTTTTAATTTGTTTAAGTATTAGTTTTATTTATTTTAATTTTTTTACTGTATAGTTGTGGAGTATTTGTTGAGTGCATGATTAAAAAAAAGGTCACATTACATATTGTGGAACAAAGTAAACTACAATTCACTTATCCAACACCAGCTCAAATTTTCTCGTTCTATACAACCAAAGAGTAATACCAAAATAAATCAATTTAATATAAACACTGAAAGCTAGTTTTAGTTATTCCAATGATTTCCGTGAACAATATTAACCGTGATCTGCACACAACTGATCCGGTCCCCACCATTTGTTTGAAGAAGCTAACAACCACAAACGGGTCTATTAGTGCTGTGTTGTCTCCAATGAAAGCCTTTGTGACATTGGCCATGATGCTGGAGTTGTTGCGAGGAAGACCTTCCGCTCGATACACCCTCACAGAAAAACGAGCCCAGGGACGTTCCGACGGGAATCCTTCTGGTATCAAGAGGTTCCTAGTAAAAGCATTTGAAATATGTAAAAACAACAGAGGTCCATTTGCTTGTAAAGAGATAACTGACATTTAGCCCAAGCGAGACAAAAAAAACCAAAAACAAAACTAGAGCATAAATATAACTTGACTACATACTTTTCTATTTGTTCCTCGGCATCACTGGCTTTCATCCCGGGCTGCATGGCATCACCCTTTGCCGAGACACTAATGTCACACTTGACGTAACCTTTGCACCCTGTGCTGATGTCACCAGGGACCGTCAGCATTGCCCACTTGTTGATGAATTGGTGACCTCAAATAGAAAAATAAAAAGCATGTCAAGGAAAGCCGGTATTAATCTTACACATTGTGTGGACCAGAAGAACTAGACCTCATTCTTGCATTTTTACTTCTTTGAGGTAGAATACGTCCCAATGTGTTTTGTCTATAAAATGTATAGCCACATCAGGTATCGATTGTCATGTCTGTCTGTTTTATTTTCAGTCCCAGCTGGAGGGAAGGGAGTTTCCCGTCAGCAGGCGCACTTGTTCCACATTTACAAATAAAGCCTGCCAAGTATTTAACTCATTCAATTCCAGCCAATTCTGGACCAAGTCTGAAAAGACGTTTAATCAATCTTGATCTTTGGTTTGGGGTAGTCATGCCAAATTTCCATCAATGTTGGACTGCCATAATATCAACATTTGAGCCAGTTGGATTGGTAAGATAACGTAAGCGACCACATGCAACACTGCCATAATGTCCACCTGGTTGTTTGTATACCGTCCACACGTCCAGCTTGAAGGAGCCGATGCAGAAGCTCCTCAACATCTTGGAGTGCATCACCTTGCAGATCGAAAGAGGGAAAACAACCACGAGGCGTTCAAGCGTCTGACAAAACGATAAAAATCTACCTTCATCTGACGCATTTGAACTCACCGTCAGCCTGATGACTTTGTCGAAGAAGATCTCTTTGTAGGCAAAGAAGTCAAACACAAAATACTGAAAGCAAGAAAGGAGGGATGGCTCCATTAGACGACTCGCGCTTGATCAGAATGTTCATTCCTATTCATCCGCAGTGTTCCTTTCGTCATGTAACTTTGTTCGTCCTCCCACCTCATTGTAAAAGGGAGCGTTGGTTCCCTCTTTGACGGTTGTTTGTTTCTTTTCGTCGCCAATCTCAATCATGACACTGGGGTCGATGTTCTCACCAACCAGCTGCTTGGCCTCTGTGATGTTGATTGCAATCTACACACACAAAAATGCACAAACTACATTCAACCACGGTAATTCATGTTTCAATTAATGTGCCTCTGATATCGTACACTATATACAACACACACACACACACACTGCATACTGTATACACACACAAGTGTGTGTGTTGTGTTTACCTGGAAGCTCTGTGGTTTCTCTTCATTATCCTGAATGCGAGTGTTGAGTTTGGCCCTGGACAAAGTCGGTACATTATGACAGGAATATTGAACAAGTAGTAAAGCATGCCATATGATGCGCTGCTGTGTAAAAAAAAAAAAAATCTCTCTCTCTCTCCCTCTCTCCCTCTCTCTATATATATATATACATATATATATATATATATATATATATATATATATATATATATACACACACACACACACACAAACCCTATTTAAAAAAAAATATATGAATCAAAATCGTACAAATCACATTCCAATGAAATCGGGATATTGTGCAATGCATAATTAAAAACAGAACAAAATAAAGCGTGACATCCATCCAAACACATTCCATGTAAGAGAACCTTTTGGTGTTGGGCATGATTCTGGCTCTGATGGCCGAGAATCCATGTTGATCATCGTCGTTTTTGTCCTCTGGCAACTGAGATGTTTCGGAACTGACCTCCCCTTCACTGTCTATTGAAATAAAAAGGAAAAATGATGGACAGTATTAAAAATAAAAGTAGATGTGCACATACATACACATACATATATATACATACAGTACACACACACACACACACACACACATATATATAACTCGTCTTAAAACAAATACTCCTCCTTTGGCTTTTGACTCCGCATGAGATTTGTTTTTGTTTTAGTGTTGTTTTATGTCACTACTGTATGGTTTTGACTGTCTTTGTTGTATGAATATTTTTTTGCCCCATGTATTGTATTGGCCCGAATATAAGACGGTGTTTTTTGCATTGAAATAAGACTGAAAAAGTGGGGGTCGTCTTATATTCGGGTTCTAGACAGTATACCCATTCGCGACGCTAGATGGCGCCAGATATCAATGAAGCGAATGCTGAACTTGACTCCCCAGGCCAAAGTGAACCCCTGCCACGAAGAATAAAAATAAAAATAGCGGTAGCACGAAGAAGAAAAATAAAAAAATAGCGATAAGAAGGAAAAGAGAAAAAATAATAGAAGAGATAACAGAAAATGGAGAAACGTAGTGACAATCAGGAGAAAAGTGGGTCAAAGATCGACCAGGTTAACCGGCAGCTGAGGAGAAGTTATGATGTCATTTACATTTCAAAAACCAGAAGCCATTCATTTACGAATGTGATTGCACTTTAGATTTGAATGAGGCAAAATAACATGCTTTTTCTCTCAAATATATTGTTATAATCATTTGTTTCAGATGTACTGTAATTATTTTCTGTATAAAAATTAATTTGGTGTTCAAAAAGTATTTTTTCAAACTTGAGTCTTGAAAAAGAGGGGGTCATCATATAATCAGGGCCGTCTTATATACGGGCCAATACGGTACTTTGTATGCAGGTGTGGCTGTTTCTAGTGCTCTAGAAATACAGCTGAGTTGAGGCGAGAAAAAAACAAAAGTGACCTTTCATGAATATGAACATGTGACTGTTTGACAAAGGTGAGTCTCTCTCTCTCTCTCTCTCTCTCTCTCTCTCTCGCACACACACACACACGCACGCGCTAATGTTAGCATGGTTTTATTTGCATTCGGTGTGTGTGTCTGAGGACTTACCTAAAGCAGCCTTGTTTGCCAAGACCAAGTCTGAGTGGACCTTCTTCTTCTTCTTCCCTTTCAGGCCGAACATCAGCTTCGCCTTTCTACTCACAGCAGAAGACAACAAATCATTCATAGAACCATGTCTGTATACTTGCACAATCGAATACAAATGCAACCTGACCAAGATCATACTGTTATTGAAGACAATTAAATTCCTTGCAAAAAACCCCAGCATGGACCAGGATGGTTTGGTTGCGTTTTTGTGCTGCTCTTGTGCTACCAGCAAGACCAGCAGCAAATGCAAAACAAAACAGCCGAGACAGCAAACAGCCAAACCTTCGGTCACTGGGTAACTCGCGCTATGAACTGAGCCACGGAGTCATAGTAGGGCCAGCCTGTTGTTGGGGCTCCCTGGTGAGATCTGCTGACGCCCAGGTTGTCTTGCTGGTGTCACCAGCTACCGGCAGGACAACAACAGCATGTTGGTCTTGCTCGGTGGTTATAGCTGAGTTGATAGAGTGGGTTGTCCAGTAATTGAAGGTTTGGGTGGTTTGTGATGCTTTTGCTGCTGGTCCTGCATGGACGGGCGGGGGTGGTCATCGGGAATTTGGGGAAAATATTGAGATTTTCGGCATGGTAGCACAGTGCAGAGGTCGTGGGTTTGATCCCACCTTCGGCTTTCCTGTGTGGAGTTTCCATGCTCTCCCCGTGCCTGCGTGGGTTTACTGCGGGTGGTACTCTGGTTTCCTCCCATATTCCAAAAACATGCATGGCAGGCTGATTGAACACTTTAAATTGTCCCTAGGTGCGAGTGTGAGCGCGGATGGTTGTTCGTCTCTGTGTGATTGGCTGGCAACCAGTTCAGGGTGTCCCCCCCACCTACTGCCTGAAGATAGCTGGGACAGGCTCCAGCACCCCTGCGACCCTTGTCGCATACATCATATGGATATTTAGATTTTCCCAACAGCCAGTGTATTTCCGGGCCGTTCCTGGCCATCACAGCCGCTAGCAGCCCCACCACCAGTCTATGTTTACGTTTCAGCACGTATTGCCCGCACCCACCACTCCTCCCCGCCACAGTGAGCAGTGTCTTCATTGTAAAGATGTCAATTTAGATCCCTCTCAGATCGGATCCAGCTCTTTAGATTTAATTAATAGCAGATAATTGGAGGTCTGCATGGATAGCTCGTTTGGGCGCCAACTGTTCATTTTCAATTTCCAGCAGCAAGTTTTTTTTTTTAAATTGACCGATCATGGATTATTTAATATTCAATTGCTGTATGAAGGGTGACGTTTCATGTTTACATTATAAAGAAGA
Source organism: Hippocampus mohnikei (assembly GCA_026261675.1). NCBI lineage: Eukaryota > Metazoa > Chordata > Actinopteri > Syngnathiformes > Syngnathidae > Hippocampus > Hippocampus mohnikei. The sequence goes on along the minus strand of JAKGUB010000106.1, from coordinate 2,900,389 downwards.
ATTTTCACCAGTCTGTACTTTGAGAGTCCAGAAAAATTGTCCACCTCCCATTATAAAGTATGTAATAAAAAGAAATAAAACAATATTCTGTCAACTTAAATACAATCTTCTTGGGGAAAAAAAAACAATTGTGGAACTGCAAAATTTTGGGTTTTAAAATGCAGGTTTTGTTTTTTTTAGAAAGCTCAACTTTGGCTCAGAAAATACGTTCATAAAATTGGTTTACAAATGCATTTTTTTAAATTTGGGATAACAATAAAACATACACAGTGCCCTTTGACGAATGCAGACATCTCGTTGACAAACTTCAAATTCTTTTTTTATACTAGGTTTATAATCCAAATTAGGATTGTTAAACCTTGGTCGAGGTCTGTGCTCTTCCGAGTTTCATTTTGGTTCTCTTAATACATTATTAGAACAAACATGCACCCCCCAAAAAATAAAATCTGCTCACCGTTGTTGTGTTGCAGGACTTTCTGTAGTGTCCATCTTGTTCTCTAGCAAACTAATGAACCTTCACGTAATTCATTACTTTTGGTCGCCACTGAATAATAAATAAAAAAAAAACCCAATGACCCTACTTCCAGTGCAAACTGATCCGGATGGCTCCTCTCAATATAAATGACGGCCTAGATGGACACACTTCCAACTTCGACACCTTTTGTTCTGGTCTCCAATTCAATGACCTTCGTGCTGCTCTTTTATATTTACACGTAGTGTGTTGGTCAAACCTCTTCCTCATGCCAAACAAAACATTTCGGGTTATTCAATTGTGATTTTAACGCAGGGACCTGCCCACCTTCTCGTGAGACTCACATGCATCACACACAAGAAATATTATTTATCTACACGCACACACATATATATATATATATATATATATATAGTAGTGTATATCTACAAATAAACATTTTTACATATAATGTGTGTAAAATTGTATAAGTGTGTGTAGCCAAGTGTGTCTGAAGTACATCGCCAAGTGTAGACATTTGAATCCATCACACAACACATAAAAATAACCACGTTGTTAATGAATTAGCCAGACTCTTACCTGAGTGCAGGATCCATGGTCGTGGATGCAAGTGGTGGAGGTTTGCAGACAGCATCAGCAGCTGGGTGGCGTCTTGATCATGTGGCTGACACAATGTCAAAGGTTACATCACGACGAGACATTTACGAACAAACGCCAAGTCTGCCTGAGTGAATGATTCCTTATGTTTGCCCAATGGATGGAGCCAAATGCGTTCCCATTACTCCTTGATTAAGAGTGACAAAGTCTACAGTATTCTCTGTTTTAGAACCAAATTGAGTTGCTTATTCTGAAACACTATTTGTTTTTCGCATGGCTAATAGATAATATAGCTAATAGGCGATCGCAGAATAAATTTAAAAGTATCATTGGCATATAATTTTTTTTTGCAGATTAGTATCAGTATTTACGATCATGCCGTGATTGTAGGACACTAAATGACAGTGTTTTCCTTTTGAGGCCTAAAACAAAACAAAAAAAAACATTCCGCTTGAATACCAACGGAGGGAATTACGTGTGGGTGTAACCATGGGACCAGGATGTAAGAAACTGTCAGAGTTAACAAACCCTCCTCTTGTAAACAAAGCGGTCAGCCCAGCTCACGCTCATAGCGACCATCTGCCATAATAAGACAAATATAAGAATACAACTTCCCTTTATTATTATTATACGAATGATCAGACAAAATTTCGCCTTTGTGACTATTTTATATGGTGAAGTCCCCTGAGTGTCCACTAGGGGGCTTAAAAAGTGCAGGGATTTAAAAAAAAAGAAATCTAACATATACAGTACCGTAATATATTAGCAAAAAATGATTCAAGAGATTGTTGGTAAAGAGGAACATAGATGTGTCATGATACTGATGCTAATTTCACAACAGAATCAAATGTTGTAAGGTTTGAGGCATCATTACAAGGGTCAACAACACGAGGGTCACGGGGGTGCTGGAGCCTATCCCAGCTGTCTCCGGACCCTGAACCGGTTGCCAGCCAATCGCAGGTCAATACAATACTTTGAATTAAAAGAAATGGAGATTTGACATGTGATGTAAGACGGCCAACATTTCTCAAGAACATTCTTCATAATGCAGGAAATGCTAAATTATACACAGTGTTGTATTGTTAGCGTACCTTACTGTGTGAAAAAAAAAGTGTTATGCATGGCTATGAACGACAAAGAAAGATATTTACAGTATTTGAGTTTGTTTTGCAACAGTAAAATTTGTGTCAGTGCCTCTAAATAAAACGGAAAAACTACTTTAAAAGATGTGAATAATCATACGGCATAATGTCCAAAGCACAAACATCACATGACTATTTCGAGAGTCGTTGCTTTCACACCATGTAATTCAACTCTGAATAGAGATGATCAGTTTTCTGTGAAAGTCCGCTTCATCCAGACATGCCTCCGTTCATCAAATAAAATGTCTCAATCAAAAAAAGTTGATTGAAGTCCCACGATTTTCTTTTTCTTCACGTTGATTCTCATTTTCCCTGGTGAATTTCACCTGGGTTTGTTCGCTCACGCTTGAGCCGCTCGTCTCAGTTTTTTTCACTTTCCTCCCTCTTGAAAACACAATCGCTCATAAAACCTGAAAGACAAAAATGAGAAAACTGATGAGAAATCCTTCTCTAACAAGCTTGCGCATTTGCAAGACTCAAGATTTGTACTAAAATAAAGTGCTTGACACCCAGCGTGCTTCTACTTGCAGCAGCACAGCCCGCAATGTGGAAAAAAGGCAAGCACCTTCACACACAATCCAATTTCCAGGAAGTTTAGGCTAAACGTTTTGGAGGTTCCAATGTCCCAGACTGAATTGGATTCCACCAACGTAGGCACAGACAAGAGAGTTGACCAAATAAATAAATAAATAAATAAAAGAAGAACGCAAGACCGGCAAAGTACAACGAGGGACGCTGGTAACAAAGAACCAGGAAAAAATTAACAACAAACAAAAAAATCCTTGCAAAAGCCAAGGAACGAGAAAAACGTAAATTGCTTGTCAAACTCAAAGGACAAGGAATTCCAATACGCCAGAATATCAACCCACATACAACAAGAACTACTTGCATAAAAGATACATTGAAATAAATGTGGCGAGAGGCTATGAATCTAAATGTCAAGAACATCTAGAGCAGGGGTCTCAAATGTGCGGCCCGCGGGCCAACTGCGGCCCCCTGGATGATAATTTGCGGCCCCCGTCTTAATATGAAAGATTAATATTAGTGCGGCCCGCAAGATTGATTTGAATGACTCTTGTTGTGTGCGGAGCTGAACGAACCAATCACGGTGAGGTACCCTATTCAGCCCCGCCCATTTTTTAGAGGAAATCAAATCAGAATATGGGGATGTGCTCTACTTCACTAAGGTACGTTGGCTCAGCAGGGGAAACGTATTGAAGAGATTTTTGGAGTTGAGAGCAGAAGTAAAATACTTCATGGAGAAGGACAGGGTGGCTGTTCCTGTGCTAAGAACAGTTCATGTTTGATGTTTAATGTTTCATTCATGTTCATAAAGTTAAAAGTTAAAGAACTGTTAAATCAGACATTCATTTTTTTTATTATTTTATTGAATGCATTATTTTGTGTTAAAAATAAAGATATTTGAGAACATTGGAATTATTTATCAGCGCTTTTCCTGTGGAAATCCTGATGTGGCCCAGCCTCACCCAGATTCTGCCTCCAGTGGCCCCCAGCTAAATTAAGTTTGAGACCCCTGATCTAGAGAATTAATCACTTGGAGACAGAGTCGTGAGCAAGGCTGATAATCCGACAGCCAATTGTCTGCGAAGCAGAGTATATATTGGCAGCTGGTAATGAGGCGTGATTACTGTCAAGTTTGGCTCATGAAGGAACGCCCACTCTCCAGCTGGAGACAAAAAAAGCGGAGGACAGGATCATGACACACACCTTGCACTTGGGTCCTCCAGCTTTTTCTCACCCTCGTTAACAAAACCCCACAATGTCAAGCCTTTCCTCATACGCCAAATTTTGCCTCACAACACAAAGCAAAAAAAAAAAAAAAAAAAAACAAGCAACAGCTTGGAACCTCAAAAGCTCAGAATAAATACATGATAGCACAGGCTTGCTCGGGGGCTTCGTACCTGCAAGGTGAGCGGCCGAGGAGCTGCTAACATTTTCTGCTGGAGCCATGAAGGTGTTTGTAAGAGCTGCGGAATGGGGACACTCCCTTTTGCAGAAGGTGGAGGACCAATTGACTCTCCTTTTAATTTTTTTTTTTTTTTTTAACATAGCCGAAGGTGCATACAGTGCTGACGTAAACAGGCAGTTCAGGATCGAGTAGCATCAAGGTAGAGTAGCAGACTGTCACTGGTCAATGGTTTCGACTGTTTTTTTTTTTTAATGTAGATAAACACAATGTTTTCTTGACTTTGGCGATGCTAATATTTGGGAAGGGAAAAAGCGGTAGGAACATCTAGCCACTACTGGAGCAGATGGACCACCAGAGACCAGTCGTGGCCTTTGTAGATGAGGAGTGGGCCTGCCACACATCCCGGGGGTGGGACTGAGAGAGAAAGCAAGGCACACGTATGGAAGTGGTGGTTAGGTGCACAGTGCGTCAATACCTGCTGGGCTGAGGACCAGGGCCTGGAGGAGGTCCGACAGTGAGACGATTCCTCTCACCACATCCTTGGCATCAACCAACACTAAACGATGCACCTAGCAAAGCCACAAGTCAATGCGACATTGCTGCTTGATTGTCAACAACGTTATTTGTCACTATTGCTCTTTGTATCGCTCGGTCACCTAAATGGCGAGTTAGCCATGTTGCCTTGACTAGACTGTGTAGTGTACGTCTTGAAGCAATCAAGGCGAAACAAATATCAATGCTCGTTCTGCAATTACCGTAATTTCTGCACTATAAGGCGCGTTGGATTATAAGGCGCACTTTCAACTAATGGCCTATTTTAAAACTGTTTTCATAGGTAGGGCGCACCGCATTATAAGGCGCATAAAATAGAAGCTACAATAGTGGCTGTGGTCATGCTATGCATCCACTAGATGGAGCTACGCTAAAGGGAATACAATACAACTTTATTTATGTCGAGCCTTCACAACTGGTGCAGCTGTAACAATAAGTGGTCACAAAAACGGATATAAAACATATACCGTAATTTCCGCACTATAGAGCGCACCTGATTATAAGCCGCACCCACTACATTTTTAGAGGAAAACCAATTTTGTACATACACAAGCCGCACCTGACTATAAGCCGCACCTGATTATAAGCCGCACCCACTACATTTTTAGAGGAAAACCAATTTTGTACATACACAAGCCGCACCCGTATATAAGCCACATGTGCCCGCATTAAAACATGTCAACATATTTACAAAGAAAGACGGTGGGTGCGTCATATGCCTTTCTTTTTGCATTTTCCATGATGAGGGTATGTTCACGCTAATATAATTTATGCACAAGACAAGAAGTTGCAGTCTTCCTCGACGCATATATTGCACCGGTCTTAATGTTACCGTTTCTACTCGAGCGCCCCCTGGCGGCCGTTAGAAAAATTACACATATTGGCCGCATCACTGTATAAGCCGCAGGGTTGAAAGTTTGGGGAAAAAGTAGCGGCTTATAGTCCGGAATTTACGGTAGATGCAAATGCATTACAAAACAATAAATGAAAGACAAAATTTATGAAGACAATTGATTCGACAAAAAGGCACACAAATCTCGTGGGCTCACATCCCCAAGGGGTTAAATATCCTCAAAAGTCTTGCTTGTCTCCTCCTTCCTTCGTTTAGTCAGTCGTGAACTCCGCTTTTGGTATGATCTTCGTTTCATAATGGCTGCGCAGAGCTCACCAATTTGTCGTCTGTTTGAGTGCACTGTTGGCTTTCGAGAAAATTGGATGCCTTTAGGTGCGCCTTATAGTGCGGAAAATCCGGCATACGCTATTTATTATGATTATTCCAGGGGGTCACAGTATCCAAGCGGCTTAGCACATCCGCCTCAAAGTTCTGAGGACGGGGTTTTGAATTTGCACTTCTTCTGTGCAGTTTGCATGTTTTCCCTGTGCTTGCATTGGTTTTCTCTTGTTACAACAGCCACCTCCCACATTCCAAAATGAACCAGCTGTGTCAGAAAGGTCCCAGGACTGGTGTCCGAAAAGATATTTCAAATGAAAACTGTAATACCTCACATTCATTCGACACTCTAAGAGTCCTTAGGCGCGAATGTTGGCGTCACTGCTTTGTTTATATGTGTTTGGCTTGTTTACCCCACCTCATGCCGAAAGTCATCTGGGATAGGCAGTATAGAAAATAAATCGATGACTCCCGAACAATAGATCCATAATGCATTTTGTAACCGAACAGCAGCCAGCAGATGATAAAACAACTCTTGTTACCTCAGCCTGAGCGATGCGGTCAATGATGGTCTCTAAGGTTTCATGAGGGTAACATTTAAGCACTCCTTCCATACAGCAGGCTCTGGAGGCGACAGCCTCTGTCATGGTCATATCCAAGTTGTTGTAGCGCTTCTGGGCTGCAAGATTCTTTGACACAGACCAATGTGGAAAATATAATTAAATTGGAGCATGAAGCGAAATGATTCTTTTCAACTACGTTTGTACGTGACAAGATGCACAATTGCTCGTTTTGAGCCCCTAAATCCAAGTACATGAAGTTGCAATACTATTTTAAGAACATCATGAACTTGTGACACTTACAATGACATCAAATCTGGAGTACAGCGCCACTACTTGACCTGAGAATGAAGAAGAGACATCAACATGACAAATGCACAGTTATAGTTGACCACAATTTATCCCACCGGATCGCTTTTGAGCTTTTGTTGGCATGAACGTAAAAACAAAATGGAGCTGCTCTGGCTAGGAGAAAAGCTGGACCTTGACTTCAAAATGTTTGGAATTTTTCAAAATGGAAAGAAAGACACATTTTTGCAAAAGACGAGCTCACTAGTTATGCAAATTATTGTAGCACCCCCAGTGTCAATTGCCAGATCGAATTTATGACTCTGGCTCTGACGCTGCGGACCTCTGCGAGAAAGAGGCTCTCGCGGATTGGTGAACTACCTTGCTCATTGACCACAGGCAGAGCGGACACCCGTCGCTCCACAAAGATGCTCAGAGCGTCGTAAACCGACGCTGATTCCTGCACTGTTGCGATCTGCTTAAAGGTACCGATAGCCAGCTGACCGATCGGTTTTTGCAGGAACCAGGGCTTTGGAATCATCGAACCCTGGTGACGGAGACATATTGAATAAATGAATATAACCAAACACTAGAACGCCGACACACAAATGGCATCTCGACCCACAAACATGAATTGTTTTACTTACGAATATGTGGAGGAACTTGAGGATGCGCTTGTGTGTCAGGATATGCAGGACATTCCCCGATGCTGGGTCGATGACGGGAAGGCGGTGTATCTTGTTCTTTAACAGGGAGTAGATGGCATCAAACAGACTAGAGGGAGGATAATATGGTCTTTCAACAAAGGTCCAACAACTTTTACTATTTCAAAAAAGGGGACATGGACCTGGCGTCGGGGGTGATGCTGATGAGCCTGTTGGTGGAATACTGCAGATAGATCTCTGCCGAGAGGGGAGGCAAGTTCAGAACATTAAGCGACGGTGACGAGCACTGCTTTCGATGCGCTATTGTTGCACGTGTACGTGCCTCGCCACGTCTCGATCTTGTGCTCCTCCAACTCGTAGATCTGAACCTGCCGTCAACACAAATCTCCATCTGCCCGCTTTGTCGCATATGGGATGCGAAAACACGACTCAACGAGACAAAAAGGAAACGTCGGTTGGCTTACCAGTGGAGACTTGTAATAACGATGGAGGATGTTGATGAAGTCCGTGATGGTCAGCATCCCTGCGGATAAAGATAAAAAAAAGTTCTGAATGATACCTTCTGAATGATGGTCCACATGAGGGAGCTCTGTGCTATTCTAAAATCACTCAAATATTATCGAAGGGGTGCAAGGGATCCTTGATCGACAGCAGGTAAGAGGGACAGAGAAGGGTGTCAAATAAATAAATAAAAAAATGCTCGGCTCACCGACGAAACATTTGAACTTATTGTCCCACAGAGGTGCTGCTCGGACACCGTTAGCCACCAGAGCAAAGAAAGCCTTCTTCACCTTCACATAAACGCACAAAACAAAAATCTGGTGATTAAAATATTGATTTTTTTTTTTCAAATAAATGAAGGGATAAATCCGCCTACTCATGTACTACCTGTAGTGCGGTGTCAAAGATGACCAGCTTGGAGCTGGTGGGAATGGCGTCATAGCAGCTGTGGTTCTTCATGAAGTTCATGTAAATGAAGGCATCTCGCTCTGGGCCTGCTGGGGGGGCCATCCATGTAGGTGAACAACTGCCTGTCAGATCACACACACGCTCTTTCACCATTTCATGTTTGCCCAAAAACAAACAAACAAACAAACAAAAAATTTCTACCACCCACAGGCATCCATGTTAGCAAAAAAAAATAGTAAATATTAAAAAAAATTATATATATATATAATATTTTTTAGATTATATATAAAAATAGTAAATATTTGTAAATTTTATATATATATATATATATATATATATATATATATTTTACAATGATATATATATATATATATATATATATATATATATATATATATTTTAATATTTACTATTTTTTTTTTGCTAACACGGACGCCTGTGGGTGGCAGAAATGTTTGACTACCACTGATCTGAACGAAACGATGGCAAAAACTTAAATTTTGGGTTGCACCGCCAGAGATATGAAAAATAGATGCAGTTGGGGTTTTTTCCAACTTCTATAAAAAAATAAAAATAAAATAATTGAACCCAGCAGAACCTGGATTAACTGAGTAGAAGTAGTGCACTCCTGAAACAAAGTCGCCAGGTTAATGAAAGTTATTTTCTCACATGTATGCCCACAATTTCAGGTTGCATTGTCTATAATTTTGCAAAATATACAGTGATCATTCGCTATTTCGCGGTTCGTTTATCGCGGCTTCAGTGCATCGTGGATTTTTTAACATATTCATAACAAAATTAATAGATAAATAAACTAAGTCCGCAAAAAGTCCGCAAACGGTCCGGGAGAAGCAGCGAAAGTCAGCAAAACAGCAAGTCACATACAGTACTACATGTATATGTTTACTGTATTTTGTTATTCATACACTAACCTAACCTAACATATACTGTATATGTTAAAATCTATTAGTATACAATACAAAGTAATGTTAAGTAAAGTTAATTACGACAAAATTTATGTCTACATGCATGTATACCATTAAATTTGGCCTTATAAATATTTTTTATACTCATGGTTTTGGTCCCCATTAACCGCGATAAACGAGGGATTACTGTAATGGCTAACCTGCGAGTAGACCACAGCATGCTAGCTACAATATTTCAAATTGAAATAACCCATCTGTGCTTTTAAGCCAAATAACATAAATGTCTTTGAATTAGCCATTCCCTCAGTGATCAAGTACAAATGTGAAGTATGTCTGCATTTCCAATTCTATTTTTGAAATCCCAGTACCTGTTAAAATGTACATTACAGCCCATGTTCCATCTTGCATCAAAGCAATTTACCTCACGGTCAGATTTTTTTTAGAAGCGGTCGTCGTTTGCCATCTGGAAGTACGTTACGTGTGACTTTATGCTGATAAGGCCCATGACTAATCATTATCAGGACACTTGTGTCGTCATTACCTGTGTCTGCCGTGAAATCATCAGCTCCCTTGTCCTCTTCCAACTCCATTTCAAACAACGGCACCTGGAAAAGAACGTGAGACAAAACCTAAGCTACACCTGCCCAGTCTAATGACACCAAGTCCAAGAGCTGTCATTTTGATACCGTATTACAAGCAACATTGGAGAAGTAAACACAACAGAACAGATAACAGCGAGATGCAGCACGGATGTACGCCACTGAATAACTAGACCCATCCATCCATCCGTTTTCTACCGCTTATCCGGGGCCGGGTCGCGGGGGCAGCAGCTTTAGCAGGGAAACCCAGACTTCCCTCTCCCTAGCTACTTCTTCCAGCTCTCCCCGGGGGATCCCGAGGCGTTCCCAGGCCAGCTGCGTGACATAGTCTCTCCAGCGTGTCCTGGGTCGTCCTTGGGGTCTCCGCCGGGTGGGACATGCCCGGAACACCTCACTAGGGAGGCGTCCAGGAGGAATCCTAATCAGATGCCCGAGCCACCTCATCTGGCTCCTCTCAACGTGGAGGAGAAGCGGCTTGACTCTGAGCCCCTCCCGGATGACCGAGCTTCTCACCTTATCTCTAAGGGAGAGCCCGGACACCCTGCGGAGAAAACTCATTTCGGCCGCTTGTATACCTACATGTTGCACTCAGAGCGTAACATGACTCAAGACATTGTCATTAAAAAAATGACCATTGAAAATCCTAATCGTGAATCCTACAACTGGGGAAATGTGTGTCTGTTTTTAACAAGGAGAAAAATCTCCACCGACAATTGCACGTCTCAGAGTACGAAGATGCATCCTCAAATTTGGCTCAAATGTTGGTACATGTACATGTGCACTCTGCTGAGAGCGCTGGTCCCCAACATATTTTTGTGTAACGGACCAGTTGAGACAAATCCATGCTGTTCGCGGACCGGCAGGCATTTATTTCATTGCCAGACTTTTTTTTCTCTTGGCAGTCCATCGTAGTCGAAGATGACGTAGCTTCCTTCTGCTGTGGTGTGTTGGTCAGTGGTCATCTTTGCTGTCGGAGATGCCACTGTAGATGACTATGAAGCCCGATTCTGGAACCACATATCCTGCCACAGTTAGGACATGTGAAGCCTGGATCGGGAGGCTGAGGTGGAGCTGGAACAGCGTGTACAGGTTGGTGTCTCTGCTGGCGCCGCAGCACCCTTTGCTGGGTGCGGTTCTCCTCCAGGCATGTGACCCCTTTGTGGCATAAGGAACGCCAGAGTGGCCGGTTAGCTGCAGCTGACTCCAGGTTGTTGGGTTGGATGTTGCACTTCTTAAGAGTCTGTTTCAGCTGGTCTTTGTACCGCAGCTTTGGACCACCAGGCTTTCTGCTGGCTGCCAAGAGCTGACCATAGAGCACCTGGCGAGGCAGACGATCACCAGGCATCCGAATGACGTGGCCGACCCAGCGGAGTTGCCTCTGGGCTAAGGTTGCCTCGATACTGATGGAGCTGGTGCGTTGGAGGATCTCAGTATGAGGAACACGGTCCTGCCAAGTGATGCCGAGGATGCGCTGGAGGCACCTGATGTTGAAAGCATCGAGTCGTCTGACATGACGTCGATACGCAACCCAGGCTTCTGACCCATAGAGCAGTGTGGACACGCACACTGCCCTGTAGACTGCCACTTTCGTTGGTGTTCTTAAGTGGTTGCTTTCGAAAACACGAGAGCGTAGCCTGCCAAAAGCATGGGAGGCTTGATTGATCCGAGCCTGGACGTCATCATCAATTTGGCAGGAGGGTGTCAGTATGCTACCGAGATAGCTGAACTGCTGGACAACCTTGAGGGCGGCGCCGCTGATGTTGAAGATGGGGGGTGGAGATTTCTCTTGCGTCATGACTTCTGTTTTGTGGATGTTAATCACAAGCCCCAGTGCGCTATAAACAGAAGACATAGTGTCAGAGCATGCTGCATGGCAGCTGGGGTATGGGCCAGGAGAGCACAATCGTCTGCGTATTGTAGCTCGTGGATGTTGCTAGTCAGGGTCTTCGTCTTGGCCTGTAGGCGTCTGATGTTAAACAGGCTCCCGTCGAGTCTGAACTGTATTTTCACACCTCCATCTTCCTGGATGGTCTTATGAAAGAGGAGTGTGGCTGCCGTCAGGAAAGATTGAATATGACTGGGGCCAGTACGCAACCCTGCTTCACCCCAACTTTCACCGGGAAAGGAGGAGATTTTTGGCCACCAACTAGTACAGATGCCTGCATGCCACTGTGAAACTGCTTGAGGATGCCAAGAAATTTAGGGGACCCGAATTTCTGCAGTATGCGCCAAAGAATGTCCCGGTCAACTGTATCAAAGGCCTTAGTGAGGTCAATGAAGGCAATGTAGAGGTCCTTGTTTTGCTCCCTGCATTTCTCCTGGACTTGACGTGCTGTAAAGACCATGTCCAGAGTGCTTCGGTTCTGTCTGAAGCCACACTGTGTCTCTGGGAGGATATCCTCAGTGATGTGCATTGTTAGGCGGAACAGCATTATTTTTGCAAGAACCTTGCCAGCAGCTGAGAGCAAGGAGATGCCACGACTGTTGTCACAGGATGACTTGTCTCCCTTCCTCTTGTAAATGGTGACAATGTTGCTGTCCTTCCATTCCTGAGGGAGTGTCTCGTTTTGCCAGATTTTGCAGATGAGGTGGTGTAGCTGTCGCTTAAGAGGTAACCTCCTTCTTGAGGATCTCAGCTGGGAGTCCATCTGGGCCAGCGCTTTTGTTGTTTTTAAGACTTCTGACTGCGGAGAGTACCTCTGTGAACTTAGGTGGTTCATCGAGGGAGGGAACTGGTGGAAGTTCTGGGAGGGCTTCAAGGACCGATGGATCAGAGGGATTTATTTTATTTAGCAGAGAGTGGAAGTGCTCGGTCCAACGCTCAAGTATCTGCTCTTTTTCCTTGAGTAGCACAGAGCCGTCTGCAGATCTAACTGGAACGATGTTTTGTCTTTGTGGACCATACAAGGATTTAACAGCATCATAGAAGGCAAATGTGTTGTTGTTGTCTGCGTGCCTCTGGATTTCTTGGGCTTTTCTAAGCCACCACTCGTTTTCCATAATCCTAAGTTGTTTCTGTGTCTCACTACGGATGGCTTTGTAGTGAGAGAGGAGAAGTGGAGAGTGAGGGTTGGAGAGCAGTGTGGCGTGGGCTTTACGCTTGGTTTCCAGTAGCTCCTGTATTGCTGCAGAGCTATTGTCGAACCAATCTTGATGTCTCTTTTGGATAAAGCCGATGGTCACGGAGGCAGCTTCGTGTATTGCTGACCTCAATTTTGCCCACTCATCTTCCATGTCAAGGACACTGCTGTCCTCTTCCAGGGTGGCAAGCCCCTCTGCTAGTTTGCTGCGGTAGTTGGCCACACAGTTTGGGGATTCCAGAGCTCTGCAGTTGAATCGCTTTGAGGTTGCTGTTTCTTGTGTGGTGGTCGAATTCTCAGCTTGAGTATAGATTTGATCAGCCGGTGATCAGTCCAGCACTCAGCCCACGCATGGCCCGAGTTATACAGACATCATTTTGGTCCCGTTGGCGAGTAATGATGTAGTCCAGTAGGTGCCAATGTTTGGACCTGGGATGCATCCATGATGTGACATACTTCTTTTCAACTGAAAGATGGTGTTTGTTAAGATCAGTTGATGCTCAGAGCACAGAGAGAGGAGTCGGAGGCCATTGTTGTTTATTTTCCCGTCCCATGACTTCCGATGACCTGTCTCCAGAGTGTGGCATCAGTGCCTACTCGGGCATTGAAGTCACCCATCAGGACAAGCTTGTCCGAGTCAGGAATTGTAGATAGAACAGCATCAAGGGACTCGTAGAAGGCGTCTTTGGTGTTGTTGTCGGCATCCAAGGTGGGGGCATAGGCGCTGATCAAAGTAGCAAAGCGTCCTTTCACCAGGGGATACGCCAGGTCATAAGCCGCTCACTGATGCCTTGGGGGACTCAGGAATGTTGACGAGTAGTTTGCTTCTTACAGCAAAGCCAATTCCGTGGAGTCTGCGTTCATCCTCCGGGAGACCCTTCCAGAAGAAGGTGTAGCCTTCACCAACCTCTGTGAGTGAGTCCTCACCAGAGAACCGAGTCTCACTAAGTGCCGCAATATCTATGTTGTACCTCTTCAGCTCATGTGCAATGAGGGCAGTCCGTCTTCGAGGTCTCTCTATCCCGTCTCGAACATCGAGGAGGGTGCGGACATTCCAGGTAGCCAGATTCATAGTCATGGGTTTCGTTTTATTTTTGCGTTTTGACCGCATAGTAGGGATGCCTTGGTGGCTGCGGTAGGCCACCCGGGTGTGGGGGGAACAAGCAATGTTTGGGTCACCTTTTCTAGACCCTTCCTGTAAGGGGTGGGCAGTCGGTCCCTGAATAGGTCTGCCCAGACGCACAGGATGCTGCCGAAGGAGGATGTTGTCCCATCCCATCTTCACAACGACCATCATGCCTGCGCCGCCTCTGTGCAGGATTCAAGCTAGAAGCTTCCAGTCACATCCTTGACCTGCCCCGTTACTTTTGTCCCATCGCCAGAGGACTTCTATGGTGGAAGCTGAAGCCTGCGCTGCTAATGGATTTAGTGTGAGGGGCGGGCGCGCAATTCCTCCCCACAGTCTTGGCCACACACACCTTATTCCAGTGGCAGGAGAAAAGACTCGAGACGACCTTCAAGTGAGTGCGGTTGCAGGGGACTGCCAGAAATCCAGTCTGTCGGGAACCTGCCCAGTGTGAATCCCGAACACAGATTTTTCGTTCGGGTTTACTCCCGTAGCCATACGCCCCGGGCTTACCCACATGGCAATGGGGCAGTGGATGGTGAGGTGCCAGGGCGTGTCCACATTGTAGTGGGCCTGCACACCTCACCTCTAGGGCCCACTGCTGCTCCGAGATCCCCTACTGGTTTAGCCTGGCCTCGCAGGGGGCCAGTTACCGTGCGATGCCACGAGGAGGCACAATAGGAGTCTTGGTGAAGGAGAGGCTATGTACTGACCTCGGAAGACTTACACACTCGGCTTCCTTTACCCAAACTGGGTTGGTCAGCGGCAGGAACTAAGGGAGGGAAGTTACATGCATCCCTACATGCAACGTCTCACTAGCATGCTGCACTAGACGCATCACTACCACCCTACGAGCTAGGCCCGCCAACACACTGCCAGACTTAAAAGCAGTGGGATTGACGACAAGGAAAAATATTGAGCAATTAAACTCAATATATAAAAATAAAAATTTTATTAACATGGATTTTTGTTTTCATTAATTTCCAACAGTTATTCTACTGTACAACAAATGTAGAATGAAATAACACAGTGAAATGGACCAATTAGGAATAATAAATACGCCTTATTAGGAATAATTAAATAATAAACATTTCAACCGAGTAGGTAAAAGTCATACCATGACTCATGTTAAATTGTCTCTGGCATGGTCTCAAATGCTGACCGACACCTTCCCACGGCTCGACACGTACGATCAGGGCTTTGATCTGACCCGGGCCGACCGGGTGAAACGACGCACTTGGCAGAAGATCAGATTTATCGATGTGAGAACACTATTTGAGGAAGCAACTTTTTTTGCTTATGAAAGCGCAGCCGAGTAAAGAAGACCCATTAACACAGGACGAGCCAGAGGGGCACGGACGGCCCCTCCTGGGAGACGACCCCGGAAGTGTAGCAGAACTAAGGCTGTGCCTACGCTTCAAGAGGTTCTGAGAAACACAAATAAATGTGAGCTCTGGGAGCAAAAGTGCTCTGGTTAGATTGACAAAGCAGTTCATGTGACAGTGAAACGGTGGTGCACAAAAACCTCAGCAGAAGGTTAATCATTTGTCGGATCATCTCAAACAAATGCGATTTGACCTTTACGGTAAGCCTCAAGGATGATGGAATCCACTAAAACCTTCTCTGAGCCAGATATAGAAGAATGCCGTAAGCTTTGTTGTTTCGCATGGCTGTGAGGGAGCTTAAGACCTGGCACCATGCCACGCAAAACAAAAGTACATAAAAAGTTTGACAACCACTGTTCTTAGCTACACAAATGGCAAAAAATGGACTAAATTGATGACAGGAGTCCTACCTCGGCAGGAGACTCCATGTTTGGGGAAGTGGTGGTGCAGACTCCCTTTGCATCAGAAGCCAAAGCTAAATATCCTTTATGGCCGACATTTGGAGGGTCCTGTGCCCATGTTGACGGTGAGAACGAGAAATCAAGTGGAGCAGCGCAGCGCGATTCAACCAGCTGAACCTGGAAGTCTGGGAAAAGTTGAGGTCTAAATCTGGACAAAGTGGTGAGAGGCCTGTGGCATTCACTTGCAAGAGAGCTGGAAAGGGAAGGCGAGGAGAGGAGAGGTGGGTGACAACATGCAACGGCCAAGAGGAAGGAAGGGAGAGAGGTGCGGGAGCTAAAAATAGTCCTGGTTTACACATTAGGACCACTTAGAAAATCAGATGTGATCCAAGACAGAAGCTGTCGTGTTTGTCTTCGAAATGATTATGTCACGGTGAACCCATTCGCTGTAACATAATTCTTTCGGCTGCCTGCAAATGCAAAAGTAGGTGAAAAACTCTCCCAAACTCCCTCTGAGTACAAGAGCAGAAACGTGTACCACAGATCTGTTTACGACATCAAATATTCAATCGAAAGGTCGTTTTCAAGGCAGTGCCTTTAGGATTAGTTGAGCAATTCGGGTTAAGGTTAGGCTTGTTGGTCCACTCCACTAAGAACAACCCCAAACTTTCATAGATTCATAGCTGTAAATCCTGATCAAACTAGTGTTTCTAGCATCGTATTTTTCGCATTATAAGGTGCTCTGGAGTATAAGGTGCACCTTCAATGAATGGCCCATTTTAAGACTGTTTTCGCACTGCATTATAAGGCGCATAGAATAGAAGCTACAATAGTGGCTGTGGTTGCGCTATGCAACCACTAGATGGAGCTACGCTAAAGGGAATACAATACCGTTTTATTTATATAGAGCCCTGGCTGTGGAGATGAAAAAGTCTGCAGGGACATTTAACATACTACATCCAAGAAATCAGAAGTGATCTATATGTGGCTTTGGACTCACAGTGCACAGGTGTAGGGTTCGATTCCAGCTCCGTCCTTCCAGTGTGGAGCTTGCATGTTCTCCCCGTTCCTGCGTGGGTTTTCTCCTTGTACTCCGGTTACCTCCCACATTCCAAAGACATGCATGGCAGGTTAATGGAACACTCTAAATTGTCCCCAGGTGTGAGTGTGTGCGCAGATGGTTGTTCGTCTATGTGTGCCCTGCGATTGGCTGGCAACCAGTTTAGAGTGTCCTCCGTCTCCTGTCCAATGACAGCGTGGATAGACTGTAACATCATATATAAGGCGCATCGGACTATAAGGCGCAGTGTCGGCTTTAGAGGAAATTGAATGCTTTTAGGTGCGCCTTATAGTGCGGAAAATACGGTACAAAAGGATTTGCATATCATTGAATTTGGGTTTTACTTGGACATATCGAAATACCCAAAATTCATTGGAATTTGGTTTCATCAAATATTTTTGAAACCACCTGTAATCTAAAGTGAGTCAAAAAATGAAATCACCCCAAAACAGACCCTCCAAGGAAAACGGTCACTTCAACGTGGCCCTCGGCAAAAATGAGTTTGACGCCGCTGTTGTATACAGGAAGCAGAAGGCAAGGACAGCTGTTTTCTCGTATCCTACTATTAATACACGTGGTTATCCAAACAGGCCTGCCGCCCAAGAGTGAAAAGCCAAGCTATTAATAGTTTACAACCATGTCCTGTGGCAAACGCTGAGCGGCCCCCATTCAACGTAGTCATTATCTTACGGGGGGGAGACTCCAACAATCATACAAATTAACTGCAACAGCACTCACACACACACACACACACACACACACACACACACACACACACACACACACACACAAAACTACTTCAAACAAACTTTTATTTTTAAAGTATTATGCTGAGCAGTATTTTCAAGCCCTTAAAAATGCTACATTTGTCCAGTTAGTAAAACATATTACAATCTCAGATAGTACATTACATTTCAGTTATGTTCGGAACAAATACCCCCCCCCCTCACAACACAACAAAGCGGCCAATAAAAGCGCTGTCAAGAGTGGCACTGACGCAGATCAGCATCGTGAGAGAAAATTGTGCGATGCTGTGGAAGTGCTGACAAACTAGGTTTCAAGCAATCCAGATGTGTTTGTATGTAAATCGTGTTTTTGAACCCCCTCGCCATCTCGGAAATAAATCAAGTTTCATTCGAGAGGTAGATTGAAAAGACAATCCAGTAGAGGCCCTTTCACGCAGACTCTGATGGTACGAGGCCTTGTAAAATCTGTGCTGTGCACAAATCTTGTGCTACCATTAGATTTGGTGCTTGTTTGAGCAATTACTGTACAAGAAAAATTCACAAAATGTGGTTGTTTGAAAGCAGTAGCCGTCGAAAGCAGTCTTCCGTTTTTGTGAATCAAAGGGTGCAAATACACCTTTATCCAAATCCACACCTGAATTGACCTGCTTCTTACTGTAGGTGTAAACGCGCGTGGCTTTCTGAAGGTGTTCTCGCCGTCACTAAAATACAAAGATACATTTACTAAGGACAGAAAAAAAAACCTGCCAGCCAATAACGGCCAGTGGGTCCTCCTGTGCTCTAAGTTAGAAAGACAAGTGTGCTTCCGACGCGTTTGCATCTGGAGGACCAATCCAAAAGCAACAATATGGGGTGGAAGGTTAATGCCACCCCATATTGGTGGCAAGCAATCCACCGCTAATCATCTGCGATTCTGTTCCAAAAGCAACCAATGTCCTTTGTGTCACGGTCAGAGGGTGTGCATTCAACATTCATCAAACTCCCTTTAACACTGAATAAACAGGCGCTGCTCATTTCTGGTGATTAATTATACT
This sequence comes from Hippocampus mohnikei, assembly GCA_026261675.1. Taxonomy (NCBI): domain Eukaryota; kingdom Metazoa; phylum Chordata; class Actinopteri; order Syngnathiformes; family Syngnathidae; genus Hippocampus; species Hippocampus mohnikei. The sequence goes on along the minus strand of JAKGUB010000106.1, from coordinate 2,881,746 downwards.
TCAGGACTACAGTACTATTCAAAGTGGCAACAGGCCAGTTCCAAAGGCCACTTCTGCAGGAACCTGCTTGGGTCGAGTGTGGAGTCCCATCCTCGCCCTCGGCAAGTGTCAGCAAATGATATCAAATGTAAACATTTTACTCCTGATAGCACACACTGAGGAGTGGTCGGAAGGGGAACATGCAGTTGCTTGATCCAGACTGCGTTCCGTGTCGTCACACAAAGCTTCAGGGTCAAGCATTACTCGTCACGGCAACAAGCACGCGGTTGACATCGCAGTTTCAAGTGACGTTTGTTTTAGGTGCTTCGAAGCACTTCAAAGGCGAGGGCACAAAACTCTGTCATAACAAAAAAAAAAAGAAATACAATTGCAGAAGAGTAATAAATTATTATGAGCAGAATAAATGTATGGACTTGTTTTTAGAATTGCACGGCAGGACAGATTAAATTCTGCAGCAGGCTTTCTGTGGTCAGAAACTACGCGAGATTGTGTGTTTTTCTTATGCGTGCATCAGTAACATTTTAGGATTAAAGTAGCCCAGCGGTGGGTGAACCCCTGGTCCTCGAGGGCCACTATCATGCACGTTTTAGATGTCACCCTCCTCCAACACACCGGACTCAAGTGATCAGATGATCGACAAGCTGCCTGATAGCGATCCCGTTCATTTGAATCTGGTGTGTTGGAGGAGAAAAGCATCGAAAACATGAAGGACCGGAGTTGCCCATGCCTATAGTAGCCTGTCAAAATAGCATTTTTTTATTTTTACGTTTTATTTTTTTTTTTTTTTTCAAGGTCCCATCAACCAACAGTTGTCATCAATTGGTCTGAATTGTTATGAGATTGGATCTTGCTCAATGTAATCCACGGTGAAGTCATTGGCAGTGGGCAGTCGAAGACCCTGAGCATGTCGTTGTGGGTGCGAGGAGGCCTCACAAACTGAGCTGAGGACTGGCACATGCGCTGCTGCCGGCACTGGATCTGGGACTTTGCAAATCGGGCGGACTAGGAACAAAGGCGTCCCCGTCTGAGCTTTCGTCCATGTCCATGTGATCCGACTGGTGCGGATAGATGACCGCCACCCTGGAAGAGGAGAGCTGTTACCTTTCAACTGCAGTTTTCAATTGTATCGAGAACACGTCGGTCAGCGTGCGCACCTGGATTTCGAAGGGTAGATCGGTGCTTCTCTGTGGTGTTCAAATTTGGAGATGTAGTTACACTTGGACCACTGGGTGGATAAACCAACGCGGAGGTTCAGCATTTGAGATTCGGTGTGTGTTCATAGAGATCAACGCGGTCGTGCTCCTTACCATGTGAGCAGGATCAGTGGTGCCAAGATGGACTCCTTTCTGACACAAAGGCCTGAGCAGATTGATACCTGCGCACAGATCGTGATATAAGATAAAATAAGAAAACCTTTATATCAACTCAGACGCTTGTCAGTTTAGTCAGTTTATGAATTACACAACAAATTGTACGATATGTGCAATTTTTTTTAAAAAGCCAACATGTCGCATGTTTCACAAGAAAAAAATAATTAACCCTTTCATGCACTGTGAACCTGATAACATGATAAACTGTCCACTGTAGTAACGGCTGTCCCTAAATCACACTTCTGGGTACAAAGCGACATCCAGTTCAAACAAACAACAAATCAAAACACGACTGACTTTGAAATGCAATGTCTAACTCCGACCAGCGGAGGACAGCCTTCGCTGCCTTGCGAGAGGCTCCAAAGGGGAGGCCTGCATTCGAAAAGTGAAGAGGACACCATGTTGCGACAGTGGCATGACAGCGCACATTATAAACAAATTATGGTTTTGTGTTTTGTAGAGAAATCACCGCGATTTACCTGAATTCATCAGCACAGAACACCCAAACGCGATCATATGATCGCGCAGCCCTCTTTGTTTTTCATAAACGGAAGAGGACCAACAATTTTTACGTTTCAATGTGTTTAAAATGACTTGGTTTTTATCTTTCTATTTACAATGGTTAACTACAACTACTATTTGTATGAGTTAAAATGCTAATAAACATTCCTTCCCTCCAAATTTTGCTGCTGTAACTTGCAAATTTCTCCATTGTGAGACAAATAAAGGTTTTCTGATCTTTTCTTACTCTGATATGATTTCATGATGGCGGCACCCTGCAGCCAATTATTTCAATTTCCATTCATTTTTTTATCTGCAAAATGTTGAGTTTGAATTCTATTGACTAAGACAAACAAACCGTCCACCATCGGTGGTGCTCATAAAACTCACTGGACAAACCTTTTGTCCTGTTGTTGCAGTACTTGCGCTCCCACTGGTCCAACACGATACTGAGGTAGCGCGGACACTCAAAGAAGCGCAGGTATCTGGATGACGACGGCGACGGGAAAATGCGCTCAAACTCTCCTCGGCGGCTCAACTCGTCTTCGCTCTCGGCGAGCACGCGGACATCATTGGGAGTCAAAACATCCAACACTGTCGCCAGGACGCTCTAACAGAAGAAAGAATGTGAATTTGAAGTATTTTCCCAACTTTTTAGTGGTACTGTATTATGGTTGGATGCTTTGCTAAACAAATGTTGAGGTGTTTCCCTCCTCCTTGTTTTCATGTAACCCTTAGTGTGGTTGTGTACCTGGTCAGGAAAGCGCTGTTTGAGGTAAAAGGCCCGTTTCACCTTCTCGTCAATGGAGACCTCCACATTGCTCGTCTCCTTGCTGACGCCACACAGGCTATCCACAAAGGCAAAACTATCAGTATGCATTTTAACCACGGACATGCCGCCGCATGTACCCCCCATACCTGCTGTTGGAGCTGGAGGTACTTCCGCTGGCGGTGACATCCTCTTGATGAGGTATACGAAAGCCCGCCAGGTTCAAGAGGTCGCGAACCATTTGACCCTTGACGGAAACATCCAGTGCTGTGTTGGAATGGAGGCTGCATGACGGAAACAAACAAAACAAAAATGATAAGCACAGAAGCGTGGTTATTTATTGATAAAACTGAGCACTCTTTGTAGAGCCAATGGTGCCTTTGTGTGTGTGTGTGTGTGTGTGTGTGTGTGTGCGCGTTACCTGGGCGAAATGTTGACCTCAAGGATCCAGGGTTTCAGGTTTTCATCCAGCATGATGTCAAAGCCAAACAGCTCGTGGCAGCTATAAGGTGTGCGCACATGCATCCTGAGCAGAGAGTTCACATACGGTTCTGATCTGAAGACAGACACACCAGAGAGACAGGAAGTCACCATGAAAATGCAGCACGTGAATCTTACAAGTATGGTCATTTCTCATGTAGACTACGCTGAATTCAAATCTCATCAACAATTGAGGGGGCATACTATAAATCGGTGGACGGAAAACGGAAAAATGATCGTCAAATTGTATCGAGGAAGGGGAATCTGATGTCTCCAATGGCGGCTTCAATTTTGAATGGCAAGGTACAGAAGGGGTGTGCTCCGGTGAGATAACACAGAACGGGTATGCCGATTGATTGGTTCATTCATCGTGGTCCCCTGGCAACCATACGAGACAACAAATGTGTGGAATAGAGGCAATCAATAACTGCATCGCTTGACTACGGTACATTAACCGTTATTATTTACATTGGGGGAAGGCAACAAAAACATCAACTTGTGCTTTCAAGATGACCAGAAGCACATTTCAAACTCAGACAGAAAAATGCCTTGACGATAACTATCGAAACCAGTGGTTCTTAACCTTTTTCGAGGTTCTGAACCCAACCAGTTAATACTGTATTCATCGAACCATTCATGAGTGAAAAATAAATATATATTTTTTAACCAATTCAAGATATTTTTAAAAATGCATTTATTAAAACCAGATTTTTTTTTCAAGAGTAAGTATACTTTTTTAAAAATTGTACGACATAGTATCACAACAGTCACACGTTGACTACTAAGCGAACTAAATTTCCCACAGCACTGATTGGACAAGCGATGTCATGTGATCATCTGCAACCAGTGATGGCCAAGCGGGCGTGTCATAACTACCGCTAATTAACACGTTGAATCGCGTGTGTCTTACCCTCCGTGGCAGAGGCTCTGTCGAACCCCTGAGACCGACTCACCGAACCCCTGGGGGTTCAATCGAACCCAGGTTAAGAAACACTGATCTAAACAATGTGACCTTTCTAAAAACAGCCGGAATTAAAAACAAACATTTTTTACTTGATGGGGTCTTTTTTTGTAAAAGTGGGTTTCCCATGAGGTAAGAAATATATTCCAAAGCAAGTGTTCGTTGATGAAAGGCAAATTTTTTTACACTGCTCTCGCCTCAGGCGTCTTTGAAAACTCTCAGAAAACATATGTGGTACTTTCCATTATTCTTTTTTGTTTTTGTGAGATCTACTGTGATCAGGATGTCTTTGTCACTTTTGTGACTTAGCCTCAAAGCAAAACAAAGAAAGTGGAACTATGACTTCCCCTATGAAATACAAATTGCCATGTGAATAATACTTCAATTTTCTACAAGCAATTCTAGGGTGTTTATAATATAGGGGAAGATGGAAAATGCAGCTGAGGAGGTGCGTACGACAGACGGAATGTATTATCCACCATGAATTCAGGTAAAGCAAAACAAGTTAATTCTTACGCAATTATTGTTTTGATGGCGATGTCTTTAATCTTCTCCCAAATCACGGTGGTGTTGACTCCCCTGGAGCCAAGATATTGCCACAAGGCCTTCACAGTCCTGAAAAACACAAGTGCACTCAGGTTATGTTCCAACATATACAGGAATTATTCAAACTTTTTTTCCCCCCTTTCCTCTAGGGCAGGAGCGCCCAACCAATCGACCGCAGTCGACCGCTAGGGGTGGTCGTGTTATTCAGATTCAGATTCAGATTCATTGGTATTAGATATTTTTGTGTTAGAGTTTTATTATTATTATTATTTTTATTATTTATTCATTTATTTATTTATGTATTTATTTATGTATTTATTTATTTATTTTTGGTTCATGTTTGGGTCCGTTATGGCTGTTGCTAATCTCTCTTTCCAAATCTCTGTTCAAGATAACAGAATTAAGTGAACTTTTCGACCTGATTAGGATTTTCCCAAAAATGAGTTCGGGGTCCCACGCGTGACTTCAACTCGACTGCCATTTTGAGTTACCATTTGTGTCCCTGGCAGGCTTTGTCATCGCTGTTGGCCTGGTACTCCGAATTCTTCTTGTTGACGCTGTAGTTGGTCAGATGCATGAACTTGTTACTCAGCGTCTTCATGGAGGACGAATATCTACGGAGGCAGAGAACGTCAAAGTTTACATGATTTGTCGCCCGCTGTAGAATTTCCAGATATGAAGTCAAATGTCACTCCGGTAAACGGTCGGCGAAGACTGACTTGCAGCTTGCAAAGCGGACCAGTCCGTCTGAGAAGATGTAGATTCGGAGCGGGTCGTAGCATGTCACATAGACGTAGATGCGCAGGTCAAATTTGTTGCCACTGATGAGGTAGGGCTTGTGGAGATACCTGAAAAAACAGTTTGTCATTGGTAGAAAAACACGGCTACAAAAAAAAATATTTTTGACCTATGGACAAAAGTATTGGGAAATATGTAATGGTTCTTCAGTTTTAATAATAATGAGAAGAGAAGAATTCTCATTATTCTTATTATTAGCGGTGCAACAGAAGCCGATTTGGATTGTAAAATCGGCTTTGATTTGACAAGTCCAATTGTGACACTAAAATCGTTGAATCCTTGAGTCACATCCCACCCCATGGATTGATCATCAGATCGTGTCGTCTCCTTTTGAGAGATGTACAACAAATATAAATTGGTTTAAAGTTGTTGATTCCTATTTGGCGTTTCTTTGAATCTAATTAAAAAGCTTGTTGTCGCACATGACTAAACATGACAAATGTTTCAGCCGTACCATATCGAATCGAATTGCAATCCCACTAAATTGAACCGAATTGATACATTTTAAAAATCGGAAAATGTTTTTATCGTCTCGAGAATCGTATCGAATCGTCTTGTGTGGAGAGATGCGCAGCCCATTTCGAGGCACTGGTGATGCCAACCGTGAAATAACTGATTCACAGTAGTATCCCAAGACTTTTGTCAACCCCCAACGACTTCATGACGCATTACTTCTGGACCAGCAGTGACTTCTTGCGCGGCATCTGGCTCCATTTGTGAATGACCTGAATTCCCACTCCTCTGGCTGAGGCAGGCTATTTGGAAATAAGAAATCCTGTTAAAAAAATGTCCACAGCTGCGGGGGCTAAACTTGATTTTGATGAAGCATCGTGAATTTACCGGTTTGATGATCCACTTCTGTCTGGAGCCGTCCTTCCAGGCCTTGCGTAGCTGCAGGATGTCCTGAGGAAGGACATAGGTGCGCGGGATAAAGTTGAACTCCTGCTTGCCAAAGCGATTCTGCATCTTGGACAGATTCTTCCACAGTCGGTCTTTCCTGCCAATCTGGAATGTTCCGGGGAAATGGTTCAACTAGGAATTGCAAGAAAGGAGCAAAATGGGAGTTCAGCGGTGAAAACAAAACATTGTCTTTCGACTGACTGATTCCAAGCAGCGTCACGTTTTCACCTTCTGGTGCTCTTGAAGAGTCTTGAAACAAGGAGACTTCATGTGGTGGCCCCAGCAGCCCAACCAGTCATGGCTTTCTGTGAGATACTCAATGGTAAGTGTTTTGATCTTGTAAAAAAACGACACAACAAATGCACTTTGAGACAACCTACTCTTGGTGTGGACGAAGTGCGACCTTGCGACGGCGTTCTTCACAACATTGGGCGTCACGGTGCTAATCTTCCACTTTAAAAGTCGCGCTTGCTCTTCGGGCAGCATTTCAACTGCAGGACACACAACAACAAAAATAAAGGCTAGAATGAAGAGAGAAGCGAGGTGCAAAAAAAATGAGTCGCTCTCTGAAACATATAAACAGGGTCACACAAAACAGTGTGGTGAAATCAGATCAGCGTCTCCTGGAATCGTAGTCCTCGTCGAAACTCCATCAAATGCAAGCTTATATTAAAAAACCGTGCAGGAACCTCCTTGGACATGTGCAGTAAGTAGAGAGACTTCATTGAGAGACTGTTTTCATGTCACGATAGGTGCTGCCCTATTGGTTCGAACCAAATGGGAGAAACTCTGGTTTGATTTTGTCAATTACAAGATCAGCTCTTTAAATACCGTATTTTCCGCACTAAAAGGCGCACTAAAAGCCTTCCATCTTCTTAAAAGCCAACGGCGTGCCTTAAAATCCGATGCACCTTGTGTATGGTCATTACGGTAATATGTCGACCCCCCAAAATGGCTCCTTGCTAGAGACATGCTTACAATGCAGAGTTCAATCTTAAGGCGATCGGTTTCGCAGTTGAACATACAAATAGAGCAGCGGCAAGAGAGTTCCAACGTTAACAAGTCGATGTTGTAACTTGCTGTTGGTTAAGTGAACGGTGTCGCTGCTTTATTAAATTAAGTTTTATTGACATCTGATCGTAGCTATATAAATCAGGGTGTAGTGTAGTGTTCTGTTGGCATTTCCTTGAGTGTAGCTCCATCTAGTGGATGCATTGTGGATTGCGTCTTATAATGCGGTGCGTCCAATATATGGAAAAAAATGACAAAATAGGCCATTCATTGAAGGTGCGCCTCATAATCCAGTGCGCCTTTTAGCATGGAAAATACGGTATATCAATAATGTACTGCCAACATCAAGCTGCCCCTTTTGGCTCTACTGTGGCCACTTTTGGGCAATTGAGGTCCACAAAACCCATTTAAAAAAATGACTGTTTAGGGACTGGGTTGAATCATACAAATTTAGGCAAAATGGGTTGTATTTTAAGCCCAACAAAATTCCAGAATGTCTTTATAAACGGAAAGGATATAGACACGAGGGGCATTTTCCATGGATGAACAATCAAGTGAACTGGGGTAAAATGTTAGTAGGGTCGCACGTTGAACATTGAGATTCACGCCTTTAAATCAGTTCATGTATGCTGCGCTTTAAAGTAGTGGGGGGGACAGAGTGGGACATTTCGGCTTCGGGTTGAGGAAGCTATTTACTGACAACAAGAACTGTGTGCGTGTGAGTGTGTGTGCATACCTTGTTCATTGGCAGTACTGAAATAGAGTGTGGGAGGGAAGAGTGAGAACAGGCTGGGAACGAGAGCCGGTTTCTTCACCAGATTTTCCTCCGCCTCCAACAACATGGCCTCTTCAACACTGTAAGACAGAAGACATTTCATTCATAGTACAAAAATATTCATCAGAAAATCATCATTAAGTGTGAATTTATTGATACATGCGCTTGTATCGGATCTCATTGAATGTACCGAAATGTTCTGGCTGCTGAGCAGATGTGCCCCAAGCGAAATATAATGTGGGAATCAAAATCAATTAGCCACACCATCTTGCAATACCATCATAAGGATGAAATGCACCAACGAGAGAAAGTTATCCAATCAAAAACGAAATTGAAAGAGAGAGCACTCACATGACAGTCATATAGGAGGTGAAGTGAAATGAACGGATGAAGGACAAGTGGATTTTGGCTTCCCGCTCTTGAGGCAGCTAACGTACGTTTGCTATACCTGCATGAGCTCCAGCTCTCAGGCGAGCGCAGGGGCTTGCGGGTTTACTAAATGGCCACAAAGCCGACAATGGAGGGTGAGCCATTTTTGCGGAGAAGCACCTACGAGTGTTTGGTGGACACTTGTACAGTCGAGCGACAACAATGCGGTGCACAATGCTTCAGAGCTTTCCACTGCACTCTGCTGCTTTCAGCCTGATCACACAATGCCAGCACAGAGAATGGACGCGGGAACTGATGGATGTGTGGATATGTCACTGAAGGGGGGGCAGGCGCCAATTAGACACTAGAACCGGGTGTCGGTTCAATGACCACACTGTCACTCAAAAGGATCCAAAATAAAGACGTTTGCTCTTTTCAAACAAAGATGGACTGCAAGTTGTTTCTTGCAAAACGTCGGGCATTAAAATCCACAGACGTGATTAATTAGTACTTCTTTTTTGTCATGCGACAAATCGTGCTTAATCAGGAAGATTAAGCGACAGAATGTCCTTAGAGGGGTCCAGTTAGGGAGCAAAAACACTGTTTAACAGTCGTGTTTGTGTGTGTCTACACACACACACATATACACACACACACACACACACACACACACACACACACACACACACACACACACACACACACACACAATATACACTGTTGGGTTTGTAAGGTCATACTACTTTTAAAAATGTAACAATGAAGACATACAACAAAGTGGATTTAATCTACTTTAGTGCCCCCCCCCACCAAAAGTATCAATAAGAGAATCGATAAAAGAATTGAATCATTAAACAAAATCGATAACCGAGTCGGAATCTTAAAAGTCTATCAATTCCCATCCCTAATTCACAGAATGTATTGTGTGGCGAAATACATTTAATTAAGTTATAAGGACATTCATCCTGATCACACAGCATGTGTGTGTGTTTGTGGTACCAACACTTAAATGTGTGTCATATTTAACCATTATCTTTTTTGACTTATGTTGAACTACGTTCTTAACTATTTTCTTAAATATACCGCAACTTTGGGCTGTGTGTAAAATAGTGACAACCATTAATGTAAACCCTATAAAAATACAGCTCATACAAATGCTTCAGAGAAATTGCATCTTAAGGAGCATATGAGAGGATTGACGTGGACACGGTTAAAAATGTTCTGTTAGCCCCGAATGTCATTTAGTTTCTTCACAAGAGGGGGCCTTGGTATTGGTCATGTTGTGAGTAAGTGATACCTTGAAAATAAGACGGGTGCTCATCCCAAATAAAAACGAACAAACTTGCTATTAAAACATAAAAACTGTATTTAAAAAAAAAGTCTAAATGAAATAAAACAAACTACAATGAAAAATACCAAACTATTGTAACCCTGGCGTGAGTGTGTAAGTTTGTGCATGAGTAACAGGCCGCCTCACCCAGACAGATGCAATTGCAATGGAGTGGATGAAGTACTGTTGACACAAGCCGAGACGGAACAATCTGGAAAAGAATCAAACTGAAAATGAGCCAGCAGATTGTAGGCCCGGGGTGTCAAACTCGTTTGGCCAATTTGGAGTTACGTCTTCCTTTGGAGGGCCGTGATGACAGTAAAAACACAACTTGTACACAAAAAATGAATGGATTACTCGTTTTGAAATCAGATTCAGATTCAGATTCAGAATTCAGATTCAGAAAACTTTATTTATCCCCGTGGGGCAATTAGAGTTGTGCTAGAGCGGCTTATTATAGCGACAGTCAGTCAACTATCATAGTTTGTGAAATTATTGGTCAAGTGTAAAGAGGGTAACCAACTTAATTGCAAAATCTCAACGTCATTTATTACACATGACAATTTGACATTTTGATCCAGATCTTAGCAAGTTGACACACGTGATTTTCTTTCGCGGGCCACATAAATGGACCTGGCAGGGCGAATCTGGCCCCCCGGGCCTTGAGTTTGACACGTTGTAGGTGACGTGATGGCGCTACGGGGGAATGGACAAGCAATTCCATCACAAGCGTTTGAACGTCATCAACTTTACCGTCATCGCTGCAGGCGGTCTCCAACTCGTAAGGCAGCTCCTCCTCACCGCCGCAATCCACCTGCATGTCACAGTCTGAGCTGGAAGACAAAAGTACAGTTTCCATCGACAGTGTGGAAAAACAGATTTATAATGGCCGTCAATTACACAGTGATTTTTGCTTTGATTTGATTTGCTTTGATTACTGTAATTTTTGCACGATAAGGCGCTTCGGAGTACACGGCGCACCTTCAACCTTCAAATGAACTATTTTCAAAACTGCGGACCGCACAGCACATTTGACAATAAAGTTGTATTCAATTCAATTCAATTATAAGGCGTATAGAATAGAAGCTACAAAGGGGCTGCGGTTGCATTATGCATCCACTAGATGGAGGTACACTAAAGGGAATACAATATAATTCAACTTTATTTTTGCAGAGCTTTCACAACCGCGGCACCTGTTATAAAGCGCGTTACAGAACATTTCAAGTACTACGTCCAATAAATCAGAATATTGATCCATCAACAAGGCGCATCGGTTTATAAGGCGCACTGTCAGCTTTTCAGAACATGTCATGCTTTTCGGTGCGCCTTATAGTGTGGAAAATACGGTAAATGATATTTAATCAAACAGATTTTTTTTTTCTTTATTAGAACATGTCTGCGTCACAGAGCAATTTGAACTCGTAAAGTCAAGGACGCACTGTAAGCGTAATTGGGAACATGGCATATTTGTGAGATAGTTAAACAGTCCAGGGTGTTGGGACTATGAAGGACAACATATGTGTTAATCTTATGACAATCTTACCTGGCATCTCTGGCCTCACATTGAGAGGGAGTGGAGGACAAGCACGGAGTTGTGACAGAGGCAGTTGGTGACTGCTTAGTCAGGTGGATGGCGGAGATCTTGGTGGTCACAGAGCCCATCAGCGCTAATGAGGGATGGGACAGTGGTGAAGAATATCATCCACGTGAATGAAATCTACGAGGCTGGTCTGGTTCTGATTACCTGGGGGGCTGTCCTGCGGTCCGGGCTGATCTTTTGGTGTGGCACTGGCATTGAGGCCATTTGGCACGTGACCATTAAGATTCCCCAATATGGTTCTATTTTCATCCCGTGCACTTTGTGGGAATTTCTTGTTTGAATCCAATGCTATCAATGTTAGAGGTTTAATACTAACAGTTGGTGGACAAACATCAATGACTTGAAGGGGATTGTTTACTGTAGCCGATTTAGCATGGCTGCTGTGCGTGTGACTGAACTTTGCTGCCGAGTTCCGCTGGTTACAATAAGTCAACGGAAAGCTCTTGCTCATTTCCACTTTGGCATCAAGGCTGGAGGTATCTTTTCCCATCTTTGTTCCTGGGTCTTCAAAAGGAGTAAGGCATACCAAAGGCACTGAAATCGGGGAGGCAAGTTCTGCAGTTTCAAGCTAAAAAGACAAAACAACCAAAATGTTAAGTTTAAATAAATGTGATCATTCTTCTTGTGTTTTAATTTTTAGTAAGGCACAGTGTCCTATCACTGGTGAGCTCTTTTTAGAACAGATGGGAGGGTTACTCATGTTTTCCTTAGGGCTAAAATCCTACCTACTCACACATTTTTATTTATTGATTATTATTATCATTATTTTTTTTTTTAAGGACAATGCATAGAGCAAAAAGACATCTGTGTTTGCGTGTTTTTGCGGGGTGATAATCAGCCACTTTTTCCCCACACTGAACCACATGGCTTTCATTGTGACAAGGTTTAGTTATAACTTTTTACCGACTTCAAGCTAGTGACACATTTACCACAAATCACATCAGATCTTACAGATTAAATTACTGAAGACTTCTCCGTGGACCAGTGAAACCGCCGGCCACCTGAATGACATGAAATGTTCATGCATTTTTTTGAATCATGAATGTCCGAGGATGAGATGTTGCAAACATGTGAACATTACATGTTATTATTCATGTCTATCAGTGTTTTTTTTAAGTATTAAAAAAAATAATAAAAAAATCTAAGGCATTTTCATGATGGCGAGGGTCGACTGTAGAATGAAGTTGTATAAATTATTAATTATTAATAAATACTGCTCCTTTTTCTGATCAATTCAGGGTTTTTTTCCAAACCTTCTGATTTACCCCCAAAAAACCCTGATCACATAACGTCTAAAGAAGTATTCTTTTTTGGGGGGACCCACCTGTGTATTCTCTCTCTGTCCCTATCTCCTTGTCCCTCTCCCTTTCTTGTTGGACATATTACAGTCTTCACAGATTTTTAAAAAAGATTCATATGGGCAAATTGTGATTTTCTGGGATTTTGGTCGGCAGTTTAAAAAATCTCTTTGAACCAATGTCAAATGCAATCTGAAACCAAAGATCTTATTACATTTGCAAAAAGGTAGCCAAAACTGCAACAGAATCCGCTTGTTAGAAAAAAAATTAAATACTGGAAAACAAATTACCATTCCTAATACTGTTACAGTGTTGCACCACATATTCACAATTTTGTATTTTTTATTTCTGTGGATATTTGCTGAAAAATGTGCCCCACTGCGTTTGTTTTTTGTGCTCTTTCTGAAACGCCCAAAGATGCCACAAGATACTGCCAAAGCCCTGTCTAAATTGACATTGTGTCACGGAAGTATAACTAATACATCTCCACAAAGAGTCAGGTTTAGTATGTTGGGGAGGAGCTTTAACCTGGGATGTTAGTTAGATGAATTCTTCTGGTGCAATTTATCAAAATCAAATCATCAATAAAGTAAGCCACATATTCTCAGAGTCATGTAAGATGAGTTTGAAATTATATCAAAGGCCTTTGGGATCAAACTATATATTTACAGTTGAAATGCTGCATTTTCCGCACCATAAGGCGCACCTAAAAGCATTTAATTTTTTCAAAGCTGACGGTGCGCCTCATCGTCCGACGCATTTTATCCATGGATCAATATTCTGATTTCTTAGATGTGGTATTTTAAATGTTCTGTGAAGCGCTTTGTTACAGCTGCAGCAGTTATTAAAGCTCTATAGAAATGAAGCTGTATGTATTAAGGGTTAAATTGTATTGTATTCCCTTTAGCACAGCGCCATCTAGTGGATGCATAATGCAACCACAGCCACTATTGTAGCTTCTATTCTAAGCGCCTTATAATGCGGTGTGCCCTATACATAAAAACAGTTTTAAAATGGGCCATTCGTTGAAGATGCGCCTTATACTCCGAAGCGCTTTATAGTGCGGAAAATATGGTACTTTAAAAAGGTATACGGCTTTTGTTAGGGGAGCGTCAGGTTTTGTTGTTGTTTTGTTTTTGCTATTCGTAGCGGTAATAAAGTATAGTGGGGGAGTACTTTATTATCGCTCTGACTGTCAACTGAAAATGAGCATTATGATCCTGGTAAAGGGAGAATTTTCTCTCATTAAATTGTACGGGTGTACCAAATGAGTTTTTGCAAAAGGTATTTTGTACCTTACAGACGTTCATCTGCATAGAAGGATGTCCTTGGATTCGTTGCAAGGTGCCGCCTCTCGGGGCGTTGAGATTTTCCCTTTTGAGAGTAGAAGAAGAATGGTCACCTGTGTCCATGGCGCTGCTGCCAATTGGCTTTGCCCCCGTTGACCTGATTGCACTTGGAATGCCATTAAACATCAGCGGCTGAATAGGAACGGCTGAGAATTGACTCTTGGTTGCATTCTCTTGCGTCTGAACAGATGAAGAAGCAGGAAGTTTGGTGCGCTCTTGGTTAGGAAAAGGCACTTGAGCAGCCGCAACAGTCTCTGGGTCGAGGCTGACCGACACGCTGGTTGACATGGCCATGTCACAGCAGGCCTGTGGGATTCCGTTGTCCCAGGGTGGGGACTTATTGGTGGGCATGGCACTACAAAAATGAGATGATGACAATTTCTTCCCCTTTGAAAAGACACTTGAGGTTTTTGGAGATGTCAGCTCAAACTGGATAAACTTGGACACTTCCCAGATTTTTTTGGAGAGGGACTTCTTGCTAGGTGTTGCTGAGCGACAGCATTCATCACTGCGAACCAAGCTCAAATGCCTGCAAAGAAGACAAAGTTGAGTGATGAGTGGAGGCGACTTAGCCTTGGACGCCTTCCATATAGGGTTACACAGGCAAGATTTAATGTGGTTTTTTTTTTCTCCAAAAGTGGTTCAAAATCTGATGCAAGACCAAGTCCAGCCTGGGAACAAGAACTTATAAAGTGAAATGAGGTTTTCCCTTTTCATTAACTCTCATATTTAAAACCTAGGAGGTGTTACATGAGGTTGCATAAAACTGATTTTGAGAGGGGCTCCAAATTCACTGTTATGTAATTGTTGTCGTTCCATGATCATTTCTCAGGAGTGTTATTTAAAAATAAATAAATAAAACCGCTTTGGATACGATAACAATAAAACACTGAATGTTACAAGCAATCAGAAACGTCCATCTAGCTCTCTGTCTCTCCATTTACAATGCCATGAAAACGTATTTGCCCCCTTCCTGAGATCTGTGTTCTTTGAACATTTATCACACATCAAACCCATTTTAATACCACACAGAAACAACACAAGAAAATATAAAATGCAGTTTTTCAATGCCAATTCATATTATGAAGCCCCCCCCCCAAAATCCAAACCTACCTGTCCCTAAGTGAAAAAGTAATTGACCCCTGAATCTAACAATGGGTTGTACAATCCTTGGCAGCAATAACTGATATCAAGCGTTTGCGATAATTGGTGAGGAGTCTTTTTCATCGCTGTGGAGGAATTTTGGCCCAATCTTCTTTGCAGAATTGCTTCTATTCCCCCATATTGGAGGGTTTTCTGGCTTGAACTACCCGCGTAAGGTCACACCACAGCATCTCAATTCGATTCAAATCCAGACTTTGACTTGGCCACTCATTCAACCATCCATCCATCCATCCATTTTCGAATCCGCTTATCCTCACAAGGGTCGTGGGTGTGCTGGAGCCTATCCCAGCTGTCTTTGGGCAGTAGGCGAGGTACAACCTGAACTGGTTGCCAGCCAATCGCACGGCACATAGATGAACAACCGTTTGCGCTCACAATCATATCTAGGGACAATTTAGAGTGTTCTGTTAACCTGCCATACATGTTTTTAGAATGTGGGAGGAAACTGGAGTACCCGGAGGAAACCCACCCAGTCACGGGGAGAACATGCAATCTCCACAGAGTGAGGCCGTAGCCGGAATCCAACCGTGCACCTCTGCACTGTGAGGCCGATGTGCTAACCAGTCGAACACAGTGCCACCAGCCTTGATAAATTGTCATTTACATGCGTGTTTGTTTACATACAGTCCCATCAAAAAGTATTGGAACAGTAAGGTCACCTTTGTCTCTGTTTGAACTGAAGACATTTGGGATAAGTGAAAATGCTATTTAACTATATCCATATCTGTCTCTACCTATTGTACATTTGACGGTTCAGTTCAATTTCAAACACATATCTGTTCAATAAATACGTACTACACACGACAACACCCATGTATCAGCTCATCCCATGTGATGATTAAAAAGCACCAAATGCAGAGTACTGTACTGCATTGCTAAGAGTACGTTCTATCTAAACATAAACGGGAGCCTTAGCAGCAAAAGCAGTTAAGTCATACGAAGTACGAAAGTGTTGACGTGTTTACTCTCGATGAATTCAAATGTGCACAAGACCAACAAGTTGAAATGACAATTCTAACATTAAGTGACTACTTGTTAGACCCATGTTTGATTCAGTTGATTTGTGGTGACAATGTCGCTTTTATTTGCGACATACAAATATGCTAACAATGAATGCGATGTCGTATTTCATGTAAATCTTTCTCGGACACCTGTGCATCAGACTTTTTTTCGAGCAGAATCAGCAGATAGCTAGCTACTTGTTAGTAGCGTTCAATCGTGTGTTTATCACGGTTACGCCATGGCAACAAGGGCCACCCCGTTACAAAGATTCAACAACAACGCACTACCGTTTAGAAAAGTTGGGAAAATAAGACCAAACTTACCGGCTTGGACGTGGAGAAAGAGGCCAGCACGTTGTGTGGCAGTTCCTCTTTCCACCCCCAGAGGAGTGACTCGCTCCACTTTCACATGGCAAGCCTCTGACAGGGGCTGATCGGAGTATCCGGGTGAGTAGTGACGTATAACGGCGATTGAGCAGCTATGATTACTTCCGACTTCCGGTTCGCCAGTTCGATGGCGCGCCTCTAGCCTTACCTCCAACGTCAATGCACGTCAGAGCCTTACATAAAAACAAAACAATACAGTACAGTGGAAATGTATTTTTTATGTATCGTTTATAACAAAAAAAAAGGAACATCATCTGTTTAGTCGAAAAAAGTATCAGGACTGAAAACAGCCGTGTAAAACAATTATTTTATTTTATTCATTTATTTCACTGGGACAGTGCACATTAATCAACACAAGAATAAACAGTGTAAATGCGCCAGACTTATGTCACGTTTATATTGCAATGACGTAGTCTTGTAGGTCAGTAATTTCACCAGCAGAGGACTCTCGGGAGACGAGGATGGTAACTCGATGTTACTGGAGTCTCACTGCTTTCATTCACAATTCCAGTGGACGCCCGCATACTCGCTGGTCAGCACCCGCGTATTCGTCGGTTCGAATTTTTTCCCCCGAGAATAATTCCTATAACACTGTTCATCCTTCGCGGCTTCGCTATTTAACAGTGCAGTGTGTTCTGCATCCTGATGGGCTAAGGGAGTGAAGACTAACGTCAACTGTCTCGTCACCTCGTCGTTGTACAGCTCGCCAAATTTTCTCCATGACAAAACCCACAATTTCGACGAAACATTCTGTATAGTATTTATAGAAAATGTCAGCTGTTTGTAAAAAAAAAACGCTTATATATTTTTTTTTTGTAGAAAATAAAGATGACTACGGATTTCACTTATCACAGGTTCTTTTTGGAACATCAATACAATAAAATATATGTATCCCCCCACCGCATTTCCCTGGCAAACAAATGCTGGAGAACAATCAGCATATTTTGAATAGATTATTTTTTGAGTTTAGAATTAAAAAAAATCTCAGTGCATTCTGATTTTCCGCTTTTCACAGGCTGGCCAGGTTCATATCCCCCGCGAATAGCGGACATCCACTATATTAAAGTATCCCCAATTAACGTTCAGCTATCTTCCATCTTTTTGCCCATATTTTCCCTTTAACTGTAGGTTCCCGATTCCAACAGTAGTACACAAACCTTAAAGTGGTAACAAATACAAAGTTGTGTGCCCTTTCTAAACTATTTCACAGTTTATTTGACCATATCCAATAACAGACGATCCTGTGTAATACTGTCATCGGTGTAGCTAGCTGCTGTTTCTATACATATTTATTTTTCTGACTTAGCAGCTGTGTGACTTTCAGCTTGTCCCGTCAGCAAAATTATAAATATTTTTTCTTATTATTATTTTGTTACAGAGAGCTGCATTGTTTTTGCAACAATAAAAATGAAGCATGTTCTACTCCATTCTTATCTATTTCATCCATCTATCCAACCATTTATACCACTTATCCTCATTAAGGCCACAGTTGAGCTTCAGCCTATCCCAGCTGACCTTTACCGAGAGCCAGGGGTACACCATGGACTGGTTGCCAGCAAATCGAAAGGGAAATATAAACAAACAACCATTCACATTCAAAGATGAGAATAATGCTAAGTCTTCAATGAACCTAAGAAGCTTGTTTTTGGAATATGGGAGGACACTGTAATACATATAGCCTTGTTGTGTTGGGTCTATCTCAGTGACAGACTGAGGCTGCTGTTGTTTTCTTCTCTGATCAAAACAATGTTGTCATTTACTCTGATCAAAACAGTGTGTCCCCCTAGCGGATACTCAATGAATTGCACCTTATTAAAAATACTCATTCCGTGTCTTGTATGCATTTTTTTCACTTTTAAATTACCCTGCGGGCCTGATCAAACCTCCTTAGGGGCCGGTTCCGGCCCGCGGACCGTATGTTGGATACCACTGTGCTAACCACTCGATTCTCACCTTTTCCTAACAGTGTTTCCAGTCTTTCTCCTCCCTCCTTTCTTCTCACAACTGTCTATTTCTCTGTGTCCTCCGCTCCATCTTTCATCCCATATGGTCAATCTACCACTTTACTCTCTTCCCTACTTCTCTCTGGAATGACCTCCCACTGAACATTCGGCAAGCCCCCTCGCTGCCCATCTTTAAAACCCGCCTCAAAACACACTTGTATTCTTTGGCATTTGACTCAGCATGACTCAGTTTTGATCTTAGTTTTACTGTTCGGTGCCTTCTCCCATCTTTGTTACTGATTTATTGCTTTATTGTTGTATATATGTTAGTTGCTCCGTGTACAGCACTTTGTATGCAGCGATGGCTGTTTGAAAGTGCTCTATAAATCCAGTTGAGTTGAGTTGAGTTCCCTCTTTCCACTCTCACATTTATCAATTGCCCTTTTCCTTCCTTTATTCTCTTTCTCTTATCACCTCCCCTCTTTCTCTTTCCCAATCGTGTCCAACCTTGAGAGAGAGAGAGAGAGAGAGAGAGAGAGAGAGAGAGAGAGAGAGAGAGAGAGAGAGAGAGAGAGAGAGAGAGAGAGAGAGAGAGAGAGAGAGAGAGAGAGAGAGAGAGAGAGAGAGAGAGAGAGAGAGAGAGAGAGAGAGAGAGAGAGAGAGAGAGAGGGAGGGAGATAAAGAGGCGACTGAAGAGCCGCAACAGTCCATTCACTGAGAGTAAAGTGCTTGGGATCAAAAAAAAAAAAAAAAAGAGGAGGTGAAGTAATATTTTTCCGTCCTCCTCCCGGATGATCTTTTTACTTGTGAACCTGGCAGGAATATAACAGAAGAGGACATATTTTTTTTCTGTCCTGGGATGACTATGGAACCTAATTTTGTCTTCAACATCTAGAAGAAAACAAGAATACAAATAAAGACTTAAAGGAAAGGAAAGATGGAATAAAAGCATGGATGATTTCCCAAAGAAGAACAATCACTAAAAAGTATCCAAATATTTAATCTTAAACTATATTTGCATTGCTGTTTAAACATACAGAGGTTAAAAAAAAAACTGGAAGACAAATAGGATCTGTATAAGGAGCAAAACGGATGCAGGGATCCCACTTTGGAAAATGAATCTAAAACGCAGGAATCTGCATTGAAAGAAAAAAAAGCTCATTTGTGATATTGATGGACTAGCAACCGAGTCAGAATCCCTAGGAACCAATTTTAAAATGGATGAATAAAAACATTATTTCAAGGGAAAAGGAGAGGCAATTAAAAAAGTTTAAAGTGAGGAAGGGCGGCCAAAAGACAACAACAAGAGGAAAGCAACAATAGAAAGTGATCTGAAAAAGCTCAAGGACAACAGAACAAACCACGAACCAGGAGAAGCTGACGACAACCATGAAACATTCTCTCATCATCTTCGTCCTCCACTTGGCAGCGCCGACGTTGATGGCGAAAGGCGTGCCTCAGGTGCAGCTGGGGCGCTGGGTGCGCTCAGGCCTGCAGTCGCTGCAGTGGGACCAGCTGCACCACTGCCTCCGCGCCTCCTCTCACTCCGAAACCGAGTGCCGGCGACTCGCCCACTTGTCTCCCTCCGCCGTGGCCGTCTACGCCTCTGAACCGCGCACGGGTGAGTGATCGGAGGTCGCAACTTTGATGGTGGGTGTTAGACAGCATCCTGATTCATTTTGTAATTTGAATGTATTCAGGGTTTAATAAAGTATATGAACTTCTTTGATATCCAATGTGGCTGGTGACTCCCTAAAGTTACAAGCAGGGGCGGGCTGGCCTATGGGGACGGCGGGGTTTACCATTGTGGGCCGCGGCCCGTCCGGCTGATCCGGTGGTCCCACGGGTTGCTCGGGGCTACCGACCACAACACACAAAAAAAAAAGAAGGAAAAGAAATCAGAAACAAGTGTAGCGCTACAGCTAACAAATCTGTTAGCCACTAAAAATAGGAAAAAGGACACGTCCCCCTCAGATATATGAGGACCACAATCCGTCCCCTCAATTGTGGCCAAATGTGACAAAAATCTGCGGTAAAACAGAGGATGTTGAGGCTACAATTATCGGCGCACAAGAATGTTGCAATTTGTGCGATACATTAAAAGAAAAACTTTGATGAGTTCTATTTTTATGCTGATTAAAACTAATATTGGCAGTTGCAAGAAGAGCTGGCTACAATTGGACTCATCTTCCACAGCTACGTGGCATATTGTCTCAATTGAGACAGTGTAGTGAGAGGTGTATGCAGCTCCCGGTATGTCGGTACTATCAACAGTGCTCTAAGTGGGAAAAGAAAAGCAAGTGTCGGTGCTCCACTTATTTGACTGTTGCCAGGTGAGTTAGGCGGTGGGTAACAGCAGATCATGAGGGGAATTAATTCATTAATATATAAAAGATAATTGATCAAATATGTCAAATACATGAATAAATGAGTTGGTTAATGCCTTATGCCTTTTTGTTCTGTGCCATTAGTGTTGACACCGATGGCAACAAATGAATCAGAAGCGCTAACATGTACTGTTAACTTGCTGCTGACAATTGACGCGTCGCCTTTTGTCATCGTCATTGGTCCCAGTCTTTTCCTTTTTTGGAGTCATTGGACTGTTTTCAACCAATGACTGTAAAAATAACTGGGATGGGAGTCAGTGTCCTATCTGCATGATTTCTCATGCCAAGTTGAGCAACTCAAAACTGAAGGAACACTTCTTGAATCATATTTTTAGGTTTCACTAATGAAGGGTTCGGTGAATGTGCATATGAAGTGGTTGGCTTCGGTACCTCTAGCAAGGTTAAAAACCACTGCTCTAAGTTGTTTATATTCTTCCGTCTTCTTCTTTTTGTCGAATTTCCTGCCACACACTGGACTTGCGGGACCGCCTCGCCAGGGACAGGTGAATGGCATGTACCAGTGCGCACTGAGAAAAAGAAAGAAGAGAGAAGTAGATCAAGTGATGGTACTGTGGGGGCTCATGCGAAGACCCGTTGCGCTGACAAAAGTCAATGTAGGCTCGAGGCTAAAACCACGTCAAGCACTCACTATCAATATCTGCAACCAGAAAGCTAACATAGTACGAATTAAGTAGATTAGTGCTGGCTTTTCGCTTAACCTTATCACCACATTCATACAGTTCTAAGTTCTATTTCATTTTATGGATTTTTTTGGTAATTATTCTTAGCGTTTTTCCATACATACATACATACATACATACACACACTTTTTTTTGGGGCGGGGGGAGCAACATTTAGGCAGCAAACACGGCTGTCACGTTGCGAGGTGGTGGTGGACCCCAAAAAGCAGGCAAGAGGGAGGAGCAGAGTGTACTTGACAAATTGTATTTAAAACATAGAGACAACTAAATCCAAAACAAATAAAGTCCAAAGTATCAAACGAAAATCATGACTGAGGCTAAAACATAACTGTGACCGAAACATGACTGAAACAAACCTGGCAGCAGCAAAGAAGCAAACAAACTATAAGCAAACCAACAGCAACACAAACAATGACTCGACCATGAGTGGTCGGGTGGGAGTCAGAAGTGTGATAATGTTTGAATCACCTCGACTGGAACGATTGCACTTTCCGATTTTCCTGAACGCAACAACCAGCCGAACGCCAGCAAGCGTGAGAACGCCGAGACGTTAGCACGGAAGCTAACCGCGAACAGACGCTACGCAGCTGGAACCCACCACCAGAGTCCTTTTATACTAATTACATTACGACCAACAGGTGTGCAGCTGCAGGGAGAGCCCTATAGTGCCACCTGTTGGTCACAAACAGAATAATGACAACGGCACTCCCCGTTAGCGCTTCAAAACATATTCATTCCGCTTCCGGTGTACTATTTAGTGGACTGATGGCAACTTTACGATCGCTCCACAGCAACAGGTGATGCTTTCCCATCATGCTTTGTTGCATTTACAAGTAACACTTGAGATTGTGTTGCGTCTCTTCGATGTGTTATTGCGTAACAACAGGGTGTAACGTAGTAACAGTGGTGTTGTTTGGACTCCTTTATTAATTATTGTGACACTTGATACGAAAAACAAAGTTAATGCTTTCTAAAATATCATATCGTTAATGTGTTAGTAGTACAGTTGTTTTGAAAGGTGCAAATGGCCTTTATTTTCAGATTTCAAAATGGATCTACAGGCTTGATTCTCACCCAAGCAACACAAACAGCTGCCCATCCAACCGGGAAATTGCCCAGTGGTCCAGATTACCCGCTCTGGGCCTGTTAGTGGCTGCAACAATACTTGCAATGTCAACATACAAGCTGTCAATTTTCATGAATTGGGACATTTTTATCATTGTCATTTCAGTGATTCAGTGTCATTCAAATTCAGATTTCCATTGAAGTGACTTGATTTTTTAAATATGACTGGATTGGAACATCTCTCGTATGTAAACAATATCACAGACAGTTGGCAGATCGACTCTGCACAGGAAAAATAGCATAGAAAATGGATGGATGGATGGACGTGATTGATTTATTTTGTATGTTGTGACCCAGGTGCCTCCGACAAAGTGCTGGCCATTCTCCCAGACTCTTACTCGTCCAGTGGGTTGATCAGCTCCAAATTTCGGAGCGCTTTCGGCATCGGCCGATTGGCGAATGGGAGGGAGACCCGACATAGGTACCAAGCGCCTTTTCTCGCCTCCGTGAGCCATGACGCGGTGCTGGTGCTGGACCCGAATCCCAGCGAGAACTTTGGACACCCAGTTGCCCTCTTCTACGTGGACTTCAATGTGACAAAGAAGAGATGTTCCCACCTGGACGGCATTTATCTGGGTGAGTCTGGTTGATTGGGTTTCAGATGCATCTGGTTTGTAATCAACACTGCAATGGCATTCAGTAAAGCACAGACCTCCACCGAAGCCAGAACTTTCACAGATACCCAAAGGCTTAATATATGAGCAAAAATGAAAATCTCGGCTCACCACCCTCTGCTTTGAAGCCTAGTTTGACTCACACCCCTCCACGAATGTGATTTTTTCATGTTCTTTGTCTTTTCATACCATCGGCGAAGAGAACAAGTCAAGGAATGCCAAAGAGGATTTGTGTAATCACAAAAAAATAGAATTTACTGTGACATAAAACATGTCATCGTATTTCATTCATAAATATGACAAGAGCACAGATCCCTCAAAATGAATTTCATTGAATGAATTAGTCTCCTTTTCATCTTTAAAATATTTGAAGACCAAGGGGTGTAAGGTGGGCTCAAACATGCCCATGTCACATTCACAGTTGTTTTCATCATCTGCTAGGGGAGATCTTGCAGTTTACTTTCCATCTCACAATGGCGCGTAATGTTGCAAACATCTTCTTCCACCTGGGCGAGTTGAGGAAAATACCAAAAGAAAGAAAATTCTACCCATGCACACAGTGAACTTGTGCTCTGCGCTAGACTTGCACTGAGCACGAAAATAGGGCCTAAAGTGTTCCAACTTTGGAGGTTTCACTGTACAGTACATCAAAATTCATTAAAACATATGAATAAAAGAAAGCGCAGGACCATTACAACGTCATACTTCTACTTTGAGCAATAGTAGGCTGCAGTATTACACGTTCCTGCTGCAATGGTGCAGTTTGTTGATGAAGTTGGTCCATGCATTGATGGCATGAAATCATGTGAATGTTAAGTTGTGGCAATAGTTGCAGTAGTTGTGGTTTTCCAAACGTGGCCAAGCTTGCGAGTTTATTTTATTTAGTGTGTTTGAGTGAAGAATTCTGTCTTGAACTGAAGCAGAAGAGACAGTGAAAACCGGGGATGTTTGAAAGCACCCTTTTATAGCTCAGCGCTTCATGCGAGACATCACAAATGCAGCTTTAAACAGGTTTTCATTTCACATGATTACAGTTGTTATAGTTTGCGGCGGTGTACAATACTGTCTCACCTTATACGGCGAAAGGTAACCAGTTGTTAGCAAGTATTATTACAAGCATTATCACTGTCAAAGTTTTTTTTTTAATATTCTGAGAAATGTCAAAGCACTCATTCGATTCTGCAAGCGAACATCAGCAGCATTCTGGTCCATTTGAGGCATGCAGTTGAAAAGTTGCTGATGGGGTGACAGCTTGCAAACTTGTGCTTTTTGGTGGTTTGAAAAACAAACAGCAAAAGAGAGATAGGTAAAAGGGCATCAGGGACAGCGAAGAAAGTGCTTCAAAGCATAAAATCGTCTGAGGGGACAGGATGTGAACATCCGATCCCCACAATCCCAGTAAAAGAAAGTGGTAAAGTGCAAATTGCTGACCCCCCACTGTGAAAAGGGTTGCAACCAGATGTTAAGGTTGCCTGTGTGCCTCACGAAGACGCAACAGTCAATTATTTATATACACACATATGCACACAAAATTTTATGCCCCCTTGCTGGCTTCTAAGGATAGATTTTGGATTGCATATTTTTAAGGTGAATTCTATTTAAACCAAAAAGTCTTTGAGGCAAACAAAACCCCCCAAAAAACAGCTTTGTAGTCTCGAGAGAACCGAATACATACACATATTGATGAATCCACAGCCATTGACCAAAATGATTTGCTTATGGCGATGGTTCTGTGGTCCAGGTATGTCGATCGGTTGTGTAGGTATTCACAACCACTCTCCAACCAATTAGAAATGGTCTCAAGAAAATTGGATAAGTCTATGAATGGACGGATGAACCCAAAGCATACCTTTCGTCACCAACTGGAATGCATGGGGTGGCATGTCAAGCGAAATTGATGTCAGCTCCAGAGTGCACGTTGGGCTGAATAAAGAAGAAATGATGGATCACGCTCGACTTCAACAAGAACCGGCATGACCTTGACGGGAAAGTCATAGGTCCTTAGTTGGATACAATCTTTCAAAAGCACCTCTTCTCACATCCATCCATTTTCTGAACTGCTTTATCCTCACAAGGGTCGCGGGGGGTGCTGGAGCCTATCCCAGCTGTCTTCGGGCAGTAGGCGAGGGACACCCTGAACCAGTTGCCAGCTAATCGCAGGGCACACACAGAGACGAACAGCCATCCACACTCACACTCTCAACTAGGGACAATTTAGAGTGTGCAATCAGCATGCATGTATGATTTTGGAATGTGGGAGGAAACCAGAGTACCCGGAGAAAACCCATACAGGCACGGGGGATAAACATGCAAACATGCACACAGGAAAGCCAGATCTGGAATCGAACCCACAACCTACTGCACTGTGAGGTCCACGGGGCCACTTATGTGAAATATGTGAACAACACATTTAATTTGGACCACCGGGCTGCTCACTCTTCTCACATCCCATTATAAATGTAAATCAGAAATTCTAGATGGCAATTCAGTGCTCTACATCTGCATCTTCAGGAGAGGAGTGTTTGACTCAGGCCTTGAAAGGTCGCTGTCAGAACCAGCTGAAGCGTTGGCAGGCCGGGCCCGAAAGGCTTATGGAACATGGGCATAGCTGGCTAGTGCGAGGAGCTCCACGCAGAGGTACCTTTAGCAGTCAGGTCAGTGGACGGCTCTGTGAGGTCCACTTCCTTCCCTTGGTGGTTGGAGTCGGAGACAGCAACCGGACCCAGAGACTCAGATGTGTAGGTAAGTTTCAAAACTGCTGAGCCCGACGTGAGGACATGTTGATGTGTCACGCTGTAGATACAGTATCTCACGCGTTTGCTTTCGACAGATCACACCGAATTTTCCAGGTGTCCTCAATTGGTGCCCATGGGGTCCCCCAGTTTGCCCGTCTCGAGTTGCGAGCTGAACAAAAACACGAGACGCTGTCACCAGCAGCCACTGGCCACGCACCTCTCCTGCCGCCTTTACCAGACATGCGACCATGCGGTGCTTATCTCTGGTATGATGCAAACCAACCTACACGCTGCTGGCAAATCAGATTTGTCGCCTCACCGACCAACAGTTGCCGGAAGCACGATTCCTTACTAGTTTGTTTGCGTCAGGCGGCTGGCGGCAGCAGATGACATTTCAGCGACATGTGCAGAATCTTCAGAGGTT
Organism: Hippocampus mohnikei; assembly: GCA_026261675.1. Classification (NCBI taxonomy): domain Eukaryota; kingdom Metazoa; phylum Chordata; class Actinopteri; order Syngnathiformes; family Syngnathidae; genus Hippocampus; species Hippocampus mohnikei. The sequence goes on along the minus strand of JAKGUB010000106.1, from coordinate 2,855,208 downwards.
CTACAGAATGCTGCGGATCAATGGTTTTCACAAAGACCACATCAAGACTTTCTTTGCCAGCAGTGGCCACAATCCAGGTAGGACTCCCAACAGATATTCTGCCATTGTAAACTGGACGGCGTAGGTAACTTCTTTGTCCGTGTTCTTCCACTGCAGAGGAGCTGGAAGGTGCCTACTCAGCCACGGAGAAGGCGGTGATCCGTAACCATGTGTCATATGTCTGCAGGAAACAACACTGCGCCGACTCACTGGTGCTCTACCTGAACTCGCCCACGCGCAACGATGGGACCATGCTCCTGTGGGACGCTAACCTCAACGGCATCGTAAGATAGGGGGAAACACATAACCAGATACTGTTGTCGATCAGATTGAGGCTGAGCACTGAGCAACTCCAGTGAAGACTTTCAGGGAATTGTTTCTCCTTTCAGGCTGATCTGAAGGAGCGCTACTCAGTCAATGAACTCTTGACTGACCTGGCCGGCTGTAGGGCAACTCGTGTTTTGTTGTTCGTGGATCAGAGCTACAGCGGCGTTCTGTCCAAAAGGCTGAGAGGCTCCCAGAAACATCTCAATGTAGTTCTAATCCCAAACCAGAAATGGTTGACTCAAAACTACCAGAACCAGCGAGTGAGCATGAGCTGGGAGGACAGCAGCTGGGCGCATATTGCTCCGTCAACATGCTTGCTGGACTACCTGGAGAAGGTATTTTATTGCGACAAGCTGGTCACCCTCTCTCAACAAATTCAAAATCAGTCAACGAAAGCTTGTTTGGAATATTTTTGTTCCTGTTTTATAAGTGAAATCAAATCTATGATGAGACAGTAACAGCCTTGGGTTAAAAGATCCAACAGCTCATCTACTACTGCTCTTGCCGCTACGACTGCTCCCTTGATTTCTTTCTTTCTTTTTGTTTTTACTCAACATAATATTCATAATATTCTCTCCGGGTCGGGGAGGAGATCTTGCCCCAAGTGGAGGAGTTTAAGTATCTTGGGGTCTTGTTCACAAGTGAGGGCAGAAGGGAGCGAGAGATCGACAGGCGGATCGGTGCAGCGTCTGCTGTGATGCGGACGCTGTATCGGTCTGTCGTGGTAAAGAAGGAGCTGAGCCAAAGGGCGAAGCTCTCAATTTACCGGTCGATCTACGTCCCAACCCTCATCTATGGTCACGAGCTATGGGTCCTGACCGAAAGAACGAGATCCCGGATACAAGCGACCGAAATGAGTTTTCTCCGCAGGGTGTCCGGGCTCTCCCTTAGAGATAAGGTGAGAAGCTCGGTCATCCGGGAGGGGCTCAGAGTAGAGCCGCTTCTCCTCCACATCGAGAGGAGCCAGATGAGGTGGCTCGGGTATCTAATTAGGATGCCTCCTGGACGCCTCCCTGGTGAGGTGTACCGGGCATGTCCCACTGGCAGGAGACCCCGGGGACGACCCAGGACACGCTGGAGAGACTATGTTACCCAGCTGGCCTGGGAACGCCTCGGGATCCGCCAGGAAGAGCTCGAAGAAGTGGCTGGGGAGAGGGAAGTCTGGGCTTCCCTCCTAAAGCTGCTGCCCCCGCGACCCGACCCCGGATAAGCGGTAGAAAATGGATGGATGGATGGATGGATAATATTCTATTAATCTCAATTTTTAATTTATTTGGCTTGATTACAGAATCTCTCAGCATTCCTGCACTATACAACACTGTCATGGAAATTTTAAACAATATCAAGCACCTCCAACCCCAATGTCGACTTCTCCTAATAACAATTGTACCAACTTTATTGCAGAGCGCGGGTGATTCCCACCTGTCGGACCAGTGGGCCGGCCTCTTAAACATCACCCTGGCAGGAGCTCCGTGCAACGCCACGCCTCCGCTAACGGACAGCGAGATGAGGCGATGGTACCAGGGATGCCAGAACCTGCCGACCGCACTCTGGCACAGGAAGTACCAAAGCAGCGACTAAAACAAGGGAGAGAGAGACGCAAAATGACTGACCAGACAGGGGGCGAGAGAGGAAAACACCTCACTTCCACAATACATGTTAGAGTTAATCACATGCATGTGTAGATGGACAGTAGATGCAATGCGTGCATGCGTGTGTGTGTGTGTTTAGTGTGTCTTTGCGTGCGGGGATGTATGTATGTGTGTTTTCTGCCCTGACGCTGAACTCGGACTGCAACCATGGCGATGACAGCTCATCCCAAGGGGGCGTCCTGAACCTGAACGCCATTTGTGTGTGGAGGTTCAGCAAAAGGACAGCACTTGGGTCAGAGCTTGTGTGTGTGTGTTCAACATTTTACAACCGATCATCACTCCTATTTTAGTCCGCATACGTTTTATTTTCTTCCATTTCTTTGCTTCTTGTTTTCGTCCATCACTCACCCCTCACCCCTGACCTCACCCACTGAGCCTTTTATCGCACACTCACCTTAACTTAATCATGCACATTATTCCTGTAAGTTTGCAAATTATTTAAAAACTTCAATTCCCAAAACATTTACATCCACTATTCGAATCTATAGTATCGCATATCCGCAAATATTGGTTTGTCACTTTGAGACAAAAGATGGGTGGCCTTTTTTCAAAATAAAAGAAACATATTATCAAATGAAAACCAATTACATAAACAGAGAACAATTCCTTACCTTTACTCCTGTGCGTGGCGAGCGCACGATTTGATTGCGCAATAGGTCCAGACCAATTTTAACAGAGGTTTCGAAAATGAATGGACAAATGAATTGATTACTGGTATTTGGCAATTCATGTTTGGGGGGAATAAGAAGCAGCACAGTGGAGAAGTGGTGAGCATGTCTGCCTCACATCTGAGAGTTTAAATCAGGATTGTACCCAGGGACTCTGCTTTTCTCCTAACATTCCCCAGCGACATGCAAGCTAGGTTAATTGAAGACTCCAAACCGTCAAAAGAGTCTGAATGTGATCGTCAATGCTTGTTTGTCTTTTGGTCTTTTCTTCTCCCTCATGTTTAGCAGGAGTTGGATTTCACTCTTTCACTTTCATCATCTTTGAGAGAGCATGGTAGTAGACCAGCACGTCTACAAAACTATTCTGTGGCGTTTGCTCCGTTGGGAGTGTGAGAGATGTAAGAGTTCTGGCAAAGCAACTTGCCATGACAACATGGCTGCTCACAAGGCCCTGAGCATCCCACACTTCCCGAACGAGACAAACATCACCTTGATGGACTAACCTCTCTCTTCACATGACTCCATGTGATTTTTTTTTAACTCTTCGCCACTCTTAAGGGTGGGGGGCATCACGTTTTGACATAAACATGTCTGTGATGAATCCCTTCAGGAGTGCATGAATGCTTGGCCGAAAAGTGATTCCACTTACGGGGAAGAAAACAGAGTTGAGTTGAAATATATTTTTTGTGACACCAGTCCGGGAGCTTTTTTTGTCATGACCTGTCAGGAGTTACTTCCTGTCTGTATTCTACCGTCGAAAAAGAAGCCACCTTTTTAGGGGAGGCATTTATTTTAAGTTGATGAAGCATGCTGTGAATGTTTGGGGACTGGCGTCCAGTGGGACTGCCGCGACTGGAGAAAATTTGTTGTTCTCGATTTCTAGCATGCAATTGGATGGCCACCAGTACAGGGTGCACTCCAACCTTTGGTAAAAAAATCAGATGGGATGATGGGCTCCACCCTATGATGAAAAATAAATCGTAAATAAATGGAAGTATGAATTTATTCAGAGAAAAAAAGTAGAAAAAATAAGCCCCTCCGATTTTATCAATATTTTTTTTCAAGCAGAAAAAAAACCAACAGAGAGAAGACAAAAATAAAATCAAATCTGAGATATCTTGCATCCCAGATTTTAAAACATGGAGGAGTGCTTCCGTGTCCCAAATAAAAGAAGAAGTGCGAGGGGATGCGAAGGACATAGAAGGAGAAGCTGAGATTGGCCTGCAATGATCATGATTAAGATATGAAGCACTGAGACTGCCCTCGCTTCTACACCGGCTGGCCATGGCTTTTTAATAAGGGCGCTGCTCCTGTGTGTGTGTTGGTGTGTGTGTGTGTGTGCGCGTGTGTGTGAATGACAAATCACTCGTGAACACACTCTGGAAAGAACTCATTACTGACAATGTGTTGTCTAATCGTTTTTGTCGTGGACCTGACCTGACCTCCTGCCGTGTCTTTTCAACTCTCAACAAACAACATCCACTACCTGTACAAAAGCCATGTGACACATTCCGCCTTACGAGAAATGAAAAGAAAAAAAAAATACTCCTTATATAATTGTCCTTTGGGAAGACTTGTGGCGTGTATGAGATTTTTTTTTGTTTTTTCGTCCCAATATCTGACGGCCAAACCTGTCTTGACCTCGCCCTGTGCACTGGGAATGGGAATCCCTTGTAGCATATTTAACCGATTAAGAGGCGTGCCTCTGTTTTGCGTTGATGTTTGTTTACATAACATTTAAGACGGACGTTGAGGGAAAACATTCCCAAATGTGTGGATTGACAGACTGGACCATCCACCAAGATTGTGCCCAAAAAGTTACCGTGTATACAATTCACAAGTTTGTGTCCAGATGATAAAATGACAATTAAGCAGAAATGTTTCTAGTGGCATGCAGTATTTCACAGAATGTAGTCAATAAAGATCTGATAGAAACCTATCCTGTATGTCTGCGCGTCGACTTGTCCAATGTCTATTCTTTACATCGCCTCCTTTAAGCATGCGACCTCATGTGAAGGGTCATGGTCGTTTCTGATTGGTCATTCACACTCCAGTTTTGACTCGTACATACACCATGAGCCCTGATTTTTAGTTCCTTAATAAGTGCTTTAGTCAAATCAGTCAGGCACTCATGATTGGATGCTCGAGTTTATTGGGAACAGTTTGTGGTTTTCTTCAACTGGTCACAATTGCAACATGGCTGCTCCAACGGTACCGATTTGTCCCCCCGCCCCCTGAAAAAACGTGACGTGTTATGTGCCTCGTGTTTTTCTAGGGAGGTCCCTTTGAGATAATGTTCTCACAGCAACACGCCATCTGTCTCTGTCAAAGCCACCCTCAGGCCACTCATATAGTTTTACTCCAAACACTAACCTTTGACACCAGCACTCATGGCCCATCCATGATGTTTTTACCAAAACAAGACCAAGTAACACAACCACGAACAATGAGTGGCAATCGACTCTTTGACACAACGGTACCAAATATAGCCAGTCTAATTAACGCGCAATCTAGAAAGCAGAGCGATTGCCCAGCTCCGAAAAGATCCTTGAAACTGCAGATCGATGCTATTTGTGATTAGATTGGTGTTGGCTCGAACAACATCAGTTTTAAACTGTTGAAAATAGGTAGGGTTAGCTATGATTACTTTGTTTCTTCAAATCTTTCCATTCCTCTCTTGCAACGGTGGGCAATTAATTCAGCAAAATTTTGTGCACCGCCCATCAACTCATTGTAGCCGTTGCTAGTCAGAACTGCAATCTATCTATCTATCTATCTATCTATCTATCTATAGATAGATAAGCTGTCCACTGTAGTAACCGCTGTCCCCAAAAAGGTTGAAAAAAAAAGTGAAAGGAAAGAAACACAGGCAAAGGCAAAGATGCTTTAAAAAAAAAAGTTGCATGATGTAAAATGCTCATACAGACTTGAAGCGACTTTACTATGAATTAATAAAAGCACAAGTCTGCCACTGTCTGGGCCACCAGACGGGATGAAGGAGAAAGAGAAGTTGAGAAATGGATGATGCAAAGAATTATATATATATATATATATATATATATATATATATATATATATATATATATATATATATATATATATATATATATATATATATATATATATATATATATATATATATATATATATATATATATATATATATATACACATATATATATATATTTTTAAATATATATTCTCAGTGTGTTGACAGTGATCTTTAGTGTGTTGACAGTGACCTTTAGTTGTGGGCGGTCTTTGGGAAGGCCGCTGAGCTCAGCTTGAGGACGGGATGAACATTTACCTCCCGTCTATGTGCGATCATACGCTGGCTGGCGTGTGGCTGTGTATTCTGACACTGCAGGTGAAATGGGCTTTTTCTTATGTTTACATCACAGGCCAATCAAAAGATGAATGGTTTTCACACACACACACACACACACACACACACACACACACACACACACACACACACACACACACACACACACACACACACACACACACACACATGATAACTTTAGTTTAACTTACTGTATAAGAGGCCTGATCAGGGTGAGTTGATCAAACGTGGTGGTGAAATTATTGTGATTATTTACTACATCAACTTTACATGGTCACAAATTAGACACAACAAAGAACTGTGGTGTGGCGCCTGCTCGTGAGAAAGGAAGTCTTCCTGCTCATCTCTGATTTCAAAGGACTGTACGCCTCAGCAGTTAAAGTGGCTCTTTGTGCACGTGCGTGTGTGTGTGTGTGTGTGTGTGTGTGTGTGTGTGTGTGTGTGTGTTTTTGAGCCTCTGGGTCTGAAAAAGACACCAGCAGATTTTAGGGTACACATGCAAAAACAAACACACAAGGATGGCTTTTGATCTGTAGATTAATCAGCAAGCGGAGTCGGTCAAGCGTGTCGCTCTGTCTCTCTCTGTCTCTGCATCTACATAATTTATATTACTGCAATCTCACATCGTTGCAGAGTGCTTCAAAACAAAACAAAACAAAAATATGTTTCCTCAAGTCAAAAACAAACAATGAAAAATCGGAATTAAAGGTGCGGACAGGCCCTGGCGCCCCCTGGACAGAGGACATAATTAGGGAGAGCACCAGGAGCTGATTGATTGAATCACTTTCAAGTTAACCTTATCACTGCATGCGCAGGCCATTAATAGGTATAAATCAACTTTGTTTTGACTTTTTTTTACGGTAAGCACAGAGGAGAGGTCATGCGCCGGCTCTGGCAGGGTCAGTAATGACTGACATTCTTGGGGTTTGGCCAAATCACACATCTACAACAATAATCTGGGCTAGATTAATAACATTCATAAATGTAATCTACGGTGTCAATGCTGATTGTGTTGCTTTGACTGAGTTTTGGGGGCTTGTCACTGGTGGTGGTGTACAACGGCACCGAATTCCACTGAGAGCAGTTTCTAATATTTTGCCCCAAACTATGAGAAACAACATGGAGAGCTGTGTTTGAACTTGTGACTACATTATTCACCTGAATTAAAACCATAGCGAACAATTGAAATCCTCTTCATGTGACCCTTTTTTAAAAATTAGTTTTCAGATATAATCTATCCATCCATTCATCCATCCATTTTCCGATTTGCTTATCCTCACAAGGGTCACGGTTGAGGGAGCGGTCCAGATATGGATACTGTCAATACCAAAATTAGTAACACATCCCTCTGCTCCGGAGAAATAATTCTGCACACTGGAACAGAAATTTTCATTCATTCATTTTCCGATCCGCTTTATCCTCACTAGGGTCACGGGGGGTGCTGGTGTCTATCCCGGGCAGAAGGCGGGGGACACCCTGAACTGGTTGCCAGCCAATCACAGGACACACAGAGACGAACAATCATCCACGCCCACACTCACACTCGTACCTAGGGACAATTTAGAGTGCTCAATCAGCCTGCCATGCATGTTTTTGGAATGTGGGAGGAAACCGGAGCACCCGGAGAAAACCCACGCAAGCCCGGGGAGAACATGCAAACTCCACACAGGGAGGCCGGAGCTGGAATCGAACCCGGTACCTCTGCACTGTGAGGTCGACGCGCTAAGCACCGGACCACCACAATAATTATCTAAATTAAAATAAATGACCACTTGAAATGTATCAGTCTGTATGGAATGAATGTCTGCATTGCACTGAGCAATACTGTTCCCTTTTTGAATAGTAGTGCTGAAATAAATCAGCTGCTTGATGATCTTCAAATATGTTGACGAGCATCTGTATATGAGAAAATAGTGCGTCTCATTCAAAGAGGGAGTCAGCCGAATGCCACTTTAAGATTCCGCCAGTCGCCGCTCTGCTTGCACGACACGGATGCTATCTTTGGATGGCCAAACTCAATATTTCATAGAAAACCTGGGTCACAGGTAGAAATATGTCTCCCCCACAGAGACTGCGGAAGCCTGCGGCTCTTTGCGCCATCCATTCATGTGATGTTGATGGGTATTTTTTATTTACATTTTTTTTCTTTTACTCTACTATGCTAAAAATTTGAGATCCATGCGTACACCAAGGGTATATAAAAAATATGAAAACACATTTACAGGCAGTCCCAAAACATAACACAAAACATTTTGTTTTTCTTCTTTCTTCTCTTTCTACCCCCAATTTTGCTGCTGTAGAAAGCCTCAAACCAATTAAATGTCTCTCTTACTACATCAGGAAAAAAAACATTAATATTTTTGTGATTATGAATTATTGTGTTTTTATTTATGTAATTATTACACCATAGCTCAGTCTACAAATATTTACAAGCGCAGATCTATGAACTGTAATTACACAGTAATTAAACATGTTTTAACCCACAGGTGTCAATGTCAAGGCCCGGGGGCCATATCTGGCCCGCCACATCATTTTATGTGGCCCTCAAAAGCAAATCAAGCATGTCAAGTTCCATGATGCTTGCTAAAGTCTGAACCAAAATTTCAAATTGCCATATATAATCCACAATAACAGTCATTATTCTTGACCTTTGATTTTAAAACTAGTTATCCATCCATTTGTTGTGCGCTGTGGATGTCATATGTGGAGGTGATTAAACATTTATAATGGTTTCCCAAAATTCATAACAGCCCTCCAAGTCAAACCGTAACTACAATGTGGCCCGCGACAAAAATGAGTTTGACACCCCTGTTTTAACCCTTCCAGGGACAGCGGTTACTACAGTGGGCAGCTTATCATGTTATCAGCATACAGGGTGCATAAAATGTATCTTCTCAAAAACACAAAAAGCATCAACACATAACACTGTTTGAACTTTAACCCTTGACATCCCAGGAAAACTAAAGGGACATTTGATTTGATGATTTGACGGCACCATGAAAAAAGATCCTGTATTTCAACATGCTCAAAATGTGATATCTTTACTATGGAATTGATTAATATTGGATTGATCCACCAAAGACTATTTGATGATATTCAATAACACTTTCAAGGCACGAGCGATGCAATTTCTAATTCATTTTTGTTTTCAGTATTAGGATTATGACTGAATACTGTACACAGGGCTGCATATTATCGAGAGGCAGCTGTCAGGAACAGACAAAGTGTTCCCTCAATCCAATATCAGAAATGGATGGAGCCTTGATCAAAAGACAAGAGTCCATCTGGTGCTGCCATTGAAGGCTTAGCTAGCAAACAAGCCTCATGAATGGCATGATGTTATGATGACACCCCTTTATCCAAAGCATAGTCTTGCATGGACAACAAACATCCCATTCACTAATAAGATACGATAGAATCAACCCTCAATGTGCAATATTACAATCCAATTCTTTCAATGAACTTTCATTACTAAAAATCCAGGGCAGAGTTTGCATGTTCTCCCCCATGCCTGCGTTCATATTCGTCGGTCAGTTAAGTGAACACTGCACATTGTCCGTAGGTGTGAAATGTCAGTGTGAATGGTTGTTTGCCTGCACTGAAAAAAACCCCCGAAACAACTCTTTCTTTGGATTTACTTAATTTGGACATGTACATGATTAAAATGTCAGATATCAATTGAATATGTTTGAGGAAAAGAGTAGAAAATGACTTAGAAGCAGGTCCAAGTTGTGGCGCAGGTGGTATGAACGCCATTTTGGTGAATGTGATCAAGGTACTGGCCGGCAAATTCTGTGCATCAGGCACACACGTGGGGGATGCCATCGTATTTCAGTCATAAATAGAACAATGGCGTGCATTGAACTCATCCTACCTCAATGTAGAAATCAATTAATTGAATTCATTATTATGTTGTCATCTTTATTCTCCTGCTTGAGCTAACTAGGATGGTGTCAACAATAGTACACGGTGGCTCTACAGAGTACATCCTCTTGCTGAGCAACCAGACATCTGTTCCGGTTTTGTCAAACTGTCGTCTTTTCTTTTAATCTTTACATACGTCTCTTTTGTCGACTGTAAGTAATCCATCTTCCTGTTCAACACAAATGGCGTCTTGTTTTGATCCCGTCGGCTTTGTACCACGTTATTGTCATCCATTTGTGGGTGGAACAGGAAAGTGTTTGCCAAGTAATGTCACCACTGCCCCTAGTGGCATTCTTTAGGTATTGCAGCAATTATGAAGAGTTTTGTCTGTCCACTGTTGTGTGCCTGCCATACTTTTTAATTACATTAGCGGCTTGAGGTCATTTTTGGTGTGACTTTGTGCACATGGCATGAAAAAACTGTGTGTGTGTGTAAGTGTGTGTGTGTGTGTGTAAGTGTGTTTGTGCTTGTGTGCTTCGATGGGAAAAAGCCTCCCCCAAGGCTGACGCATTCAGTGGCCCTTGATATGGTAAACAGCCACATGAATGTCCACAAAAGTGCCGAAAGCACCTTAAAGACGCAGTAGGCTTGAGAAGTGGCAGTAAGTCAGGTCCGAGTGTGTGTGTGCGTGTGTGTGTGCGTGTGTGTGTGTGTGTGTGTGTGTGTGTGTGTGTGTGTGTGTGTGTGTGTAGCCAGCCACAGCATGGGGAGAACATGCACACTCGACTTGAGGAAGGCCGGAGCCGGAATCGAACCCTACACCTCTGCACCGTCAGGCCGACGCGCTAACCAGTCACCTACCATGCTGCCCTATATAAAAAAAGACGAATATATAAAAGATATTTCAAAAACTATTCTGTTTATCCAGTATCAACCTCCTTGACCCCCCACCCCCACCCCACCCCACCCCCTCTCCTTGTTTGATGGGACAACACTTACTCTTGTTAATATTCAATTGGAGAGTCGATTGAAGACACGTCGAGTTGCTATCATGTCACCATCACTTCTCTATGACCTTTCACTTCTCGGCATCATGAGTCTGTGTTGTTCTCCCTCCTTGCCTTTCAAGCCGTCTGCTCTTTCCGCACGCAGCTTGCCTTTACACACACACACACACACACACACACGCGCGCGTCACACTGTGAATAAATCATAGTAAAAGGTTACTGAATAATGAATGCGCCGAGTTCAGACGCCAGATGTGTACGCCTGTCTGTGCGTGTGCCTTTGAGATGTGGCGTCTCAATAAAAAGGAAACAAGGCATTTATAACACGCCCCAGCCACACACACCTGTTCCAGGATGACAAACAAGACGGAACGTCGAGGAACGTTTCAAAGGAATATTCCACCCATTGTTCCTTCAAGTCAAGAAACAGGTGCTAAAGGTTTGTTTCCTCTGTGCTGTTTTAATTTCTGACATATTACACACGCCCATTGTGCATGCTTTTGGGGTTAGAAAGGATGCAAAAACGTAAAATTGTGGATGAAGAGGCGGTCAACATGAACTGAGACTTTTTCTGCATCACAGCACATTTTAGCAATACCATGCTCATCTATCCCCCTAGTGGCTCAGAGAAGTATAATAATAATAATAATAATAATAATAATAATAATAATAATAATAATACATTTGATTTAAAAGCGCCTTTTAAATCAACCCAAGGACACTGTACAGACAATAGGTGATAATAACATAGTTACTGACTGGCCGATAAGACGTAGGCAATCTTTCCTCTTTTGTGCATTATTTCACCTGGGATCGAACTGACAAAAAAAGTTCAATGGAGTGTTCTCTTGCTGTTAAAGAGGCACAGGAAGCCAACCCTCATGCTAATAGGGACAATCTGAGAAATTATGACACACACCCCACCAAAAAACTTTAAATATTGTCTTAAGATGTCAGAAGATGGTGGCAAAGGTAGCTATTGTCTGACGAAATGAAGCTCCTCACCACACTCCAACACTAGTTATGAAGACGCTTCAAGACGGTGCCAAAGCAAGACTTTTAGACAGGACATTGGACATTGCATAATAACAGCACATATGTTAGGGTGTTTTTTTTGTTTTTTTGGGGGGGTGAACAATGGCGAATAAGTCCCCCCACCCCTCCAAAAACAGTCGGTGGATAGACAAATTCACAAATAGTTAATGGCAGGTATGCAGGGGAACAATCCGTTTCGTGTTTCGGGGTTGAGAACAATAAGAACACACCTGTGCCAAACCTATAGCACACTTCTTCCTAAAGGCCCTGTCACACCTTGACGATTCAGCCAGCGTATGCCGACGTATCAGAATTGCCCTAAAACGCTGGCATACGCTGAATTATCGATTTTTTTTTTCAATTTTGGGCGTATACATAGCGCATTCATAACGGGTTGGACGTATACATAACGTATCAGTAAATTATATAGAACGTTTCGATAACTTATAGATAACTTATTCCAACGAATGCCTAGCGTGTTGCCGGCGTACACAACTTATGCCCAACGATAGTCTAATTTATGCATAGCGTGCAGCAGCGTATTGCCGACGATCACGTGACGTAGTCTATAAAAAGGCTGGCGCTCGACGTTTCAAATCATAACTGCACTAGACATTGCAGTACCAACATCTGTTTGGGGACTATTCCCCCCCCCCCCCCCGCGGTCTAGTTAAAATGGTATAACCCAAGAGGCAAGGTGCGGCTTGCCATCGTTACTGTGAGTTGCTATTCACGCTATTAAAGCAGCAATCAAACGCCATTATGACTTGTGTCATTAATAAACCAAACAACATCAGCGTCATGCCAAAGAAAAGTCTGGGAGCTCATCAAAGGTCTCGCACAGCCTCAGCCCATCACAGCCACTGCAGCCTTCGCCAACTACGTGCGTGACAGCCTGGTCAGCATGTCCAAGCGCAAGTTCGAAAGGCACGGATGTTGGAGAACAGCTAGTAGGTATTCTCGACGTATTTGGACTTATGAGTAACCTACACTTAACGTGTTTGAACGTGTGCAACGATCGCATAACTTACCTATTACTTATGGCTCATGATACGGGACGTATAGCCATACGCTGACATACGTCGAGAAATTTTAAGCATGCTTAAAATTTCTCGACGACCTCGACGTACTTCGGCGTATACCAACGTGCTTCAGCGTGCTGTTACGTATACAAAACTTACCCATAACTTATTCGACGTACGCCAGCGTATTTGCCAAATTTTTCCTACGTCGGCATACGCTGGCTAAATCGTCAAGGTGTGACAGGGGCTTAACATTGCACTCTTTGACTGAGTTTGAATTCAATTTGTTGTGGTGCTGCTATATACCTGGACACACACACACACGCACACATATTTATTATAATGTAAATTTAAGCGTGACGTGTGGTTTGTCGGATAATGAGTTCTGTTTTTTAAAAAAGTGGCTAGTGTTAGCTGTTTAGCTAATGTCGACCGGCTAGCTAGCTACTTTTGGGGAGACTACGCCTTAGTGTAAAAAACAAAAGAAAACCAAAAAAAAAAATCACATATGAAAAATGTGTATCTTGTGAATAAGCACTCATCGAAAAAAATACATTTATTGAGAAGGCACGAGGTCTGAATGGAAACATTACTTCCCATTCTTGGCAAGCTTCATGTATTTTTGGCATGTTAGATTGACAAGAATGTTAAAGACCTACAATTAACTCACATTTGAGGGTCTATGAAGGTATAAAAAATAATTTGTGATCCTGAAAAAAACCCCACAATAAAAAACTTGTCATTTTAACTTGATTGGTTGTGTCAGGAAGGGCATCCGGCTTTTAACTATGCCAAACATCTCATGCGAGTAACTTGCTGTGGCAACCCTTGATTTGAAGGGACTGAGCCAAAAGTCAAAACAAAAAAATAATAAAAATAAAAAACGATTTTGAAACATCAATATCGTCATAATTGACAATGAATGGCAACGTTTGATTCCTGGTTTTCAAGACTGCAGCTGGCGTTATCTGATTACTCAGGGTCACCTGGTGAGCTAGCAAGATTTCAGACACGACTGAAAATGTATTTTCTATCAATAATGAATCACTTACAAATCATGTAGAATGATGATGATTGAGGTAGTAAAGTAATTTAGGGTAACTGCGATGGAGATGGAAAAAAAAATGGACATCCTGGTGGAACATTTGACGTATTCTTGAAACTGAGACCTATGAATCGGCATCAGAAGGCAATGAATGACGCACAGTTGCACGCACATTCTAATTCATTACTGTCAAAGAGGTGCAACTGGAATGAAATGAATAAATAGATAAAGGGAGAGGGGGGTGGAGGAGGAAGAGGAAAGAGAATAACAAAAAAGTGGAATTAAATAAAAAAGGTTGAAGAAAGACTTGAATTTGCGTGCCTCTTTAACGTTCTTCTGCAGGGGGTATTTTCGACTCATTGGCATGTTGAGCTACGAAGGAGGGGGTCTGGGCCTGAGGGACAAAACGTTCGTTGTAGTGGTGTGTTCACGCCAGCAAAAGGCATCTACTGCTGCCCTAAGCATGAGTGGCAGGAGCGCCGACCTTCCAAAAAAATGCTCCAACTTCCTGTCCTTGCGACACAAAGCGGGGACCGCCTCCTCCTCCTCCTCCGTCATACTGGCTTACGCTTTCATGTCTCTCCGAAAGCCAAATGCACACTTTTCTGAAAAGAAACTGGAAGCTGACTTTGTTGGAAATTGAGGCCTGTGCCAAAACCTGTTTGCTTTAGAAAAACAAAACAAAAAACTTTCCAATATAGATTTTACAAGCATGGCAATTTTCACTTGTTTTATAGATTTTATGTTCTGGAGGCAGGAAAGTTCTTGTACAGTTGGAAAAGAGATTCACCTTCCTGAAATTATTCATTCATCTTCCGAACCGCTTGATCCTCTCTAGGGTCGCGGGGGGGTGCTGGAGCCTATCCCAGCTGTCTCCGGGCAGCAGGCTAGGGGACACCCTGAATCGGTTGCCAGCCAATCGCAGGGCTTCCTGAAATTAACAACCACAAATATTTTACCTGCCTATTCAGGAAAATGAAAGTGTGAAGAAGACTCTTCTTTCATAACGTTACCTCGCTGCATCGGATGGGCTGAGGTAAAACACCCAGAGCAACTTTCCAGAAATGGTCGCTGGACTGCACTGCCTGAAACACAACAGAGACACAGTCACGCAGAAGCACCTACCAACAAGCCCAAGCCAAAAGGTAAGCGGAGCTGCAACGAGTATTATTGGACGCACAGATCAACGATAGCAGTTAGCTTCTGAAAACGGATCCGCAGCTACTATGGTGGAGTTGTTCGCTGTCATGGTTTTGCTCTGTTTTTGTTTCAGCTCCAGCTGGAGTGGAGGGCGTTCCCTCCAGCGACGCAGCTGTTTCTTGTTCCAATCATCACGATATATAAGGCTTCTGCTGTGCTTTGTCGGATTATTGATCTTGCTCGCTGTACTGCCTCAAGTGATAGTTTCGAGTCCTCATGCTCATGTTCGTCGTCGCTCTTCTCCGCTATGAATCTTGTTTAGTAAGAATTTTTGTTATCGATTTATTCTCGACAGATTTTGGTTACGCGTGTTTGGCCTCTTGCCATTTCGTTTTGTGTATTTTTGGATCTCACCATGAGTTTTGCAAGTGCTTTCTGTTCATGTCTTGTTTTCCCGGCTCTTTGCTGACTGCAATTTTTGTTTGTTGGTACTTCGTTTTTTTCTGCAAATAAATATTTTTGCTTCGCATTTTATCTGTGTCTACGTTTGTTGGTTCCAAACATCATCTGGTTAATTCCCTAACCGTGTCATTCGCAAAATGTTGGAGTTTTGTATGTATTTCGTGTTTCCTCCATATTTTTTTTTTTTAATTGGGGAAAAAAAATGTTATTGTAATTTGTCACCAAACGTAATTTTTTTTCCTGGAATACTTAATATGACAATGATTTATGATTGCCTTAAAAAACACTTATTATTAATATTACAAGAAAATGGTCCAAGAACAAAGTGCTATTCTTCATGGAAGAGGTCGCAGTATTACGAGAAAGCATTTGGATGAGTGAATATCAAAAATCCCATACAAACCTGAATGCAATCTTCTGAGTCGGGTGGCCATCCATAAATCTTCAAGACATTCCATCTAAATTCTCAGATATGAAATTACAAGAAGACCTTGAAATGACCTTTGAAACTATTATTTTTTTTTTTAAAGTTGAGCTTAATTTTTTTTTGCCTTTGAATGTGAAATAATGTCAACAATTGAATTGTTGACATTGAATTCAAGTGTGGTGTGGGAGCACGTTGGCTTGAGTTGAAGAGAATTGCAAAAGAAATTGGAATGAAATTTGTTTAACTGTGAATGTAAAGTTGTAAGTAAAAAAAAAAACAAATAAACCAACTTGATGTCTAAATTGGCACAATAGTAGCAAAGCAGGTTGTGTTTGTGCATTGAGTTGTAGAGGACAAGGATGAAACACTCCTTCCTATTTTGTTACTGTTGCAACACTGTCCTGCAAAGAAGTGTGTGCTGCCATCTACAGATCAACCCGCACAAAATCAACGAAAGCCCAGCGACCCGCTGACAAGCAACATTAGCTGTGTGCCTTGGCTCAATCGCACTGCTTTACGTGTTGCAGCATGCACAACAATCACGCTAGGCCACAGATTTCAATATAAATAAAAAGCTTTTTATTAGTAAAGAGTAACAAACCAGCAGGTTCGATGGATGGTTAAAGACGCGCAGACGTTGGTCGCTTTGACAGCGTTGATGACAAATGACTATTGACTATGCTTGAACATCACGGGAGGATCCAGCTCAGGTGAGCAGGTTTTTGTTGAGAAGGGAAGTCGAGTTTTACTGCTGTGACTTTGTGGTCGTTTCACAACTCTTTCGAACTTTGATGAAAAATATTTGTTTTCATCCATCATAGGCAGCCCCTGCTACAAAATAAATGCTTACAATTGTCTATAAAATGCTTCGATATATATCTTGTTTGAGGTTGCTGACTTGGGGCTAAAGGCAAACTAGACCCTGGATGGGTCGTCGGTCGGTCAATCACAGGATCATTCTGAATGGGAACGGGGAAGAGGACCAAATGACCAATGCTATTACATTCATACGTTAAACACAAGCCTTCAGACGCTGGTCGATAAAAAGCACAAAGTTACAGTGTGGGAAGTCATTTTCCACTCTTCACATGTTCTAGATTCAGATTTTTTCAAACATTGTCTGTGATTTAAACATGCACAGTGCCCCTGATTCTACATTCTACATAAGACACCACACATTGAGTTGTAAACATTGAGCATAAAAGCAAAAGTAAGTCTCTGTGGTGCTGTTCCAGTGTTCACATCAGTCAAGGAATTCCTCAACCGCCATGTGACGATAGGTCCAGTTCATCCCAAAGTCCACGATTGACAAGTGGAGGGAGTGAAGCTCAGTTCGGCCTATTGTTGAGAACCAGTTTTTGCTCATTTTTAACCAGTCACATTATAATGATACCAGACAGCAACATTTGGTGTTTAAAGGAGTGGATTCAATACGTCACATCCATAGAAACCAAAAGCTTACGTTTGTCCAGAATAGATGTGTTGAAAAAGAAATGGTGCAATTGTTGATCCAAAGTATGCAATGTTTGAAAACACATTGAGGAAAAAAAATGTGAGCACCTCAAATTCCATCAGACTTCAAACCAGGACAAGCAAAATACTGTATGGTTGTTTTGCTTTGATTGCATGAATGAATAAGGATTAACATGACATTCTTTCTGTTGCGGTGGGGAAGTTGGTCAATTACCGTTTCAATCGAGCATTGACAAAAAAAAAAAAGGTTATTAATTGTTCACAATTATAGACAACAACAACAAAAAACACATATTCATCAAACAGTCCGCAAATAGATGAATCCACGGGTGTCCAGTGTACACATTTATGGCCCATGTTGTGAACTGAAGTAAGATGTGAACAATGTGACCCGTAGTCTACATGCATAATAATCCAAAGAAAAAGTCTGTGATGACAATTTTGACTCAGGAAGAAAGTTTGCAGCATGGACCAAATAATAACAATCAACTGAAATGAACACAAAATAGAGCAAACATGGTGCTCATTGCTAACTTCAGTCATAATGTAGACAATCAAGCAGGTGACAACACACCGGTAAGTCGCCGAGGGCACTTTCAAAGCACAAGAATGGAGCACGTCCCCGTTTGCGCTGTGGAAAGATGAGCGACTATGTGCTGCCGTCATACGTCGATGCGGATGCTAACTGCAAACATGCTAACTCAAAGAACTCTCTAATATGCATATTAGCATGCCACTTGTTGTTCTGTAACACAATCAAGAATTATGTTTGAGTGTGATATGATGCTGCTATGACAGAGGAGTGGGAACAGAGACCGTCAGGGTAAACATCAATGAGCTCATATATGCAGAGAGTTGTACCGCAGTTTTCTGTGTTCACACCGGACCGACTGAACCACACCGGGAGGGAAACAAAGAAGAGTTCAATTGAACTAAAGGGTGCTAGTGTAGAAGCCACCTGACGCTACTTCTTCAAGGTTGCACCATATTTCCTGTTAAGTCCCCGGTTTGCAGCCCAAGCTAACATTTGCTGAACGAAAGCTACCAAAACATCGAACACAATTAGTCGAGAGCAACGGCAGTAACACTGTAATTCATTGCAACGTCTCGGCTTTCGGTGACAGCTCCGAATCAACTGTTTGTTCACTGGTTCTCACCTGATTGCTTGAAGATTGTTCAACAAAAGAAAAATGACATGTGGATGTGGGTGAGGGGGGGCATGCCACTAACCTCTTACTGATGATAGTAAAGGATTGTTGTAAAAGAATATGAATTTCACATGAGTGGGTAATTCTCAAGTTACAATGCTCTCCTTAGTTCGGGTTGACCCCGCCTGCCAACAGACTACTGTACCAAGTGTGGTGATCCACATCCTGACCGAGTGACACTGAGCAACAGTACGTTGACTTTAGGTCAAACGTATGTTAGGTTGTCTTAAGGATCAGTGATTCTGCATTTTGACAATATTCCCCTCAGGAGACCCAGAAGACTCCGAGGCAACATCGGTGTTGATCCAAGTTCAGTCTGAATGTTTCTGACTTAGCAACAGCATATTATCCTGCTATGAAATAACTGCTCGGTCATATGGACTAAAGACCAAAATCCTCTCCTGATTCAAATGCCATGCGCGTGTTCCTGAGCAAGAGCTAGTTGAGGACTTAAAACAACCAGAAAAGAAGATCACCTCCTCATCAGTGTCCACTCACCTACCTCAGTTTGGGATAATTCGGCTGGCCAGAGGGCTTCCGAAACCACATCGGTACTGATCCAATTTCCAGCAAAGTGTACCTAAGCGCCACAGGTTTTCTCTCAAGGTGAGAAACGACGTAAAGGACACAAAGATCACCAGTCGACCACCGTGCCGCCCTCACATTTTTGCAACAAAAATATCTTTAGGCTCCAGGCAGCTTGAAGACAAGACTCAAAACTGGAACAATGCAACAACAGAACAGAAGAAGCGTTATGCAACATTTTTACTTGGTTCGGAGGTGTCGGAAAGGCCAGTAATAGCGGACGTATGCATGATTTAGGCACCCACATATTAATAAATAGATCTGATAATTAAATCCAGAAAATATATTTCAGATTCTTGTCTTTTTCTACCAATCGTCCGGACACTCGTCTTCGTCACAGTGTGTTTCCCATACTGTTGCTTACCAGTCCCTTGATGTTGGTGATGGGACGCACATCATGAAGTTGTCTTCTTCGATCAATAAATGTGGCTAATCGCGTCGTGTCCAGAGGTGTCTTGGAGTACTCCCCGCCATGAGCTCCTCCGCGGCCCACCCACGGGTGCTGCGAACAGGACGTAGCGGTCGGCCTCTTCCTTGGGTCCTGCTGTAGCACAGAGGACACAAAATCCCTCGCTGCCTGGCTAACATCCCGGAAGTAATCGTCGGGGAAGCAGAAGTCAAGGCGGCAGATGTTGACGCAGGTTTCCTCGGGAGATTCGTCGAGAAAGGGCGACACGCCGCTGAGCATGACGTAAGCCAAGACGCCAACACTCCACACATCAGTTGCGACAGAGACCGGGGTGCCGCAGATGAGCTCGGGTGCGGCGAACTCCGGGTTTCCCAGCAATAGGTGGACGTAGCGGCGGTGTGCCGACAGCTGCACAGCATCTCCAAAGTCAATGAGCTTGATGCACGGTGTGGGAGAGTGAAGCTCCACCATAATGTTCTCAGGCTTGCAAAGAGAAGGAAAAAAAAATCTTGAACCTCAGGCTCACGTTGAGGCATCTGATGTCAGATGCCTGAATTACATGAAGTCAAACTCCTCTACAATGAAACCTACATGGGTGAAAATACCCCCTAATGTGAAAAAAATGTTCATGCATGAAAGCCATTCCCACTTTTCTGCTCCCCCTACGACGAAAAATCCCCCTGTTCCATGATACGAAATATTTCTCTGCTCTTCCCTCTCGACGAGATTCACTACAACGAAAACAAGCCTTCTGCAAGAGTCTAATCCAAGAGCAACCTCTACTGCTTTGTTCGGAAATGGCAACAGCAACCACCACACTGGTTTACACATGTGCAGTAGTCCAGGAAGTATTTGTTATTGTTAGTTTCAGACGCAGCAAGAACGTTGCATTGCTAAAATGGCTATGAAACGGACCTTTGGATGTCAAGCAGCTAAGACAAGAAGAGCTCTGACGCTGGAAGAGAGGGTAAAAGTGATCAAAATGAAAGACGGAGGAAGCAAAATAAAAGATATTATCCAAGAAATTGAGAAGTGTTGGCAAGCAAAAGAGTCTAAATGACTTTTTGAACAGACAAAGCGGAGTGATTAATATAAAACAATTTAAGTGTATGCTCATATTTATGCACTATGTACAGTATTGGAATAAAAATAAAGAGTACACATATACGTCGTGTGTGTGTGTGTGTGTGTGTGTGTGTGTGTGTTTACATCTGAGATAAAATTTGCTTCAGTGAAAAACCCCCTGTTATGAAAAATGTCTTGCCGCAAACATGATTTCGTTGGAGAGGAGTTTCACTGTACAACCAATGTGTTCCCACCTTCAGGTCAAGGTGTGCAACCCGGCACGTGTGAAGGTGTTGCAGGGCTTCCAGTATTTCTCGGATGAAGAAGGCCACCTGTTCCTCCATCAACTCATCGTGGGCGACCAAGTAGTCAAGTAGACGACCGTCCTCCAGTCTGACAACAACATACAATTAAAATGATATTCGTACGAAAAATAATTTAACTTATCCATCCGACTGTCTTCTATTGGGCTTTTCCTCTTTAGGATTACAGGTGACCTACAGGAAAAGCCCAATTTGTCTTGGGTGGAGGCTGGGTGTACACCCTGGACTCAATCTTTGAATGTTCCCATATGTGGAACAATCATTTACAAGCCAGATGTGTGGTCATTTCTAATAGGAAGTGGTCACTTACAGTTCCAGAATCAGCATCACTGAGGTGGGGGACTCGTAGGTATCCAACAGTGCCACCAGCTGGTGGTTCTGCACATGTTGCAGGATGTCGGCCTCATGAGCGGCCTGCTCCTTCTTCTGCATTTTCTTGCTCACGAACTTCACCGCCACCTGACAACGACACAACAAGAAATTCATCTCCATCTTTTAACATAAAAAGACAATGAACATCATTATCCGAAGATCACTCGAATGCGAATGAGTGATACGGAGGACGGATGGTCATGTTGCTCACGCTGGTGTCGTGTTTACCTTTTGGCTTTGACATGATAGTGCTTTGGCAAAGTGGTTCTTTGTCTGCCTCATATGTCTGCGAAGTCATTGACTGAAAAACTGAGGTGACTTCCATGTTAATTAACAGAGATGGTGATATTCAATGATATAATGATATTCATTTATGTGAGGACACTGATCATGCTGATGATTTCGTTACAATCACTACAAAGAAGAAAAAAAAAAGAAGAAGAAAAAGACATTTACACTCACTACGACATTAGTTTAAAAAAACATTTTGAGTACCTTATTGTGCTCCAAGAGGGAGGTATAATATTAGAAATAGCTCCTGATATGATGCCAAGTTCATTTACTACAGTGATTCTGAACCGAAATTTCAAGTGTTCAATCAGCCTGCCATGCACGTTTTTGGAATGTGGGAGGAAACCGGAGTACCCGGAGAAAACCCACGCATTCGCGGGGAGAACATGCAAACTCCACACATGGAGGTCGAAGCTGGAATTGAACCTGGTATCTCTGCACTGTGAGGTCAACCACTGGATCACCGAGCTGCCGGTACATTTATTTTTACATAAATACTTTTTTGACAGTGTAAGTCAACACTGAGCATTACTATCTTTGTTTAAAAAAATAATAACATTTTGTATTGGATGTTGCAGTTAAATTTAAGTCGTACCTCTTTCTTCGTGGACTTGTTGAAACATTTCCGCACCACCGAGAAACGTCCCCTGTGGTGAAAACAGCAAAAGCAATATGGTTCACATTCACATATTTAAACTGAAAGATGAACCATCATGTTTATATTCTGTGCCTATTTTACCTTCCAATCTCACAAATCTCAGAGAATGTCGACTCAAAGTTTTCTTTCCACTGGATTCCTGTTCCGTCATACGCAGAGTCTGAGGAAGGGAAAAAAGTAAATGGATTGATGGAAGAATCTTCTTTTTCAAACCATCATTTAATTCACAGTTCTTCTCAGTGAGCAGTCAAACGGCATTCAAATTTCATTTCAACTTCACTCACTGCTCATTGCGCGTAACTGTGCCGGCACCAAACCGTCCTGCTTTTACTTGTTCTAATACGTATTTCATATTCAATACAGAGCAGGGATTTGTAACCATTATTCTATCCCAAAAAAGATGTGAGCAATTCTTTATATACTTTACCAATAACACAAAAGTTATATATAATATTATATATCCTGGTTAATTTTTACATTAAGGAACACAAATGATTTATTACATGATGTGAATTTCTATCACAGTTGTTTATTTTTGTTTGTTTTTCCTGTTTGTGCATATGCGTGTGTGTGTGTGTGTGTGTGTGTGTGTGTGTGTGTTTTGTACTTACTAGTGCTGGACAGTGAAACCATATTGGAAGGCTCTGACGGTGGGCCGAGCCCCCAGCGGTTGGAGGCTCGCACTCGGAACTGGTAATGACCGCCGGGGATGAGGGTGTCGATCTGAAGGCACTCCTCCATGCTGCTGGACACTTGTTGCCATAGCAGCGAGTCTGGACCAAGGAGGAGAGTGGTCAGCTTCGGCATCTTAAAATCTTTCAAAGTTCAATACCTAAAAAGGTCATACCTTCCTGGCGGTACTCCACCGTGTAGCTGCTGACTGCACAGTGAGCAGATGAGGCCGGAGGCGGCCAGTGGAGCATCACGGCTGTACTGCTGGCCTCCTGAGCCACCGGTCTTCCAGGGGCTGCTGGGATACCTTCAACGTAGCAAAAATGCACTGTACGTCGGCAACATAGGCAGCGGTTGGTGTCAACTCAACTCAACTCAACTGTATTGATAGAGCACTTTCAAACAGCCATCGCTGCATACAAAGTGCTGTACATGGAACAACTAACATATACAACAGTAAGTTATCAGTGACACAGCATGGCTTTCCAGATCCAAAAGTGGAACATATAGCGTATTGGCCCGAATATAAGGCGGTGTTTTTTGCATTGAAATGAGACTGAAACAGTGGGGGTCGTCTTATATTCGGGGTCTAGGCATTATACCCATTCACGACGCTAGATGGCGCCAGATATCATTGAAGCAAATGCTGAACTTGACTGCCCAGGCCAAAGTGAACCCCTGCCACGAAGAATAAAAATAAAAATAGCGGTAGTACGAACAAGAAAAATAAAAAACAGCGGTAAGAAGGAAAAGAGAAGAAAATAATGGAAGAAATAACAGAAAAAGGAGAAACATAGTGACAGTCTGGAGAAAAGTTGGCCAAAGATCGGCCAGGTTAACCGGCAGCTGAGGAGAAGTTATGATGTAATTTACATTTCAAAAACCAGAAGCCATTCATTTACGAATGTGACTGCACTTTAGTTTACATATTTAAATGTTCAGATATTAAGATTTGAATGAGGCAAAACAACATGCTTTTTCTCTCAAATATATTGTTAGAATCATTTGTTTCAGATGTACTGTAATTATTTTCTGTATAAAAATGAATTTGGTGTTCAAAAAGTCTTTTTTCAAACTTGAGTCTTGAAAAAGAGGGGGTCGTCTTATAATCAGGGCCGTCTTATATTCGGGCCAATACGGTATTTAGTCTGAAGCACTCTATGGATCAACTGTTTGAGTACTTAGCACGGCGCTTTAGGACCTCGGAAGGTCTTTCATTGTGGAACCGAGCCAAAACAAGAAAAGCTGGTTACATACTGTGCATGCCAATAATCGGGCCAAAGTGCAGCATTTACTACCTTTTCCAATCAAAGTCAGCAAAGGTTTCATACTCATCATTGTCCTGTGGTGTGGAATGTGTATGGTTGGGCAATTGGAAATGTTAAATCTGTTCAACAGTTTTGATCGCAAATCCTTATGTGTGTGTCAACAAGTTCAGTCTCACCATGGTGATTGTGATGTGAAATGGCCAAACAGAAAGCGACCTGAGGCTTGTTCTGTCTTGATTGTGCTTCAGCTATAGCTGGAGTGAAGGGGGGTTCCCTCCAGGGGGCGCACCTGTGCCACGTTTCCCCATCAAGCCTTGCTGCGTATTTAAGGACCGGCTAGCCGCCTGGTCATTGTCCAATTATTGACCTTGCTCGCTGTTGTGCTTCAAGTGCTGTGTTCTTGACCTTTCGATACCTTTCATAGTCGCTCTCATTAAAAAACATTATAATTTAACAGAACAAATGTAAAAAAATGGGTTGTGTAGGTCTATTCTTCTGAGAATGTTTAGTCCAGCACAGAAGGCTTTGCTGGCCCTGACCACTAGTGTCCACATAGCCTTACCTTGCACTTTGATGGAGGCGGATGAAGAGGCCGACCCGTGATCATTGACGGCCACACAGGTATAGATGCCGGTGTCCTGCGGCATCAGGTTGCAAATCTTTAACAAGATGTCGCCTGTGTCCCTGAAGATGAAAAACGGATCAGGAAAGAGGACATGGAAGAGGAAAGCTGCAAAGACTAGAACGTCGCAGGCACCTGATGTCAATGGTGAAACGGCTGTTGCTGGTCACCGGGTTCTGGTCGGGGCCCTTCAGGGTGACGGAGGGTTTGGGTCGTCCACACGCTTTGCAGCAGAGGACCACCGTCTCCCCGAAGGCACACACGATGTCGGAGAGCGGCACCAGGAACTCCGGAGCCACTAGACACGGGAAGCATATGGGATCAAAAACAGAACACACGGGATGTCCAGGGCTGGGATTGCCGGTCTGTATCCGGGTTGGTGGAAGTGCCTGACGGCTAACCCATCCCCTTGCCCCTGTCAAACGATAAACTTTCATTGCGTCATCTCTGCCTTCTGCCGCATCCCCCCACCACCCCTGCGGATAACATTTTAGTATTTAATACTTTCAGGGACAGCGGTCACTAAATGAAGGAGTTAACATTTCTATTCATTATTATTATTATTTATATATATATATATATATATATATATATATATATATATATATATATATATATATATATATATATATAATTTTTATTATAGGTAGCTTTCTTACCTTCCTGGATGAAGTTTGGGTTGAGAAGCTGGAAAACAGACATTGCAATATGTATTTGATATATGAATATATATATATATATATATATATATATATATATATATATATATATATATATATATATATATATATATATATATATATATATATACACACACACACACACACACATACACTTTTAGCTTTCAGCTAAAACACAAAATAAATGTTTTTTTTTCTGATGGGAGGTATACAGCAATCTTATTTTTTCAAAGTACCTCCATGCCAGATTTTGGGTCAAGGTCATCGTCACAGTCTGATTCATCTGAAGTGTGAACCTCCTGGTGGGGAAGCAGGCGAGGGAGTGGAAAAAGAGAATTACGCAAGAATGGAAATGCATGGGAGGAGCAAGGGGGCAGGGGCGGGGGGGGGGCACGTTATAGAAATAGTACAGGGGGTAATGAGGAAATGCGCAAAAGAACAAATCAGAATGCCACTGAGAAAAGAACACAGGAGGAAACCAAAAAAAGCAAAGATTGATAAAGGATTCATTTTGCGTTCTTTGGATTTAGTGTCCATCAGCACAGGGGAACCGGTTTGTTGATACATACCTTTTTAAAGTTTGTGCTACAACCATGATCATTGTTTTGACAGGTGATGTTTCAAAAGCTTTCACTGACTACTAATATGTTCGTCTTTGGCGGTGATTCACAAATGGCGGTACGTGAAGGCACTTCAGGGAGGACGTCCGATTTTAAAATACAACAGTGCTGATAGTATATAGTAATAGATATTTTAAACTCATCTTTTCATTCATCTCCAAATATTTCCAGAGATATAACTCCAAAACCAGATACTGATGGCTATTTATTTATATTTTTACATGCCAAAATGCTTTGCACTGGTTAGGGGTTACTTGGCTGATAAAAAATTTCAGGGAGGGGGGGTGAGGGGGGGATTACATCATTGAAAAAAGAACCACTGGTCTACAGGATGATGTTTTACATAAAAAGGCTGATAAAAATTGTACTCACTCATGTGTTAGTCCCAAAAAACAACAACCAAAACCAAAACTGAGTGAATTAGCTCATCATAAAGTCTTTCACAAGTAGCCATGCACGTGACAGAAATATCAGACAAAACAGAAAAAAAAAGAACATTTAAAAAATAAAAAAGGACAACCTCGCCCACCCACGGTTTATTCGAGGTTGGGAAATATTAAATACAAAATGAAATTGTTGACCATATTTTACATTTAGCTGATTTGAATACACCATTTTTATGCCACGTCAAATCCGTCAACTTTGTTCTTTATTATTTTTTTTTTAAACCATTGCATCTAAGGAGAATACATTTTGGGGAAAAAAATGTAACTTAGAAATTCAGTGGTTCTCAACTGCCCTCTCTTCTTTCACACGCTAGAAAGACACAGCTAACAATAAATCTGACTTTCTTAAAAAAACGAACAGAATGAATGAGCATTGACAGCAACATTAGCACGGTCAAGTCAGCTATTTCTGTTTCTGTTGGACTAGTTATCCGACTTAACAACACACTCTATTTGGTGAATCCCATCAAGTAAAAAATAAATAAATAAATAAATCAACACAGCGGACAAAGGACAAATAGCGAGGTTGCAAATTTTCAATTTGGAAAAAAAATGACGTCGATTTCACGCTAGCAAAATTAATGCTAATATCTCGTTGAGAACCATTGTCATGGGGTTGAGCAGAAAAGCTAGGCTTTGTCATTGTGGGGTCACACCACAAACATGCGCACATAGACACGCACACGTGTTAGCAAAAAAAACTAATATGGGCCACAACATTAGGTGTTTAAATGTAACTCACAAAAAGTTAGCATGATCCTGCTTTCGGTAGAAAATTCATGATGAACAAACACCTTCACTGGAGTTTAATTTTGAAATTTCACTCGAAAGCCGAATATCCCGAACTTTTTGTGAATAGTGTGCTCGGGGGGCAGGCAGGCGACAGGCGCTCGTCGCCGTTACTCACTTTGCCCTTCGCCCTGGAAACAGGGGAGGCGAGCAGCGGGGGAGGGGGCGTGGTTTCTTTTGTCTTACGTAGGAGGCCATTTTCCTGACCTCTGACTCCCAACACCGAGAAGTCTTTGGCTTCGGCGCGCTTCCTGGCGCGCAGCGTGTTCCATGACAGAGACTTCCTGTACGGTACAGGAACAGAACAGGTCAACGGCGGGGGTCACAGACGAGCCCGCTGGCGTAAACCATCGGGTTTGGGCTGCGTAGGGCGACATCACTCTTTTAACACAAAAACAGATTGTAAACAAAAAACGGAAATGCGTGCTTTTATATGGTCTCAAATATTGCAGATTTTTTTATCACGGGTGGGTCTTGAAATTATCCCCCACTTTACTGTATCTCGTCCCCGTTGAAAAACCAGGTTGACTTGACTAAAATATGAAAATATACGGTATATTAAAATTAAATTAAAATAGCAAACATTAATCAAATGTCAATTAAATAATACATTTGGTAAAATAAAGTACATATTAATAACATAATGTATAAGAGTGAAAAATATTACCAAACAATGGTAATAAATAATACAATTCAATTGAATACTTTTTGACGACTCCAATTGAAAATAAAAAATGTACCGTACATTGGAAAATGCGGTGCAAATGTGATTCTATGTGGCAGAAAAGAATTTGACGGCGTTGTTGTTTCTTTCTAGCAGTAGTTCGATTGCTCATGTGACGCATAAGCGCGGACTAAAATGTGTGTTGCCGTACTCGATGAAGAGGTGACACGGAATCCTGACAATGTAGCCAGACTGCACTGGTGCATGAGAAAAGGGGGGGGGGGGGGCAGTCGCTGGTCACTCTTTATTGTTGACACTGATCAAATGTAAGTATTGGCGAGGAAAGAAGATATTAGAAGTGACCTTTACCTTTTCTCTCAATCCACCACTGATGGCACCAAAGAGTCACGAATAATAATTTGGAAACCTCGGCCCATTCGGAATTTGTATTATCGCTATCGAACCAAAACTTTTTCGTTTTCATACAAAACCCCACCCCGCACCTCCCCATTTTTTTTCCATCTGTGCTCTAAATAAATATCATAAAATTTGGCGATACAATTCCGTGGACAGCAATAACATGCAAGCCCACTTTTTTTTTTTTTCATGACTTCAATAGAATACCGGAATATATTTTTAATTTTTTGCAGCAGTGGTGGAACTTTTTATCCCATCACGTCTTACAACATTGCCATTCATTAAAAACCTTGAATAATATTTCCAACTACATAAGTGTTGATGAGTTGTTTGTAATAGACTTTCCTGTATGAAATTCCATATACCGTTATGCAGAACATTTTGATGATAAAAAAAATTGCAAATGCTTCACAGTTCTTATTTCTGTTATACACAATAAAGGTCTGTCAGAAACCAAGCCATCTGTGGAGTTGCAAACCGTTCATGTTAGTAAAAACTTAAAGTAGTTGAAAATAAATAATATGGGTGATAAAAATGGTATAAAGTTTTTTTAATAGTTTTATAAAGATGCTTTTTTTTCCAATCGGCAAGCCTACAGTACATGAAATAGAAAGGAAGTGGCAGACTAGTCATGTTTGCTGCATGTTGGCTCTTGTAGTTTATTTACAAAATGTTAAAAACTACAAACTGTCCATCGCCTCCATCTTCGTGACGCAGAAGTAAAACTTCTGCCGCCACGTTTGCTTTTTTTTTTTTTTTTTTGCTACCACATGCTCCCCCCCAAAAAGGTTTTATTTTACAAAATTAAAATACATTTAAAATTCTTCTTCGAGACTAGCAAACAGTACACTACTGCCCGTGGCCATTTTGACGAAAAACATATTGCACAGCTTGACTTCATATTTTTCTTAAATAGTGCAAAAAGGATTTTCCGTATTTGTTTTTTTTTCTGTTTGTTTGTTGTTGTTGTTGTTTTTTTATAAACAGGAATGCTCTAGAGCCTCAGTCGAGACATATTTGTACAGTGAACTACCAACATATTAAACAACAAAAATCAACACGGAGAAGGAAAAGGATCCAATTGTGTCCATCAAATAAAAATAATAATTAATTATTATAACAAGGCAACATGAGGGGTTAACACAAATAGTTTAAAGATTGCCACAGACAACAACAGAAATCTCCAGTGCGGAGAACCCAGTCTTTTTTTTTTTCCTAAAAACCCCAAACAAAACAAGAACAACAAAAAATTCAAACAAACAGGCGAAAAAAAGCATCAACAAGAACAAACGAAAAAAAAAAAAAAAAGGAGAAAAAGCAGGGTTGTTAGGAACTGAAATAAGTCCGGTTTTGAAGCTCCACATTCCAGATCAGCTACGAGATACTATCCAGTCTAGCACTAGAGTTTGTTGTCAGTCAGTGAGTCAAAAAGCGTCACTGTGGGCAACAGGCCATCCGATCCCATCCAAGTGCTGCGGGTAAACAAGTGCTGTGGTGGTGCTGGTGCTGGTGGGGTGGGGTGGGGGTGGGCCTGGGACTTACTTGATGTTGTTGGCGTCGGCCACTGCCGCAGAGAAGGACGTGGCGGACGAGGAGTCTTTTAAGGGCTTGTGGGCCGGGCCCAAGACGTGCCCGGGCACCCAGCCCTCGGCGGCGGGCGACTGGCTGTCGGCGGGCCGGTAAACGAGGTACATGTTCTGCTGATTGGTCGCCAGGACCTGCACCGTCTCGCCCTGACTCACGCATATCTCGTTCTCCTTGAGCGCCGAGTAGTCCTGAGCGACGCGCATGGTGGACGAGGCGCCGTTGCAGCGGCCGCCGTCGTTCTCCTGAGGAAGACGAACGAGGATGGCGACAAGGATGGGCAGCGCATGGAGGAAAAGAGGAGGAAAAGGTTATAGGGTGCGGCTACGAGGGTTGGACGACGGTGCGGATGGCTGGGATGCCATTGCAGACGCCGTCCTGAGGTGGGGTAAGGTGGGGGGGGGAGGGTTCAAGGTAGAGGAGGAGGAGGAAGAGCAGCAAAAATTGTCAGCGTTCTTTACATTGCAGGTCTCAGCGCCCTGTATGTTCCTATACATATATTCTCATGTAATACAGCTCCAATATCAGTGTTTATAATTGCCTAACAACCCACATGCATGCACAGTTGTTTTTTAAACGCCTTTATCTATAGGGCCGTTCACACGGACAGATTTATTTCGGACTTACTCCGAAGCTGCTCCCCTCGAGCGTTCATACGTGCAACTTTGTTCCGGCTTAGTGCCCGAAAACAGCTTGTTTCGGATCAAATTTAAACCACCTCAGGGAGGTTGTTAACTAACAAGTGGTGATGAAAGCTACTGGTGGAGGTAAAACAATCGTTTCTTGAGCGCATCAACGTGACTCACCCTGGAGTCGAAACACGATGTGCCGCCATTGGAAGTCGATGCCGTCAACTGGCCGCGTCCTCTCTCACTCTCCTTTTCGCCGAGGCCAACCGCCGACGAGGGCCGGCTGTGACAAGGCGTGCTCGAGCGATTGCTGGCGGTCGAGCGGTTTCTGGTAAGAGACGAGGTGCCGCCGCGCTTCTGCTGGTACTCGATGGGAGACACGAGTGCTGCGGCGGAGGACACAAAATGGTAGCAACGAATCAGGACCACTCGGTTTGAAAAGCTCAGGGCTCATCTGAATGCGAGTGTTCTAGTCTCACCGGACAGGAAGTTGCTTTGAGCATCCAGGAGTGCCTTGATGTGTCTGACCCAGACCTGCTTGATGTCAACGTTGGCCGCTTGCAGGGTGAAATGCTCCGCCGAGCCGCGACACGACAATACGAACTTACACGGATCGTTGTCCACGCTCTCCTCTAGACCCAAGTAGGACACCTGAAGTGAAAACCGTCATTACTACTAGAAACTCCTTCGTATAGTTGAAGGCTGAAAGATACAGTTGACAAGCCTAAACACTAAAATAGCAAATATATATTTATTATGGCTGCTTTTCATATACCGTAAATTCCGGATTATAAGCCGCTACTTTTTTCCCAAACTTTCAACCCTGCGGCTTATTCAGTGATGCGGCCAATTTGTGTAATTCTTCTAACGGCCACCAGGGGCGCTCGAGTAGAAAAGGTAAGATTAAGACTGGTGGAATATATGCGTCGAGGAAGACTGCAACTTCTTGTCTTGTGCCTAAATTAAATTAGCGTGAACAAAGCCTCATCATGGAAAATGCAAAAAGAAAGGCATATGACGCATTGCTATTCTGTTGCTAGCGTGTTGTTACCATGTTGCTAGCGTTTTACTGCCGCGTCACAGGCACCGTTTGGGAAGAAAGTTATATTATTATTATTGTTAAGTCATATGATTAAAACTTTGAAAACTCTCTCTGTGTACCGTCTTTCTTTGTAAATATGTTGACATGTTTTAATGTGGGCACATGCGGCTAATATACGGGTGCGGCTTGTGTATGTACAAAATTGGTTTTCCTCTTAAAAATGTAGTGGGTGCGGCTTATAATCCGGTGCGCTCTATAGTGCGGAAATTACGGTAAATTGATCAAGTGTGGTAAGGACACTTTTTTAGAATAATGCTGCTTTAGAATCAGCTATTAGCGCTTCTTGCTAACAGCTCGCGGAGTGAGAGCAAACATTGTCCTGCGTGTGAGCCGAGATGTAAAAATGCTGCTTTTATCATGCGAAACATAGCCATCACTAAGTTTATATTACATGCAACGGCATTATTATGTGAATTTCTGTCTCTCAGCCCTCTTAAATACAGTTTTTGTCCTGCCTTTCCCCACAGTTTGATACAGTTGCGGCGTACGCTCTGGGTCGGGTACCTTGATGCTCTTTTTGAACTGGTATCCGGGCGTGGACGAGCCTTTCCTGAGCAGCTCACTGAAGATGACGATCTGCTCAAAGAGGAACACCCGCCGTTCTTTCGAGCGCGACAGGACGCCGGGGTCCTGCTCGGTCACGAAGAAAGTCTCCTGCTGCAGCAGCTTGCCCTGATTGGTTAGCTTGCCCTGGGCAGGGACATTATTGGTTAAAACTAAGCCATTATTTTTCTATACAGTGTTCTCTCTATCCATTGGCTTCACTGTATATTCGGTTCCAGGTAAAACAAACGTACCTCGTATCCTTGTAGCCGACCTAAGTTCATCATGTCGTTACATAATTTGGGAACCTGAGACATCAAATCCACTGCTTGCTGTCACAGAAAGACACAATGATCGGACATCAAGAGGTGCTGATTTGAGACGGCGTGAAATGCAATAACGCCAAGATATTTCTGTCCCAGTGCGAGTAAGTTGAAGTCGTTTTACCTCGATTTGTTCACAGTCCATTCCTGCCTTGGAGCTGTACTTCAGGAAATCCTATGAGGAATTCATGGCGTGACATGAAAATACAAAATCTCACCACTGGTAACAAGTACAGATCTGATCACGTACCTTCAGTAGCAGCTGGTATTTGGTGATTCTTTGGATTGGTTTGATAAGGAAGTCGCTAATGGTCAACCGGCACTGAATGTCCTGCTGGACTCCCTGCAAGGAGAAGCACAAAGTTGAGTTGAGGCAACCCTAAATGGAGTTGCAGATCACTGTATTCTGTTGATATTTTCATTTGTTATGATGCACATTGGATGAATGTTGAAGGGTCAATCTTCATGGAACACTTTGGAATTTTTTTTTTTGGTCCATTCATGAGGTCAGAGGTATGTCACAAAACATGCAATCACTGTGTCTTGCGAACCAGAGTATAAAACGTAACTCACGTCAAAATAATTGTCATATTCTGCCACGATGAACTCAGACTTGGGTTTGTTCTGGCAGTAGATCACATACATGTGCAGTCTTCTCTCCTGGGAAATTACAAACCATATCAAGCAAAGTTGAGCAGGTGGACACCCACGGAGTGCAAACGCCTCCTCACTCACATGTTTGATGAAGAGCTCGGCCAGGTGCTCGTGGTCGTCCAGACATTTCTCCAACTCTCCGACAAAGAAGCTGCCAGCACAGAGCAGCGTCGTTATCCAATCGCTAAAACCACAAACATTCAATTGCTCGATTCCCGGTGACTTACTCTCTGTGCCAGTCGAAGATCTGATGGATGTTGCCAAAGACGATTTTCTCTTTTCCTTTCATGTCATCGGGAACGCCTTTTTCCTCGATCCTCTTCATGAAACCCTGCAAGGAGGTTGAAATCATAGATCATACGATACAGATGTAGAGTGTCGATACAGCCCATGGATGGGTAATCTAAATGTTTCAATTCAAGTGCGACTTGGGTTCCACATAGGACAATGCGCTTCCTAACCAGATGTATGACAAAAACTCATTTGTAATGTATTTCCAAAACCAGAATTGGCTGCCTTTGCAAGAACAGTGGTTCTTAACCTTGTTAGAGGCCCTGAACCCAACCACTTCAAATGCATATTCACCAAACACTTCATTAGTGAAAAATTAAAATGAGATTTTTGACAAATTCAAGACATTAAAAAAACACATTAATTCAAACCAGAAAAAACGTAAATAAAATTCCAAGACATAAGTATACGTTTTTTTCAATTTCACAAAATGAACCATGCATGACGTTACTATCACGACAGTCAGACGCAAACTAAATTACCCGCAGCACTGATTGGACAAGCAATGTAACGCGATCATCTGCAGCCAGTGATGGCCAAGTGGGCGTGTCATAACTAATTGACATGTTGAGTCGGGTGTGTCTTAACCTTCATGTCATAGACTCCGTCGAACCCCTGAGACCGATTCGCCGAACCCCTGGCGTTCGATCGAACCCAGGTTAAGAACCACTGCCTTAGGAGAAGGCCAAATATCGGCCTGATGTAGACACTTGGTATCCGTAATCGCTCATCATTAATCAACATGAAAATCGGATCTGCTAGAGAAAAAATGAGGGCAGATTCGTGACCGCGCCGCCACATATTTATCCAGAAAAAAAAAAAAAGTCCACATTTGTTGACCAGTGTAATCGACAGGATAATCAAATCCAAAAGATTCGTCATCACAGGAAACGCACAGTGACAGACAGGAACCCATGATGCCTGCACAAAAGTCAGGCGAGTGAATCACTACACAGCCAGTGACGCTCGTCAAAACCACAACCTTAGAAGAAAGGACAATACTTAATCATAGGCCAAGCCAGACTTCAGTCGCCTTGAATGAACATACACACACACACACACACACACACACACACACACACACACACACACACACACACACACACACACACACACACACACACAAAATGTAAAGGTCACAACAAAGCCAGTTCTTAGAAAATAAAGGCATCATGTTCACTCATGTGTGTGAGATCTTGTGATGTTAAAAATAATTCATGACTAACTCACCTCAACAACAATGCCCAAGTCTTTGACATAGTCCTTCTCTGTCTGTATCAACTCGTTCAGGACGAACCTAAGCGGAAAAACAAAAGTCACCTTCGTTGGAACGATATCAAGAGCGTTCGTTCCAAAGTGAGGCCAGGTAGCAGACTTACATGCGACCCCTCATGGCTTTGGCTCTCTGTTCCAGCTCGGGGTTCCGGCGCTGGATAGGAGTGCTTTGTTCCGGTGGGGACAGTGGGGAGAAGACCGGGTGAGCTCCTGGTTCTAAGGTCTGTTGCAAAAAATAAATACATTTAAAAAACAAACAAACAAAACACAAGTAGGTTTAAAGTACTGTATTTTCCACACTAAAAGGCGCACTGGATTATGAGGCGCATCTTCAATGAATGGCCTAATTTTTTTCATATATTGGAACACACCACATTATAAGATGCAATCTACAATGCATCCACTAGATGGAGCTCAAGGAAATGCAAACAGAAGGATCAGGTGCCAGTAAAACTTAATAAAGCAGCGACACAGTTCACTTAACCAACAGCAAGTTATAACATTGACTCGTTAACGTTGAACTCTCTTGCCGCTGCTCTATTTTCGCGTTCAACTGCGTAACCGGATCGCCAGTTTGAACTCTGCGTTGTAAGCATGTCTCTAGCAAGGAGCCATTTTTGGGGGTCGACATATGACATA
Organism: Hippocampus mohnikei; assembly: GCA_026261675.1. Taxonomy (NCBI): domain Eukaryota; kingdom Metazoa; phylum Chordata; class Actinopteri; order Syngnathiformes; family Syngnathidae; genus Hippocampus; species Hippocampus mohnikei. The sequence goes on along the minus strand of JAKGUB010000106.1, from coordinate 2,819,572 downwards.
ATGACCATACACAAGGCGCATTGGATTTTAAGGCGCGCTGTGAGCTTTTAAGAACATTTTAGTGCGGAAAATACGGTACGCCTAAATAGTCGCTAAATCTACCAATGATCCAGTGCCACGATGTATTTCTGGATTATTTACAATTCAGCCGATGGTGGAAAAGCTTCATTAGCAGGGAACAAAGCTGCCGGCCTTTCTGGATGGCGTGATCAACGCTCAGACTCATGCGTTGACTGAACTCAATCGCAAAGTGGATGCGCTGTTGGGAGTCACTTTGCCAAAATGGAAAAGAACAGAGAGTAGTTGGCCCGGCCTAAAAAAAATTGGATTCATTGATCAAAGAGATTTGGCTCACTGATGCCAATGAGAGTCACAAGCTAAAGGATCTTCAAGGCTGTCCTAGAATGTTGACGGGCTGTTCCCAAAACAACTGTTGTCTGGACTGGATGAAAAATATGCTCGGACGCTAGCATTGCAATCAGCTTCCCGAGCCTGAGACTGATCTAAAGGTTTGGCCTTGCAGCTGCGGATGCTTGACATGCACACACAAACAATGACAACAATATGCTACAAAACGCCCTGAAATGTCAACCTCTTCGTCATACTCTTATTCGCTCCAGCCCTGTGTCGTAACCCGATTGACAGGGCGCTCCTGGTCTGAGCAGCTCGTCGGACTGGTTGTGATGCGTTCCCAGATCCTCAATCTTGATCAACTTTGTAAAACAAATCTAGAAATGGTACTGCGGATTTTTGGTATGCGGTATTTGGTATGACCCAAAGATGACATGATCAGGTGTTGAAATCTCTCTTGATCGGTCACACGTATCATTATTGCAACACAATCTGAATTGAATAGTTTGTGGCAAATTCTCTGTCTGGCTTTGGTGTGCCACAATACTACATACCGGTAGTTTAGATTTGAAGGTTTTGGGGAACCAGATCCGTAATCAGTTAATGAGGTGAAGCCAGATCCAGAATTCTATACTAGTCGATTAAATATGTGAAATTCCACCACATATTTATTGGAGGAGTTCTGTGCAAGTCACTCGTGTTTTTGAGTGGTAGAACCAGCAGAGGACGGCATTAGAACATGACGAGTGTGAATTTTGTATTCAAAAGCAAGGCAAAAAGCGTTCCCATGTAAGGTAACCAGACAGACACGCATGCACGTCCACACACTCACCATTTTGGTTTTAACCAGTTTTTCTATGGCGCTAACCAGCTCTGCAGCGCAGGGCACCTCAGAGGATGACTGCAGAGATGTTAGCAAGGACGACGACTGAGAGTCGAAGACGACAAAAGGAGGCAAAAAACAAAACAAAACAACAGCAGCATGTTAGAAAGGACGACGATAGGTCAGTGTAAGAAAAAAGATTGGAAAGGGAAAATTGACAGGAAAGTGAAACCTAAACTGGAGAAGAGGGTGAGTGACAGGGACAAAACAAAAGCTGTCACCTAAATTACGATAAATTTAGGCGACTGGTTTATGTGAATCCTGAAAGACACCCACTAACAATAGATTGTTTAAAAAAAGAAATAAATAAACGCTCAACGTAAATACCACATAAAACCATCACAGTTTTGATGCAAACTCAAAAGGGGAAAAAAACGGTTCTTGTTTTTAGAGCAGTTGTGGAGCAGTTTTTCTCAATCACCACACTTATCAGTTCCGAAGATATCTGAAATTCTTTTGACAGAAGATAAGAGGTGAGAGTGTGGGCTAAAAAGCTAGGTCAGGTCTGATCATGTCCATTTATTATGCAGGAAACGGTCGGACCTCCCATAATTTACGTAAAAATGAAGTGGGTGCGGCTTATAATCAGGTGCGCTCTATAGTGCGGAAATTACGGTATTTTGAATTGGCTCAACAAAATGTCACAAGTAATGAGTAAACAAAAAAACAAAACACGATATCGTTTAGCGATAGTTTTTGGGATCATTAATAATTTTAAAAAATGTTATTGTGACAGGTTCAGTTAGCGTCATCTCTGCATTCACGTCTTATCAAAGGGGGACTGCAGTATATTGGAACAGTTTTTTTTAAACTTTATAATAATAATAATAATACATTTTATTTATAAGCGCCTTTCAAGACACCCAAGGACACTTTACAATAACAAAAAACACAATACGGGTTGAGCAGCGGCAGCCAAACGCGCCAGCGTTCACTCAACCCGGAAGTCAGACAGAAACCACGAGGGAGGGAGATTTTACGAGTCACCTTATCGTCCTGCGCTGAGGGGTCCTTGATGATCTCCATGGGAGGAGGCAGCGGGGTGTGCGCCTCCTCATCTTGCTCCTCCTCGCCGCCGCTCTGCATGCCGGACGGTGCTTTGGAGAGGAGGTTACCCTCCTTGCCCAGGATGTGCTGAGGTGGGATAATAGGTGGCATTAATATCATCTAATTCCACGAGATAAAAATGAACAACACAGAACAATATAGGAGCGAATACAGGAATTATTTCTTGATGATTGGCTACCTCGTCGATGATGTCTTCCTGCGGGTTAAGGTCAGGCTGGCCCTTCCTGCTCTCATCTCTTCCCGCCCCAGGACCTGTCAATCAATCGGATCAGTACACCTATGAGCTCATGACGCGGTGCCTGTTGAATTTAAATGAGCGGTCATTATTTATTTATTTATTTGACGAAGACAGCTCTTTTGTGTGTTCCGCCGAAGGATACACGGTCAGGAGATAACAAGGGCGCCTTTGTGTGCGTACGTCTTTGTTAGCAAAGACTACAAGCTAATGACCATCTAAATCATCTGAGCTGGGACGAGGCTCCCATGGAGTGTGGTTCACACTTTGTTTTAGAGTCAGCTGACATGAATGGATACGACATGTGACAGTAGCGTGAGAAAGCAGTTTGGTGTCCAAATTGCTTTTAGAGTACAGTAAGTAGTCCGTCCGATTGCTAGCTCCAGTGAGGGCTAGCTTGCTGGATTTTGTTTTCGGCAGGTGGAAATAGTATAGAGCCCTTTTCACACTACTTAAAAAAAAAGTAGTGTCCCCCCCTTTCTGATGCAATCCACCCAAGGAATAGAGTAAAGGATCTTGCAGAGGGGACCAATCGGATGCTACCGTTCGACCTGACTGGGACTCGATCACAAGTCAGGAATGCTACCTACTGAGCAAACTATTTCTTCACAATGGATGGAAAATACGAATCAGAATCGCGACATTCATACCTGTCTTCTTCTGTTTGTTACTGGGGAGTTTCTTAACCGAGCTGCCGTGACTGAGGCGTCGGACGGGATTGGTCAGCCATTTCCGGAGCGTATTTCCAGAGCGTTTGGGTCCTGGCGAGTTGGACTGCAGTGAGCTGAGGGACGACTGCGGCTGGAGGTTTGCCACAGACTCGGTCTTCCCATCAGAGCCGCTGACAGGATAATTTTCTGAAGGAAAAAATAAAAACAGTCAACATTTTCAGGTGCATTTCCTGGTTGAGCACTTGTAGTATAACTGGAACTACAAAAAATGTTATTTCAATGGTTGCTGAGCCAAAAGTAGCACGCCAGAACAAGATTTAGACAATACTTCTTCTCATGGTCCAGACACACAATGTTTCTCCTAAAAGTCACATTTCCGAGGCAACTTGTGGATGAAGCAAAGCAAATTTCATCCCTTAAAGTAGTTTTGCTTTTAATTTTTGGGGGTGTTTTATAATAAACATCCATCCATCCATTTTCAACACTGCTTATTCAGAAGAGGGTGGAGTTGCTGGAGCCTATCCCAGCTGACTTTGGGTAGAAGGCAGGCTATCACCCTGAACTGGTCACCAGTCAGTCACAGGGCACATACACAGACAAATGACCTTTTCACCCCAAATTTCATGTCTCTGAGTGGGAACCGATCCCACGCTGCTGGCACACAAGTCTGGCGTGGGTACCACTACGCCATCAGCGAACTTAAAATACGCCCATTTTCTTTATTCTATTTAAAATTTTTGTTTTATTAGTTCTAATGTTTTTGGGCTAACACAGCAATTGCTTTTAATCTTCCCCCCCACCCCCAACACCCCAAATAAATAAGTAAATAAATAAAGAAGTCCAAATTTGGAAATGACGGTAAACGTCTTTCATTGGCCGGTGATGTTGGGTATATTTGTTAACAAAGGAAACGTGAAAACAAACATTTCCAGAATCCTCGAGTGCTTGGTACAGTTGCCTGTATTCTTGGCCTTGCTCAACGTGACCACGATGTTTGCACAATTAATTCAAGCGTCAACACAAAACAACAAGATGACAACCAGATTTCATTCACTATTGCGTAGTCTCACTGTTTCACCAGCTGTCATTCATCTGAGGGAACAGGATGTGGAGAACAACATCGAAGGGAAAAAAGTGTGTGTGTGTGTGTGTGTGTGTGTGTGTGTGTGTGTGCAGTCATGTGTCAGCAGTGCGGTGGATCAGCTGCGCTCACGCACACAGCTGGGAGCGAAGGGTTGCGGCCGTGTGCACAGTGCAAGTGTGTGTATCAGACAGGAAATGAAAGTTCAAGGGTCAAGGGGGATCGCCTGAGGTGTTCTGCGTGGAACAATACACCATTTATTTATTTATTTATTTATTTATTTTGAAGCTTTGTGTGTTTCACGACTACTTATGCCTCTCAATCATCTTTCTCTCTGCTTGGCTGAGCCTGCAGTCAGAGCTGCACTCGCACTCAAAGGATTTCATAGGAAGGAAGAAGTATGAAATTGAGTCAATTCTACACGGCATTTTTTTTCCAGTGGACATTGTTGGCACATAATTAAAGTGTGTTAAACTGGGATATCATGTTGATTATTTTAAGGGGAAAATTACATTTACGACATTTCCATCATGTGCACTTGAAATGCAAGTACTTTTTTTCTCTAGTGTGTTTGTTGTTCTTACTCGTTTACCAATTACACTGTCCATATCATGTTTCACCTTCTAGGACAGTTTGTGAAGTACTGCACAATTCCATCTATGGCTGCCTCTCGCTTCTAAGGGGCATCACAAAAAGCCAAAGCCAAAGAAAAACAACTGAGCAAGATTTGTGGATGCTTTATGTGACACACACACACACACACACACACACACACACACACACACACACACACACACACACACACACACACACACACATTGAAGTTCTGACACTCGCTCAACACTTCACTCGTTACTCCCTTCAGTGCTGTTGTGCAAATGTCGTGTCATGTGACTTGTGCGTATTCAGCAAACGCCATGTTAGCGCTTGAGTGTCCTTGACAGTTGCTTGACAACACAAAAACACACGCAGGCACCTACGCGCGTGAACAAAACTGACCGATAACGTTTCACTCCCCACGTATGACACTCAGTAGAGCGTGAACCTCCTCCAAGGCCAAAACCCCCCTCCGAAACCAAGTTCTAAACTTTTGCCAAATTCTTGACTGTTTTATGCCTCTGTATGGGCTGCCGATGTGTTTAGCAAGCATCAGTTCACTTTTTAAATGTCCATGCGTGAGTGATAATATAAATGAACTGAGGTTCTTACAGTTATTATCATTTATCAAGAAAAAAGAGGGCAGAGTTTGAAGAGTGAGGAGTGTAGTCGGCCGCTAAAAGTCAGGTGAGATGGAACAACGGCGCTACTGTGGCGAGCCAACACAAAAGACAGACCGCGGACTGCTGCAGTGGCCGTCACTCACTCACTCTGAACAGAGCAGCCCTTTTGTCTCGTCGCAGCCCGCTCTCTATCATCCTCACAGCACACCCCTCTAGACACAGCCGGTTTCACTCTGTAATTACCCCCCCCCACCCCCACACACACACACACACACACACTTCGAACCTCCCGCCCGACACATCTGTGAATAGCTCCATTGACAAGACACAGAGATCATTTCTCCACTTTTACCCCCTTTTCCACCTCAAAAAGACTCGCTGCTGGTTCGGTGCGACAGGCAGTGCTGTGCTTAGTTGGTGCTTACTTCTTACGAAGAACGTGTTTGGTTTTCCACCGACAAAGAACCAAGTAGGAACGTCACTGCTTACGTCGGCGTGTACCCAAGAGCACCTGCGCCTTTAATTATAATAATAATCATCATCATCATCATAATAATAATGCGCTGCTAGGCAACTTAGCATAGCATCGAGTATACTTTTATGTAGTATATAACAGTCAGGGACATGCAATCAGCAAACACATATATCTTTCTTAAGCATTGTAGATGATCACGACGAGGCTGGCTGCAAGTTGGGGATCGCATGCTATCTGGGCACATCCGCGATCGCTCTTCTGGTGGGACATAATTGTGCCGGAGTTCACCGTTCAGCAAAACTTCTGAGTGTCTAAGGGAAAACGCCCTGACGTAGTTGGTGCCAGAGTCTGGCCTAACAAATAATTGGGGCAATCTTAAGCAGCAGATTCAAGCACCAGGGCTAGAGCTAGAGCCAATTTTGGTGGTGGAAAAAGAAAGAACTGGCGACAACCTGGTCACTGGCTCGGAAATAGCACTAGCATAAATTCGGTGGAAAAGGGCCATTTGACTGCCAGCCAGATAGAGCATTTAACCATTTACTTTACAAAAACTTAATAGCTGTTAACTGCACTTATCTACTAAATTACCGTATTTTCCGCATTATATGGCTTTCGGAGTATAAAGCGCACCTTCATTGAATGGCCTATTTTAAAACCGTTTTCATTTATTTCATTAAAAGGTGCATGGTATAGAAGCTACAATAGTGGCTGTGGTTACATTATACATCCACTAGATGGAGCTACACTAAAGGGAATACAATACAGCTTTATTTATGTAGAGCTTTCATAATAATTGCAGCTGTAACAAAGCGCTTTACAGAACATTCAAAATACCCCAAAAATCAGATTATTGATCCATATATAAGGCGCATCGGACTATAAGGCGCACTGTCAACTTTTGAGAAAATTGAATGCTTGTAGGTGCACCTTAGAGTGCGAAATGTGGTGTATTAAATCCGATAAGGAGCTCAGATTATACATTGGCATGGACATTTTTTTAAAGAATAAACTACATTTTCCAAAATTTATCAGTGATGGGATCAAGCCATAGGCAGGTCTTGAGTGATCTTCAACTTAAAACCATGGTGCAACTCTTAAAGTTGCACCATGGCAGAAGACCGTGTCAACTGGGGCGCTTGATGCTGGCACTGCACTTTCCCTATGCACGCTAGGCAAGGCTTGGTAGGGCATATTTAGCCACAAATCATCTCACTGCAAACAGCTTCCACCATTCTCCGAAGACTTGTTTGATGGGCTTGTGGTTCCAAACCAAACTCATCTAGGCGTGCCTTTATGGGTCTTGCTTTGCGCAGTTAGGGAGAAAAGGGACTTCCCCATAACTTTCCTACAATCTTGGAAACATATAAGGCAGCCCAAATGTCCATTCATCCATCTATTTTCTGTTCCGCTTATCCTCACTAGCGTCGCGGGCGTGCTGGAGCCTATCCCAGCTGTCTTCGGGCAGTAGGCGGGCTACACCCTGAACTGGTTGCCAGCCAGTCGCAGAGCACACATAGACAAACACTCACACTCACACTCACACCGAGGGAATATTTAGTGTGTTCCCTTTACCTGCCATGCATGTCTTTGGAACGTGGGAGGAAACCGGAGCACCTGGAGAAAACCCACGCAAGCCCGGGGAGAACATGCAAACTCCACACAGGGAGACCGGAGCTGGAATCGAACCCGGTACCTCTGCACTGTGAAGCCAACGTGCTAACCACTGGACTACCGGGCCGCCAGATTATTATTATCATTATTATTTTATGGGGTATAATATGTCATTGAAACTGCCGTTATTTTCCAGAGTTAAACATATGCCTCCTTGCCTGATGAATACGTGCGATCACGACTGTCATGGTTGACATTCAAGTTTACGCTTGTGTTTCGAGAATGCAAAATGGAGTTGTGCAAGGAATGCCAATGTCGGGATTGCTGTGTCTTCTTATCATTGATTTAAAAAAAAAATGATGGGAGGAGTAAAAGCAGTCGAGTCAGTCGTTAAAAAGGTTGCTCAAGTCAAGCCCAGGATGTTTCGATGATGAGGTCGATGTGCCAATTACGACACGACGGTTTGATATGAACATGAAATACAACATTAAAAGAGGAACATAAAAAAAATAAAGCTCTGCTGTATAACATTGCTGTCACTCTTGGTCGGTAATCAAAAGAGGAACTTTTATCAGGCTCAGTCGTAGTCCAGGAAACTTTGAGCAGTAAACAGTCACTTCAACATGTTGAGTTACGATAATATCAGCTCGATAAAGTGCTGATATATGTTGGCACGTTGCCTTTCAAGATTTTGCAAATTAGGCTGAGCCAGCACCTATCGTTCTCATATTTCCTCAGGGATACATATTCCATAGGGCGATTGCAATTTAGAAATCCTCCTCATATATGTCGCTGTGTGGTTACTGGCACTTCTTGTGATGACATCAGCTATCTTCTGACTAACCAGCATTTTACGGTGTAGAATGAGTCATGAAAAAACACACGCAAGAAAACGGGAAATCTATTCTTATTGCGCAAACAAACATTTTTGTCATATGATTGCTGCGAGCAAACTTTTTTTTTTCCCCCAAGTGGCCACTCCCATTAATGAGATCAGACATAGCTAAGGGGTGATTTATTTTCTGGAACGTATCAGGTGAGCTGTTTGATGGGATTGCGACTGTCACCATTTGACGCTGACGAACTCTCAACTACACGGCCACAAATTTGTGCTAGCTTGGCTGCGCGCAAACCGGTACAACCGGTTCGGCCACATACAGTTAGCAATCTCGCACAGTCACGGGCCAAAGTCCGCTGCGGTTGTCCGCGCAAAGCCACAAAGTTAACGTTTAGCCGGCATGTTGACCCACACGATAAATCGCTGCATACCTAGACTGCTTTTATTGGACTGGCAAATCAAAGAATCAGACTGAGGATTTTTTTTTTTTAATCCCGAGGGAGGGTGGGTGTCTTCAAAAAGCAATGATGCAAATATTTTATTGAAGAGGAGACTGACGGCCTCAAGAACACGGACGGGTCACTGCAGCAAAGCGGGGACTGTGGAGCAAAATGATGTCGAGTCTAAAAAAAAAAAAATAATAACAGGCTAAGCTAATGTAAGCATTGGGGCTTAGCTTTTGTTAATTCTAGTCATGTATTTTCAGATGCTCTTCAGAGAAGAGCATCTGAAAATGAGGGCAGCTGCAGCAGTGAGGAGACTGTTGAGTAGAATACTCAGTATATGTGTGAGTTTTTGTTGTTGTTGCCATTTTCAACCATGTTTCCTCTAACGTCACAATCTTCTTATTCTCTCTTGTTCTCTGTATCTTCTGCTCTCATTTTTCTCGGCCTCTTACATGGCAGCATCCTTTGCCCGATATATATACACACACCCTCCGCACGTGTCAATACTCTCACTCTGGCCTTGTCTCCGAACCTTCCAGCTTGTGCTCCCCCCTTTGATGAACTCAATCCTGATCGTGCCTGAGCTCAGATGCTTTTTCGAAAATATAAATCAATTAAAACTCAAGAGAGCTGGCTGACTTCCATAAAAATGAATAGCAGGTAACAAAAAAAAAAAAAAAAAGTTCAACAGAAGGACCTGCATGGTCCAACAAGTGTGCTCATTTCTTAACAGTTCTGAAAAATCGCTCATGCTGCTCAACCTACACACTCGCGCACGCACGCATTTTTGTTTTGTAGGGACCAGTAGAAGAAGGTGCGGTCAAAGGCTTGTTGAGACAGAAAGACAAGAACACACACCGTCACATGTTGACAGTCAGAAATGATGCTCTCTAATAAGGTGGAAGGACATCATCCCAAAATCGTCCTTATGTAGACCAATCAAACTGTAAAGTTAAATAAAAGGTAAGCTGTCTAAGATCGAGAGATGAGCAACTACACACGTAACGTCCGCCGCGCTCCACTCCCATGTCACACATTCCACAAAGTCATCGTGGCTATTCTTGAAGTTTTGGTTTCATTTTTTTTACACATGTGCAGACACACAGAGACGCACACACACGCCCAAACAAATTCAGCTCACCTGTGCAGCAGCAACAGCAGTGGTCAAAGATCCATCTGCAGCAATCCCAGCCCCGCTTCATTGTCATACACACACATACACATACGCAAGCACACACACACACACACACACACAGGGACGCACACACAATTTATGCTACATTTAAACACCTGTATCTCTCACGCACACACAAAGGCATGTTGTACAAGTTCAGGCAGCCAGACTGAGAGAGGACTGAGATTGAGAGAGGAGGAGTAGAAAGTGGAGGGGGAGGAGGAGGAGGAGGAGGAGGAGGAGGAGGAGGAGGAGGAGGAGGAGGAGGAGGAGCTCCGTCACACTCCTTTCAGCAGCACAAATCAAGTTTCATTTTCAGCTACCATTCATCGGTACTTCGTGTATTTAACCCTTTCATGCACCCTATAACCTGATAACATGATAAACAGTCCACTCTAGTCACCGCCGTCCCTTAAGGGGTTAAAGTAAAAAAAATAAAATCAAATAATTAAAACGAAATTGACACACCACATAGTGTAGAGTTGTGAACACATTTGAAGAAAATTTGAAGAAAAAAAAACATTGTAAAAAAAAAACATTCATAGCCCCTTGTAAGGAAACAAAATATATACAAGATATAAAAGTGAGAAAATCCTTCAATAATTTACATTTCCACATTTAATCCAGAGTCTAAAGCGCTTAAATGCAACGAGTGAAGTGCATTCTGTATTTTCATAGTGCTGCAGTGTCTATCAATTCATCCATCCATCCATTTTCTGATCTGCTTATCCTCACAAGGGTCGCGGGGGGTGCTGGAGCCTATCCCAGCGGTCTCCGGGCAGTAGGCGGGGTATACCCTGAATCGGTTGCCAGCCAATCGCAGGGCACACAGAGACAAACAACCATCCACGCTCACATTCACATCTATGGACAATTTAGAGTGTTCAATCGGCCTGCCATGAATGTCTTTGGAATGTGGGAGGAAAACGGAGCACCCGGAGAAAACCCACGCAAGCCAGGGAGAACATGCAAACTCCACACAGGGAGGCCGGAGCTGGAATCGAACAATTATATTTTACAAATATAAAGTAAATAAGTGAGGATCAAAATTTGCAAGAAAGTACTGAGTAGATATGACGAGTCCAGATGTCAAAGCTCATACAGGCAGAGTGTTGCTGCATTACATGTTCGTGGACGTCATCCCCCCAATAAAATCAAGGATGCATTTTCTGTATTACTGTTAAGAGCACTTGGGTCACTACGCTAACATTCACATTAGCGTTAGCATTCAGCGACATATGTCGGGTGGGTCAAATCATGGGGTGTAACCGCAATCAAACGAAATGCTACAAAACAAATTTTTAATTTATATCATTTTGGAACAAAAACAACATAATTTCTGAAATACGTGTGTAAAGGTGGTAAGTCTCATTCTTGGGCATGTTTGGGTGGCAGCCAACAAAAATATTGTAATATCTCAAACCCAACAAGAGGGGGCAGTGTTGGTAAGATTACCTGGAAGTTACCAGTAGTTGTTCAAAATAAAACACGCACACACACACACACACACACACACACACACACACACACACACACACACACACACACACACACACACACACACACACACACACACGCACACGCGCGCACAAAGGGCAAAAGTATTGGGAGAGGGTCAATACATTCGAGTTATTGTGTCCAACTGTATGTTTCTAACTTTGTGGGAATAATTTTGGAAAGTTCTTTTTCTTTTCCCAGTGTACAAAGTTTAACACTTTGTCAATGTGTAGTCGGGACAGATACGATTTGTAGAATTGTAAACATTTTTTTGGTTCAGTGTGTCCCAAGTAGTTCTTCATAATGTCATTTTTATAAACATGTTATAGATGTAGTATTGTATTGTTTTATAGCAATATACTGAGACATGCACTGGGTTGTCAAACACATGCCAAATTATGTGCGAACACGCAGTTGACACAAGCCGGGTTATTATTTGCTTGAGGTGCGAAAATGTGTTCCTATGAAGATTAATGTTGGACAATCTCGTTGAACCGACCTGAGGAGATCACGAACACTTCGTCGTCAAGGAAACGTTTGATCATGTTCAGCTTCTTTGCCGTGGGTAATACCGCTTTATGCTTGCGTGACAACGAAAAATGTTACAAAATGAGATGCGCATCTACAACGTGACTTGGCTTTAGCACACAAACTTGTCATTAGTTTTATTGGTTTGAATAGAAAGGGTGGTTAACTTATTTTGTACGACAGAGACACCAAAAAATTACATTTGCGAGGCAGATCAGTACTATGCTATGCCTTTAATATAATGTTAAATAGTACTTTACTGATTTTACACATTGAAAAACTGTTTAATATCATTTTTAACACTTTGTATGACCAAATTGAGATGTGTGAGGCGACATGGATCAAATTTGTTCCGCCTTCCCAATTATAGTGTTGAAGTGAACCAGCTTTCGGTTTAACAAAGATTCACTTATTATAATTTTTTTATACTTGACTATCACAGTTAATGTTAAAACTGACATCAGCGACGTGAGTCATTTTCATGTTTCTCCATCATTATTTTCAGTGATTTTTGTTGTTGTTAATATTGGTTAACTTATTTTTACATTGGTACATTTTTATATATGTTGTGTATAAGATAAAAAAATGATAAATCTGCTTACCTTTCCCTGAGTTAAAGAAGCAGTCCATTTCCACACTGGAGCGCGAGTGGGACACACACAGTGCTGAACTGGGTACCAGACCCTCCTGAGGTGGGCTGCGGTCAGTGGTCCGAACCAGACACCAGCCGGGCCGCTCGCTCGGCCTCTCCAGCAGCTCCACTGTCTGGCCTGAAGTGAGAGAGAGACAGAGACAAGTAGTCATCACAAAACATCGTCAAGAAAACACACAACCAGAAGTTGACGAGGCCATTGGGCAGACACTTACCGGTACTGACGGATATCTCACTGCTACATCCTGCTGTAAAGTCCTGCAGGATCACCGTCAATTCACAACCGCCAGAGAGCTGCAGACAGAAAAATAGGTGAGAAACATAGCAGCAGCCAACAGAACAATGCAGAAAAAGACTGAATTGGGAGTGAGGCCAATGGTTGTCTAGTGATTCACAAAGCTGACCACCATCACAATCAACCTGCGAGTGACTGACGATCAGTCCGGGGGTACAGCGAGCCTTTCCCTACTCTGGGCTGCAATGCGAAAATGCATTTGGTCTTATAATGATTCACATAGGTCACAAAGTGATGGGTCGGGTCAAACTCAATGCGCCATTCACAATCTCACTGTGACTGACTAGCAACCAACGAAGGTACTTCTCTGCTTGTCACTCACACAGCCAGCTGGAATTGAATGTCTCACTGCTATTCTAGTGCCTCGCATAGTGAACTTGGTATGGGCTTGATTCCCAGAATTAGCCCCATTCACATTTGCCCTCTGATTGTTCTGGTGCACAGTCCCATGTCCCAAGTAAAGTCCACTTTGAAACGAAATTGGTCGTGTAATTGTTCACAAAGCTGACTTGACATGCCATTGATTACCACTCACTGTGCTGTTCACTTCACAAAAACCCTGTGACTGATAGAAGACCCGTCCAGGGTATTGCACACCAAGTCTTGGTTTTCAACTACAATAAATCAGACATTTTGCTTCATTTGATGGGCAAAAAGCTTTCGCTTATCAGTCTCATGCCACAGAGCTGCCACCAGGTGGCAGACTGAACAACAAGACAACGAAGTACTTTCGTAGTCATCGTACATTACAAACCTACGGTGCGAAATCAAAATTAACAGTACATGTACAGGAAAATGAATAACTAATGACTACTACTACTTTTGGAAATAAACAAACTACAAACCTGTATTTTTTCATAGGGGGAGTGTGTATTCCTTCAAACTACACAAACGTATCAGTTTGCATTTTTAGCCTCATCAAAAAAAAAAAATAAAATAAAATAAAAGAATAAAACTAACAGATTTTAAATTTTTTCCAATCACTGAGTGGTGGAGACTATCCCAAGATACTTTGTTGGGCTGCTAATGTCACCTGCACCTAGCTTGTCGGTAGGTTAAGGCGAGACACCTAGCTATTGCAAATTTAGCAACAAACTTGGGCTGATTCCTACTGCCTGCTAAATATGTTGCAGTTTCGCTCCTATTTCAATCGTCACAGCCTCCATCGTCTCACCTCTGTGGCGGCGAATAATCTACTCAAGTATTGTTCTCATAAATGGATTACAAGGAGTAATTAACACAGGGAAAGCCAGAGAAGTCACGCTAATTGCTAAGCTAATTTCACGTCATTGTGAAAGGCCGGAATTAAAAGGGCTTGAGTGACTGAGTACACTTCACAGAGGCCTTGCTGGAACTGCGTTAAGGTATCCAACTTTGAAGAGCAAAACAGCAGGCAATTTAACAAGTGTCAGCATAGAAAATAAATACAGAATAATGCTAGACAAACAGCTAAACAGGAAAAGTTACAGCACCCTTTACATCAGCCGGGAGGCGTGTACTGGATGAATAAATTTCTATTCATATTGAGGATAAGAGATTCAGAAAATTGATGTATATAGAATGCTTATATTACAAATGTAATTTGTTTTCACAATACAGAGTTTTGATATTGACTTTTTTGATCCGCACAATAAATGTTCTCAAAATTGCATTAGCTTAGGGCTAATGTTTTTAATTATTATTATTTTTAATCAATTAATCCTTTTGAAACATTATTGTTTATGCTTCTTATTTAGATTGATAACTGCGTTTGTGCAAAGATTCTAGGCTACTTTGCCTTCGTTTACAATTGATAATTTTATATAGCCGCAATACTGGATGCATGTCTCATTTCATACAGATCTGTTTAATGTCACTTCAAAATAAAGTGAGAAAAGGTAAAAAGTCATAGTGTGTTGTATCATAAAAACAGAAAATATGTCATAGTATATTGTTATCATGATATAAAATGGCCTACATCGTGATTTTGGTTTTTTTTTTCCATATTGCCCTGCGCCACTGATCGTGAGACTTTCTCATCAAGCGATCAATTTTGAGAATGAAATGGCTTACAAATTTCTATAGTCTATACACTGTAGCTTTACCTGTTGCTTTCCATATCTGACATTTTATGACCCAAAAATTGTGTAAATGACTTACAACTATCAATGTTCATGTGTCACCGCCCTAGGTCATGATTAGCATCAATGTTGACACAGAAAATGAAGTCATCCGTGTTCAAGCAACATTGCCAAACAAACACGTGCTTCTTGAAATTCAGAAAAGAAAAAGCCTTGCAGTGTCTTTGGAGTTGGGGACTCAATCCCCGGCCATTGCACCCTTGTCGAAGTGCTCTTGAGCAAGATAGTTGCTCCTGATGCTGCGTCATCAGTAGGCACATGAGGAAACAGTATAAAGCGCTTTGAGTACCAAAGGTAGAAAATCGCTATATAACTGACAGTACCATTTACCACTTACAGTTCCTGCAAAGTCACATACGGTGCATGCAGGCTTTCAGAGCAGGACACTTGTCTCACTGCAAACACCACTAACGAGATGCAAAGCTAACATTTACTTTTCAGATGCTGTCTGAAAACACATTGAGGATGCAAAACATTTGCTTCTCCTTTAAAAATGTCAGCTTGAGTGTGTGTATGTGTGCTTGTTAATGTGCACAAGCAACCGGGTTTAAGGTCGCATAGCAACAGCCAGCCAGGCTACTCCACAGCTGCAGGTTACTTTATACCTGACGACAACAACAAGACAAAGCAGATGTCTTGACTTATGCTACTCCGGCTGACTGTAGCACCCTCAGCATCTTTTATATGCTAAATATTGAAACTTAATTATACAAAGCACAACGGCCCCTTGACTTATGAGTGTCCCAAATAGTATGTTCCAAATAGAGTTTTTCGATTCTCGAGCCTTTGACTGGTCAGGTTTTTGCTGTGGATTGACTCTAAATTTGAATTGCAGTAGAAGTAAGGTTTTGCTGCTGCTTGATTGAAAAAAAAAAGGGGGGGGCGTGGGGGGGCTACAGTTGCTGATGCATTTTGAGCCGGACAAACAGTCAAACACACGATAACAAAATGAAAACCTTTGCAAGGAGGAAACTACTCACTCTCAAAACTTTTACACCATCAAAAAAAGAGCTCCAAGTACCACTGTAATGACCAACATTTAAATACAGTAGTGCAGTTGAACTATGTGTTCATGAAAAATAATATTATTGCAAGTCACTGTAATATTCTGCACTGTTTGAACATTGGCACTGTACAGGAAAATCGTACTAAAACATGAAATATAACTGAACTGTACTTGGGTAGAGATTCTTTCAATTAGCATTTGAATGAGTCGGAGTACCACGACTAGTACTAGTACCACACTTGGAGAATCACTCAAAGTGACTCCATACCCCTGATTCCCCTGATCGATCTATCTATCTCGCTATCGATCTCGCTATCTATCTATCTATCTATCTCGCTAGCTAGCTTGCTACCTAGCTTGCTAGCTACACAGTGTCAAGTTCAGTGCTTTAAAGTGCAGTCCACATGTTTATATCTTACTTTTTGAAGAGGATAAAATCCCAGATAAATTCGCATGACTGTTGTACTCTGATTTATGATTAATTTAAACCACTCTTTTTTCATATTGGCTTTACAGTGAAAGCGAAAAAGATCGCAAGTCAAATGCAAAGTACCTTAACAACTCTAACTAAAGCCGACTGTCTTTCCTAAAGATTCATGGTTCGTCTGCTTTCATTTTCGTGCTAGCTTAACGCAGAAGATCAAAATATTTATGTATCATAAATCTGACAATGTTTATTATAATAAGGGTTCATAAATGGCTTGTGTTTGTTAAAAAAGAGGAATAAGACCTTGAAAAAAATAACTGCATACTGAATCGCAATTGTAAAACTGACGGAAACTAATCGCAATTAACGCTGGATTAGTTCTCACAATCGTCCAGTCCTCATCGACAGTCAAAAATGATCATCTTTTTTTTCTTCAGCTTCAAATCTGATCAAACACTCGTGTTTGTCGTCAGTGGGCGTTCCTCGTTGTTATCTGTCATGTGATTGCACACAACAGGAAGCACACGTGTGCGCGCAACCGGCTTGTGAGGGTCATATGCTTCAAGGGTGCAGCGTGACGGCAGCACAGTGAATGAAATTGCTTGCCGTACAATCACACCATTGATTTTATTTATCGCGCTCAGTGAAGTCTTTGAGCGACCACCGTCGCATATACAGTACTTGTCTGCTAAATGAGTTTCTGTTTATCAGCAAAAGCAACAAGCATCTGAATGAATGAATCAGCACTTCGTGACACGTTGGGAGGGGGATTTCCCAAAAAACTTGGGATGGTCTGGGTTAGCAGCGCCAACCACGACGTGTTTTTCCCGCTATGACCTCACAGTTCGGGACGGCCCATGTTAACCCATCACCACAGCCGCCGTTAGACAGTCACGTGATCAGAAGTGGTGGGGCATGAATCCCATTTTGCACCCCTCAAGTATCACCTTACTGCTGACACAGCGTGTCTTTCATTTTGTGATGGTTTCAGTGTGTGTGGGGGGTGGGGAGGCTTGGGGGGGGAGGCTAAGTTAGCGCAGCAACTACAAACATGTGAAAGAGGACAAGAAGGAAGCAACGATGTCATCTACACTCCTTATTCCCTTCAATGATAATAGGCCATGTCTACTCACAAAAAAAAAACGGTTTCACGCTTTTGTCGGCATGCAAGATGTACTTAAAGCCATTAAACATGGACCATTTTGCAAAACAGATGCCACTACAGCAGTGCTTCTTCACCTGGGTTCGATCGAACCCCAGGGGTTCGGTGAGTCGGTCTCAGGGGTTCGACGGAACCTCTGCCGTGGAGGGTAAGACACACGCGACTCAACATGTCAATTAGTTATGACACGCCCACTTGGCCATTACTGGCTGTAGATGATCACATCACATTGGTTGTCCAATCAGTGCTGTGGGAAATTTAGTTCGCGTAGTAGTCAACGTGTAGCTGTCGTGATCGCACGTCGTACAATTAAAAAAAACATTTTTTTCCGTTTTTAATAAATGCGTTTTTTAATATCTTGAACTTGTCAAAAAATATATATTTTTTTAATTTCACTCATGGTGAATGTGCATATTTGCCATAGTTGGATTCAGTACCTCTGAAAAGGTTAAGAACCACTGCACTCCAGATATTGTGCATTAATTATTATGTCATTGGAATCATTTCTTGTGAAATATATCACCACCATCAGGTTCTCGTGGAGGCTGACGATTACAGCCACTGATATCTAAGGCAAAAAATAAATCAATAAATCAAACAAATCTGATATGGAGTAGGCCCTCTGCAGTACTTGGCGCTCTGATGTGGCAGTTTCACTCATCAGCAAATCATCTTTGTTTCCATTTTTTTTTGTCTTTGTGTTAAATTAGATTTTACAGCTTTATATATATATATATATATATATATATATATATATATATATATATATATATATATATATATATATATATATATATATAGAGAGAGAGAGAGAGAGAGAGAGAGAGATAAATAGAATGTGTATATCTATATATAGATATATATATAGATATATATATACATACATACATACATACATACATTCATCCATCCATTTTCTCTCTTCTGTGATGTGTCAAATTCGAAAGAATTTTACCTTACTTTATTGTATACACATATTACTAAAATGCTCAATTTTTTTTTAAGTCAAGTTGAGTCAACTTCTTGTTCTGAGATTGCTGACATGTGAGTGATGATTTTAAATTTGAGTGGACATTTAGTGTACCAACGCATTAACATACAGTATACTGTACACGAGTGGTAACTTGACTCCATTCATTCATTCATTTGGGGTTTTTTTCGAAAGAAAAACATACTGTATTGTATAAAAACATAATAAAAGAGAGTGTAAAGAGTCTACATGGTCTTTTTTCTCATACAATATAATTGCTGTACAATGGGACAAGACCAAAGTCACAACATTGCACTTCTTTCAAATGTGCCTTGAAGGGGAGTGGCATGAGGAACAAGCAGAGTCTGCTCGTCTGGATGTGAGTTTTGGCCGACTCTTGCCGCTTGTGAGTGTCTTCATTTTGCATTTGCGCATTTGGCTGTTTGTATCGATCAACAAATGGCTTAAAGTGCGCCGGCGATGATGGCTCTCCTTGTCTTTCCATTTCATTTCACTCATGCAGCGGCGTAACCGAAGCTCATAAGCTGTGGCACTTTATGATGAAAGGTGCCAGTGTATTAAGTAACAGAATGTGGGACTAGCAATTAGCATTTGATAACCAGCATATGCATATCCAGAGATTTTGTTTCGCCATTGTGCAAGGATGTATATTTCAAAATGCCAGGGAAGATTTCTAACATGTACCCTGAAGTACATGTAGAGTAGCTGCACCTTTATCTTGATGCTCACCAAAACCTTTGCACCACCTTCCATAAGGTTTATGGTATCGGACCATTTATTCTGTTAGCATGTCAAAAACAGGGCAAACTCCAACGCCAAAGTGTCTAGATGCTCCCATTTCAGTCAGGACGTCTTGCAGCGCCCGTGGCTAATGGCCCGCTTCCTGTCTCTGCGCCTGTCCTGCCAGGCGCGTGCACACACGCCCTGTTTAACCATTAATCTCCCCCTCAATCAGACACACACGCATGCATGATGCCGTAACACCAGCCGCGCACTTTTACGACACGCTAAGTGAATGTCAACACGGCGCTATGATCAACGTTAGCCTCACGCAATCAATGATTAAACTTTTTTTTTTCCCTCCCTCAAATTGTCTCAAAACGCTCCCCTTGCAAGCACTGTTTTTACACAGCTCCCAAGCATTTTTTTCTCCACACATTTTATTGCGGCAAATACAGAAAAAGTACCATTTGCACACAGCGCAAATGATGGGAATGAGTCGGTGATGATTCAACACTAAATGTCTGATTAAAAATATGATCAGACAAGTGATGGAAACATTTTTTTTTTCTTACACCAAAATTCTACAATGATTATTTTCTCAACGTATTCCAAGTGAGCTTCCCCAAATCCAACATTCATCGATTCATTTATCAATAACTTTCTGTCACTTCCAGTAAAAGAAGTGTAAAGCAGTCAAAGAGGAACAGGACAGCCCGCGGTTGCACTGCCTACCGGTCATGGTCTAACCTGCCAATATAAATTGCCCCCCCCCAGGCGCACGTACTCACTCTGCTGCTCTCTTTGAACAGTTTAAATCTCATCCACTTTGGCATGTCCAGCGCTGCCCGTCGTTTCTCCGCCTTCGACAACCAGCAACCACTTTTGGCCTCACTAACACGCCCACATGCTGGCTCGCTCGCTCCGTCCCTCCCTCGCTTGATGAACAAACAGCTGGAGTGTGTGTGGATGTGTGTGTGTGTGTGTGTGTGTTGGGAGCAGCGCTTTGCGCTCTGCGTACGTGTGTGTACAACAGTCAAACGTCCAACAGATGGTTGCTGTGCTACACTGAATGCATTTGATTCATGAGAACACGTGCGGGCCATTTCAAGGAAGACCAATTTGGATTTAGTGCGCTGTCTGAAACAAAATATTCACTCTACCGGCCGCACTCTGACTTCCTAACACTAAATGTACACTCTTACGGATGAATTTATGCCGATTTTTAATGTCGCCTTTCACCACGTCGAAGCAGGAACTCGATTTTGAGAGATGGCAAAAAGCGATCGTTAGGTCGTATCGCTTTCTGCGCATGCATGCAGCTAGTGTAAAATTCCATGAATAAAAAAATAGCATTTTAAAATGACTAAAAATAAATACCGTAAATTCCGGACTATAAGTCGCTACTTTTTTTCCCCAAACTTTCAACCCTGCGGCTTATTCAGTGATGCGGCCAATATGTGTAATTTTTCTAACGGCCACCAGGGGCGCTCGAGTAGAAAAGGTAAGATTAAGACCGGTCTTTATGACACTGTTTAATTCCGACACTGAGGACGGTGACTTCGATGGCTTCAGTTCACAGGAGGAAGATGAAGACGGCTCACCGTGATTTTTACAAGTACCGGTATGTTCTTTTACCAGACCTGTTATACTGTGTTGCTATTCTGTTGCTAGCGTGTTGTTACCATGTTGCTACAGTTTTACTGCCGCGTCACAGGCACCGTTTGGGAAGAAAGTTATATTATTATTATTATTATTGTTAAGTTATGTTATTAAAACTTTGAAAACTCTCTCTGTGTACCGTCTTTCTTTGTAAATATGTTGACATGTTTTAATGTGGGCTTATATACAGGTGCGGCTTGTGTATGTACAAAATTGTTTTTCCTCTAAAAATGAAGTGGGTGTGGCTTATAATCAGGTGCGCTCTATAGTGCAGAAATTACGGTACAGTTGCAAGAACAAGATTTCCAAAAACATGATTTAAAAATACTTAGAACGACCTTAATCATCTTTCTCATCGTGACTTCCTCCCACATTCGACTCCATGCTTCGATGAATCAAAGACTGTAAATCACAGAACTCAAACTCAAGGTTGACGCGCCATTGCGAACACGCCACATCAGTTACGTGGCCCGCAAGAGCAAATCATCTGTCAACTTCCATGGCCTTGCTATTATCGATTCCAAAATTCCTCAAATTGTCATGTGTAATAAATAATAACGTTAAGACGTTTTTGTTACCCCCTTTTACGGTAACTTCAACAATAATTGAACAAACTGCTCTTCTTGACTTCCGATTATAAAACTAGTAATCTATCAATTCGTTGTGGATTATGTCATCATGCGATGAGATGATTAAACATTGATCTGCTTTCACCGCCTTAATGGCCCTCTGAGGGGAGCCGTAATTCCAAAGTGGCGCGCAGCGAAAATGAGTTTGACACTCCTGCTCTAAATTGCTCATTGATGTGAACACGGGTGTGAATTCAGGATTCTTTGAGCGGTGACTCTTGCACAAAGTTAGCGGGGTTCAGCTGGAGCTCACCTGCCACCCTAATGAGCAGCACAGAAAATGGATGGATGGATGGATGGATGGAAAACCTACTTTAACGCGCTAAAATAACTCTTTTTAAAAGAACAACTGTACAATTAAGAAAGGTAGTGGCCACAGTGGAACCAATTATTTCTCATTAGAGGATTTGACATGAACAGTTTTATCTTAATCTGGAACGGAGTGTGTTAACTTTTGGGTAATCTTCAGTCAGACAAAGAGAGAGAAAAAAACCAAGGTTGTTAAAATTTTTTTAAATGAAGTTTTCCAAAAACAACCAGAAACAGTAGCTTCCCGCCTTGCGCACGCACACACACACACACACACACACACACACACACACACACACACACACACACACACACACACACGCACAATGGAACATCTGACGGTGCCAGCATGGTCCTGCTATCGTTCAGTTTGGCCTCTTTTAGGGCGTTGCGGTGCGCCGTGATCTTTAAAAACCCTTTACATAACACCATCAACAGTTTTTAGTTCTTCCTCTGACAAAGCCTCACTGTACGCTGGCTCCGTCGTCAAAGATTATGAAATCACGTATGTGTTTTGAACATACGTTCGATTTGATTGTCAGGGTCCCCTTTTTTTTTTTTAACTCGAAATGACAGCTAAATATAAAAAATGATGTAGTATGTGCTGCTTTGCATGAGACGAAATAACCTTGTCGAAGAAGTTTTATAAATGAAGAGTACCGGTATTTAAGTGCGTCTGTATTTTTTTCCCTCTTGTTTGATGCTGTGAGGAAAATAGTAGGGTAGGATCCCTCACCCCACCCCCAACCTCCACACCCACCTACCCAAAATAATAAAATAGCATAACTTTTCAAATGACCGTAATATGGGCCATCAGAATTCCGAGAAAGATGCTCTCATTGCCAGAAAACATTATCACAGTGACGTGCAACCTCACATGAACTGTTAAAAATCCCCCCCCAAACTTTGAACTCACAAAGTCATACTATAAATAATAATTAGCATCATCATTAATATTATTATTATCTGTTTTATTCCCCACTCCCACTAAATTTTAGTCAAGCAAGTGAACCACTGCTTGGTCAGTGAATAAATAATTAATGAAATGAATACAACGATTGGGAAGATTTTTAAAGATGTATTTTCTGAATTTTGAAATCCATCCGTCTGCTTTAATGGAGGACAACAGAAATCTGAGAATATTTGATGTCGGTCAGTTGGTC
The DNA here is from genome assembly GCA_026261675.1 of Hippocampus mohnikei. Taxonomy (NCBI): domain Eukaryota; kingdom Metazoa; phylum Chordata; class Actinopteri; order Syngnathiformes; family Syngnathidae; genus Hippocampus; species Hippocampus mohnikei. The sequence continues at coordinate 2,796,358 of JAKGUB010000106.1, read as the reverse complement.
ATGATTTTGTTTGATAAAAAATAAAATACATGAGAAGACGACCTTGAAAAAAATAATCGCATCCCAAATGACAAATCAAAATAGCAAGACAGTACTATGGAGGGAAAAAAACTGCAATCAGATAAATTCTCTCACCACTCTGAGACTCAAATTGACTTCACTTGAGTAATATCAGACCACAACGCAACCCCTTCCCCACTGGTTCTAAAGGCAAATATTAAGCCCACAAACATTAAAAAAAAACTATATAGAACAATAATTTGAAATACATTTCATGACATATTTCGGGCATCTATAGAAATAACAAATGCATTTCCTCTATGATGTATAATTGTCTGCATTCAAATCTTGCATTTTTTTCCCCTCAAAGTTGAATTCTTGACTCTGCTAATTGACACCCGCAATTGTGCACTCTCTTACACACAGACACACACACACACAATACGCAATCACACACACTGATCTGCACCATGGCCAACCTCTGTAGTATTACACAGCGTGGCCTTTTCACTGTGCAACCCGACGCCCACACACTGCTCGGTCCTTAAATGTCAATGCCGCTCAACACACATGCACGCGCACGCATTTTGTGACATGGGTTGATGCATCCTTTCCTGTATGCTAGAACGTTTTTCACCCATTTCAGGGACTATTTCTGTTTTTTTTAAAAACTGCTCTCCTGAGGAGCGGCGCGGTGGGCGACTGGTTAGCGCATCTGCCTCACAGTGCAGAGGTGCAGGGTTCGATACTGGCTCCGGACTTCCTGTGTGGAGTTTGCATGTTCTCCCCGTGCCTGTGTGGGTTTTCTCCGGGTAATACGGTTCCCCATCACATTTTAAAACATGCATGGCAGGCAGGCTAATGGAACACTATAAATCAGTGGTTCTTAATCTGGGTTCGATCGAACCCCAGGGGTTCGATGAATCAGTCTTAGGGGTTCAACGGAGACTCTGCCATGGAAGGTATGACGCACCCGGCTCAACATGTCAATTAGTTATGACACGCCCACTTGGCCACCACTATCCTCTTATTCCTTTTTCATCTCAACAATACTTTTACAGCGACACTGCCTCCTAGTGTACACTCAAAGAACTTAAAAGTACCTATGGATACCCATGGTACTGAATGAGTTAAGACCTTTGCCCCTCTGGAGCTTGGGTGTGGTGACCTTTGGTCAGCTGAAGGCAATCGCAACAAATCCGTGGATGTTCTCGTAGTCACTCATCACTTTTGACAACATTGGCTCACGCTTTTCCTTGCCAAGACCAGACTGCTGAGAAGGTGGCCAAGAAGCTGCGGGACAATTATGTCTGCATTTACGGATTCCCGCAGCGTCTCTACTCTGACCAAAGTGCACACTTTGAAAGTGAACTGATTGCTGAGCTCTTGCAGTTGTCGGAAATCGACACGTCCTATACCTCACCTAGCCCCTCGCCTCGGCCTCAGCAAAGAAATGAATCCTGGCACCTTGACTGATTCACTACACATTTGAAGAGCACCACAAAATGGTGAACTCATCACGCTATTTAGAGCACTGCCTAATAGATCGGGAGTGCTTCCGGACACTGATTATGACTCAAAAAGGTGAACGTGCTTCCTTACCTTGTCGCTGTCCACTGTGTTCTGCGAGGTTCTGGATGCGATGGAGATGGTGTCCGGTTGACTACTGCCATCTCCTTGACTGTCTCCGTCCTCCCCTCCATCCCTAATCATAAACACACATGCGCAAATAACCAGAGGAAGCTTTGGAAGCACTCTGATATTGCCTGAATGCTTGGAGATTCCATCAACAAGCTGAACGAACTCTGTCAAAAAAGGGCCTTGTGACGCTGCTTGGTGTGGAGCATTAACATTGAAATTCACGCTTATTGTGTTAAAAAAAATAAATCCGTCACCTCTTGGCATTATTGCGAGGTTTGGTGAGCGTTGCCGTTTTGGGGAGCTGAACTGGCTCCTTCAGCGCGCCTTTCAGGTGAGTCATTCTCTCCTGGATCACCTCCCTGATGTTCTTTATCCACTCCTGTTTAGCTTCTACACTGGACGCCTGCATGAGAACCAGAACATTGACTCAACGTATTGTTTACTACTCACAATGTGCATTTGCCTCTACTTGCCTTCAGTACAGTTTTATTGTCAGAAGAGGGGGTTCGCCCGGCCCAGAGTGCAAATTTACACGGGTCGCCTTCGATGTGCTCCGTCACCCCCAACTCTGATGTCTGCAGCACAAATCAAGAACGTGATGTGACCACTAAAGTTCTGTCACGGCAGCGCCAAGAGACATCCGTTGTCGCCGAGGTCATTCTTTTGATATAGGCAACGATTGTTTTGCGCCACACGAGGCGGACCGCGCTCACCAGTAGTCTGTGTTTGTACTGGTACTTGGTTCTGCCCAATGAATCTTTGAACTCCTTGCTGAAGACCAGTGAGAATTCAAACAGAAAGAGGTGTCGGTCCCGCCCCTTTCGGATGAGTGAGCGCGGGTCCCAAACCTGGAAACTGTCCTGCAGGATCAACTCGCCCTGCACATCCAAGTTCTCCTCAAAACCTGGATTGGAGGACAGTCAAGTTCACGTCAACCTGAGCTTCATTCCAAGTCAAGCTTTATAAGAGAGGAAATCAAAAGATTTGTGCAGCAGGGCCATGGTCAGAAGATGACATCGGATCTTATGAAAAGTAAGGAGTTGTCAATAGATAGATAGATTTTTTTTCACAAATGTACGTGTTTTTTAGATGTAGCAGTGGTTGGGCTTTTACCTTCCAACATGGCAAGGTGCATGGCATCGTTGGCTCTCTTTGGCACGCTAAGCATGACGTCCAGACCATCTTTGATCTCCCCTTTGCCCTCCTCGCAACATGACAGCAACTCCTACAGCACGCCAGTTTCCATGCGGTATCCATCATTATTCAACGCGGGCATATTATTATTATTATTATTCCGATTATTGTTACTACTCTGTCCCACCTTGAGCAGCAGCTGGTACTTGGTGATTCTCTGCACCGGTTTGATGAGGTACGACGAAATGGAGTTGGCCAGGCCACTTCGCTGCTGGATGTCCTGCTCACGCAATAGACACAGAATCACAAATTATGACAGCACTCATCGGCAAAAACATTTGGAACAACTGACTCAAAATAATGATCAGACTAATATGTTATTACAACATCCACCCACCCACTCACACACATCTATAAAATGTTCATATTATACGTACATCCCTGTTCATATTTATATATACATGTAGACACGTGTATCATTGTTGTATCTATTTTCCTATTGCTTATCATTTATTTATTGTTCTCTCATTTCTCTTGGACTTAAACCCTCTTAAAAAGTGCCAAGATAGAAGCCATTGACAGCTTACGTGAAAATACCACCCTCTGCTGGACAACTAAGGTAACTACAAATTCATCCGAAGGTGGTTTGTCCTTCATGTGCAGTACGGAACCTTAAATCCCCATTTTCCATAGCGCGTGTCCCTGATCGGGACAAAGGCGACAGCCAACCCTAGCTGCCTTTGTGCGAGAGGCAGGGAACACTTTGCCCGGGTCGCCAACCAACCACACATACAGACAAACAAACGCTCATCTTTACACCAATTTAGAGTCTTCAATTGACCTAATCTGCATATTTTCAAAAGTTTGAGGAAGAAAGAGTAAAAGCCACGCAAGCACAGGGAAAACATGCAAACTCCACACGGGAGGGCCTGAGCCGGGATTTGGACCCAGTGTGGTAACTGGAAGTGGTAACCACTGTGTCCCATGCTGCCCTCTTGACATAAATATTCATCCATCCATTGATTTTCGAATCTAATTTCCTCACAAGGGTCGCAGGCGCACTGGTGCCTATCCCAGCTGTCTTCGGGCAGGAGGCGGGGTACACCTTGAACCCAGTGTCAGCCAGTCGCAAAGCACACAGACACACGAGCAAACACTCACATTCACACCTAGGGACAATTTGGAGTGTTTAATCAGCCTGCCATGCATGTTTTTGGAATGTGGGAGGAAACCGGAGTACCCGGAGAAAACCCACACAGGCACGGGGAGAACATACAAACTCCACACAGCTGGAATCGAACCCTGCACCTCTGCACTGTGAGCCCAACATGATAACCAGTCGCCCACCGTACTGCCAGACATGAATATTCATTTTTATTTATTACATTTCCTTTAGTACTTGTTTGCCTGATGACCTGGAGCCTTTTTTTTCTGCAATTACTTAAAATATAATACAAAATAAATAAATAAAACACTTACATCAAAAAAAGTGCCGGCATGCTCGAGGATGAGCTGGCTGGAGTCGGGTTTGTTCTTGCAGTAATCCACGTAAATGTGGAATTTATCCGCCTGCATCACATCAAGACGGAACGAGACTTTGCATGATTTGCGGGATGCGAATCGTTCTGATATTTGAATAAAGTTTTTACCCATGTGACGAAGCAATGGCCCACATCCTCCGGCAATTGCTCATAGTTGACAAGCTCCTTCAAGAAAATACTGCAAGTGCACACGCATAAGAAACATAGCAGTCATATGTTCTCAATGAACACGCTGGGCCCTGATTCAGCGCTACTTTCACAAGCATGTTCTCCAACAAAAACAAGCATGTCCTGACAAATCCCAAAAGAGGACATTTGCCAGTAAAAGTCAAGACACTTTGGGAAAGAATGGATTTCAAGAGGTAAATATAGCGAAAGATGCCGGTTCACTTCAGGATGATGTTGAAACAAGTCATCGACCTAATTTGAGGTTTTAGATGGATTGTGGATTAATGGGAGCAGTTACAGATTTGGAACAAACCATCAGTCAATATATTAACCAAAGGTTGGATTAACCAGTTTCATTCTGAATTGTTAATCTGAACCCTTTCATGCAGCCTGTAATCTGATCACATGATAAACTGTCCACTGTAATAATCGCTGTCCCTGAAAGTGTTAATCAACACAATCGTATGCTTTCAGCTTTGTGGGGTAAATTGATGGAAGGTTTTTTTTTTTCCCTCACCCACCAGTGAACAAAGCAAGGACCCTAAAGGTACGCTAGGATAATTTTGGGGTGAATGAATATGCCGACCATGACACCTTTATGATGAACTACAGTAGAATGCAGATTGCAACAGGTCAGTCTTCGAAGCAATGCTATGTTTGGACAACAAAAATGCTCTGTTGTCACTAAAATGATGGGTTAGAAAAATCAAGAATATTTTTAGTGCGGTCAATATCAATAAATCAATCGATAATTTTTAATCATCAGGTAATCGTTTAGAGCCATTGTTTATTGTATAATTGTCCAAATCCTCAGATTTCAGCCTCTTAACAATAATTGTTCATTGATTTTTGTCCTCATTCATGAAAAAAAGACTAATTTAAGTCACTTAATTCGTCTGGTTTGCCTCAAAATTGAACATGTTGCTATTACCAATCAGTGAGTGGACAAATCTCGCATCGGAACACTGAAAACTAATGTTCTATATTTGGCCAGGGAAGTGGTTGGTTCCCACAGGAATGTACTATTTTGCCACTGAAACAGTATTTTGGGTCAGACAAAAACTTAGCCTATATTGTAACTTTTTTAAATTTGTTTCGCTACTAAAACATTCTATTAAAGCCACTATTATTTTTACAACAACACGTGCAAGCTGTTAGAGCTCCCAACATTTGTCCATATAGTGCATCACATATTGCACGATTCTGTACAACAATCCAAAATTCACACCGCCCTGAGTGGAGTTCCTCATGGAAAGGTTTCGGGTCCATTAATGTTCTTAAAAGTTTGAAGCTGCCCGCCTGAGTAATATCAATATGTAATAAAATTCACACGGTTCTGAGTGGAGTTCCTCATGGAAAGGTTTCGGGTCCATTAATGTTCTTAAAAGTTTGAAGCTGCCCGCCTGAGTAATATCAATGTGTAATAAAAATGTCCATTAACAAAAAATAATTCTGAAAAGTCCCTCACTTGTTGTGGAAGTCGTAGATCTCCTGCATGTTGCCGAAAATGACATGTTCCTTGTTGGCGATGGCAGGCGGGATCTCGTCCCCGCCCCTGGTCATCTCACACAAGTAGGTCTGGAATAAACAGCGATGACTACAAATGAACATTTGCTTTTTTCAATAACACAACCAACCAAAACACAGGACCACCACAAAGGTTTACATATATTTGTCATTTCATGTCTCAAATGAGGATAAATGTAATAACAACCGAGATGTCTTTTTATACAGAAGCTTCATAGGTGATATGGGATTCTCTAAATTGCTACCAAATGCATAATCTGGATCAGATGTGGATTAAATGCGATCATACATAGCAGTGTGAGAATCTCTAAAGGAGGAGTGTTGTCTTGAAAACGGTAGACAGGAAGTTGCACGTAATACAGGGTTTTGCCTGGAATTAAAAAATTTGAACGGCCTGGCGAACAAAAGGCTTGTTTTCTCACCTCCAGACATTCCTGGAGATCTCTGACGTAAGTCTTCTCCGTCTGCAGGAGCTCGGCCATGATGAACCTAAAGAAAGACAGTTTTAATGTTGGGAGCCCACTGGAGAAATGTGAATAAAACCCCTCAAAATACAAACTATAATTTCAAGAAAAAGGTTCACAATAGTAGTAGTATTCTCTTTCTGGCCTCCATGAATGCAATGTTCATGCAAGGCAGAGCCAACCTGGCCCAATTTGTCAGCACAATGCGTGTTCAGTTAAAGCCACAAGTTTTTGCAAAAAAAAATGCTGACTCATCACTCCGGTTTGTTTGGGTTCCAAGTTGCACTCACTCTTTCTTCCTCGCCGACTTCCTCTTCTCCTCATTGACCTCATCGTTGGGCTCCCGCAGTTTGACCTCGGGGTCGTCCGACAAGCTGGCGGGAATAATATCCAACTCTAAGTCCTTGTTGTCCTGAATAATGACGAGCAAAAGAATAACAACATGCTGTGATTGAACATAGTGTAAATGTAGTGGATGACAAATGTGAGCTATTGCCAACCTCGGAGGAGACGCCCAGGCTCTTTTCCAAGCTCTCCTGGTACTTGGCCATTCGCAGGGAGAAGTCGCGGTAGCGGCGGTCTACCGTGCTCACCCATCGCTTCAGCTCCACGACGTGGACGTGGCCTTTCTCGACCAGGTTGTCAGCCAGCTGGATGAGGAGCTTCACCTTGTCCTTTGTTTGCTGGTGACACGGGCGCACAATCCTTAGCGCACTATATATTTTTTTGGGGTTCGGCTTTCAACATGGGTCAAAAATGGTATCGTCTCCTTCCATTTTGACAAATTATGACATTTTTTCAACTTCACCACTAGGTAGAGCACTGTAATACAAGGATGCCCAAGATGGGGGGGGCAATGTCAAAAATTCAAAGAAGTGATTGGACCACATTGAAAAAAATTACAATCTGGTGCTAAATTCTTTATGCTTTACTTTTTTAGGTAAAACTTTTGCATCTACACATTTACTAAACATTTCAATAAATATTTCTATCACAAGTAAGACAAATATTGAAATGCTGGATTTTGATCTTGTGCGATTGGCTGGCAACCAGTTCAGGGTGTCCCCCCGCCTACTGCCCGATGACGGCTGGGATAGGCTGCAGCACCCACCGCGACCCTTGTGAGGATCAAGCGGTTCGGAAAATAGACAATCGGATGCATTTTAATCTTTATTTGAGACATTGGTAAACAAGATTTTTTTGTTGGTGTTCCACTGACACTTTTTGCATGTTTTTGTGTGTGTTTTATTTTTCATTTTTGATTTGTGGCGATATTATTGTTTGTTGTACCATTTTGGTGATTGTAAAAAAAAAAAAAAAAAAAATTGCGAGGCTCCTATATAAGATTTGAATCTCATAAGAATAAAATTTTATTTTTTCCCAGATAAAAAGTCTTGTGGGGAAAAAAAGTTGCATTTTACGTGAACATCATGTTTTGTCTTCCTTTCCCTTGGTCAAATTGAGACTCTTCTTATTCTAAGATTTAAGATTTATTCTGGGGGGGAAAAGAGCTGCTGTTTTTATTTTTTTTATTTTATTTAGTATTATATGGGGTTTTTTTCAGAATGGCCCTACAACTCCTAAATAGTATAACGGCATCTCTAAATTTACACTATTGCTTCGGCCCCCATTGTAATTTTGTACTCCATTTTATTATGTTTGCATGATTTGCCTTTGTTGATTCCAAAACGGACTTTGATTTGACTCTTGTTGTTTGCGGTTGGGGTGCAACTGCGCTGCATCACACCGAGAGCTGCTTCTCATGTTGTCACCCGAACCAAATAAGGGTGACCCTATATATGGTGACCCCATATACACACGTCACACCCTCCTTTGCCGCTTGACAACTCATCTGCATTTGTGACAGCCTCAATAACAGCGTTATTACACAGATTTTTCGCTTTGATTGGATCGCATTAGCTCAGACGCAGGGGAACTGGGAAGCCAAAAGCAACAGACGCACACGCGCTGCGAGCGTGCATGCACGCGACGCACCTTGGCGGTGAGCCGAAAGTGATGATGGTCATTGAGGAGCTGCTGTGTTTCCTTGCTGCTGTCACCAGATGACACGTGCGTAGCCAGGTAGACCTCACCTGTCTCCTGGATCCATTCAAGAGCCTGCACGCACGCACGCACACACTATTTATGATATGATTGAGACTCTTAAAAAAAATTCCCATCATAAAATCCACCAGATGTTTCTTTAGTGCTGCACTTTAGCTCAAAGTGCACACACACACAGACACACACCTGCTTGGCGCTGCGTTCAAAGACGAGATACTGCTGACATTGATCCAGTCTCCTCTTCTTCAGAGTCCAGAAGTGCAGGACTCTGTTCTCCCTCTGCAGCAGCTCATTCAGAATAGCTGAAAAACAAAATCAAGAAGTCTCGCCTTGGTGGTCCATTTCTCGTATTGTGCAACACTAGTTTTGGAAATGTAACACAAATGTGGGTTTTTTTTTTTCTTTCCTTTTTTTTTTGGCAGGGGCTGTAACAGATTAATTTTCATGGTTCTGGTTATTGGTCTGGGTTTTTATTGTTTTGATTTGTTTCTCCAGTCTCCTGGGTTCTGATGATAATGATAATCAACCGGGTTTTGAAGTGCAGGAGGAGCAGATGAAAGATGATTATTGTATTACTTGCCACTACTTGGCATCATCATTGCCTTTTAGTCTTTGTCTCTTGTTTTGTTTTGTTTTTTGCTGTGTATTATACACTTAGGCAGATTCCATTTCGATGTTTCCTTTATTGGTGCAAATGGTGAGTTGTTTTTTCCCCAACTGATTCGCTGGTTTGCTTTGGATGATGAGCAGACTTGGCTACCGGTACTATTACCTAATAATGAGTTACCGTAATTTCCGCACTATAGAGCTCACCCGATTATAAGCCGCACCCACTCCATTTTTAGAGGAAAACCAATTTTGTACATACACAAGCCGCACCTGTATATAAGCCGCATGTGCCCACGTTAAAACATGTCAACATATTTACAAAGAAAGAAAATCATGGTGAGCCGTCTTCATCTTCCTCCTGTGAACTGAAGCCATCGAAGTCACCGTCCTCAGTGTCGGAATTAAACAGTGTCATAAAGACCGGTCTTAATCTTACCTTTTCTACTTGAGCGCCCCCTGGCGGCCGTTAGAAAAATTACACAAATTGGCCGCATCACTGTATAAGCCGCAGGGTTGAAAGTTTGGGAAAAAAGTAGCGGCTTATAGTCCGGAATTTACGGTAATTACTTTGACCCGTTAGGTTGGGTTTAAGCAGCGACTTGAGCAGGCTGAATAGCTCAAGGCGATCATGTGTACGAAAGTTAAAGCAAATGTAGTGGTCCATGCTTAGACAGCATTGGTGGCAACTGGACAGAGCTGACCGTAAACACAGCGCTCAGGGTTCGAATCTCAGTCGAGGAGGATGGAGCATCCATAGATTATACTCGGTGGGTTGTGTCAGGAAGGGCATCAAGTGTAAAAACTGTGCCACACCTATCATGCAAGTGACTCGCTGTGGCAACCCCCGAGAAGGGAAATTGTGTCTTCTTCTTAGAATATGTTGGTAATACACATACTGAATATTATTACTTACAACCACAACTATACTGATAACCTGGTAATCCATTTTTTTTTGTGGCTTTAACTCAAACCAGTGCACAGGGTAGAAATAACCCAGAATTGGTTCTGTCCCTTTTGGACCCAGTACTGGGTGAGCTATTTCATCCAATTTGGATTACTTTTGACCCGGCAACATATTTTCTTTCCACTACAGTTTCCCCAATTATTTGCCTAAACCGCTTGTTGTCGTTTTTGGTTTGGTAACTTTGTGGTTGATTCTCATGATCCCTTTGTAGGTAAACTCAGTTATTCCCCCTCAATTTATTTGTGTGCTTTGTGGTCCCAGATTGGGTGCCATTAGATGACTGGCATTTCAATTCATTTCAATGGGGACAAGTGATTTGATCGATGAGTAACTTCAGTTTCGAGTTTGGTCTGGAAATGAGTGAAACTTGTCAGTCAAGTTCGAACTGTATGATAATGCATTATCGTGTTATTGTCTCTGGTGGTCTAAATGTGTTGTTGCTCTAACCTTTGACCTGCTGCTCAGGTCCTCTGGCGTGACTGGCAGCTCCTGGGATGCTCACGTTGTTCCTGTGGATATACTTGAGGAAAACCTCGGCGTTCCTCCGGGCCAGTGTGCATGCCTAAGTAATAGCAACATGGCGATAAAAAAAAAAAAAAGCTAACATACTTCTTATACACAAAATATGTGACATGCTTTCATCATCATCGATACATTTTTTTTTAATCGCATAGTGATTGAGTTACGGTATGTATGCAGGGTTGGAAGCTGTAACCTAGTTTCGTCCCAAAGTGATCGAGAGATGTTCAAACACTAATATCAATTATAATGTCAAATTAATTTAGGATCTTAATTCATTGCGTTGCCCAGGATACTAAAGGCGACAGCATTGAAGCCTTGGCCAGGATCCTATTATCAGTGAAATACAAGAAATGCACTGACCTTGAGGAAGGCTTCTTTCTGTTCCAGGTGTTTGCTGATAAGAGGCACGAGGTGGTCACAGTCGGCCGGCGTTCCCACTTTTTCGTGAGTTCCGCACCAGTCTTCATCCCGTCGGTATTCCTGCTCCAGGCTCTCTAACACGCTGCAAACCTGGACGTGGCCGTGGCATCCGTATTTGCGATGTTACTGCATATAAGTGAGTGTCAGACGCCTCCACTTACGAATGTGCACGTGTACCTGTTCGGATGTCTTGTAGAAGGCCACCGAGGCGTTAACAAGTTTCAGGCGGTCTTCCATCTTCAGCATTAGCTGCTGCCAGTGCACGGCCACCTTCTCAGCGCAGTTGCGAATCGCCTCTGGGTCATAGTGGCCGGCCTGGAGCATCATCTGGAACGAGGGAGGATAATTAATTTTATAAAATTCATACTAATTAATTCTATATAATTTTGGTGCTGATTTAAATTTTGAAGTTGGTTACTTAGTTGACTAAAAGCTTACTTCCGCTTTCTGCTGGACTTGCAGTGCACTCTGATGGGTCTTCTGGAGGGAGTTAGCATGGAAGAGAGACTAAGGGGGAGAAGAGGGGACAACGGGAAATGACTTGTTAGACTTCATTGAAATAGAGGATGACATTATTTGAGTGTATGTGTACCAAATGTGTGCCTGTGTGTGAGTGTGTGTGTGTTTTAAGTTCAAAAGAGTGTGTGGGTGTACGGCAGATTGCACATCTGCTACTGTTGAAAACATGCAAAAACAATTATTGCTCCAGTACAGTTAGACTGGCAGCGGCTATCATTTTATGCATTTGTGTGTGTGTGTGTGTGTGTGTGTGTGTGTATGCACATGCACACACCTCTATTGCCATCTGGAACTGTTCGTGTTCCCTCTGCAGCTGCTCGGCCTCAGACAACGAGCTGGCATTCACCATGCTGGCGTTCAACATGGACTCGCCATTACGGATCCATCCGAGCACCTCGAGGATATGAAGAGGAGATGATGATGATAAGTGACGTCATCTGCAAGACCAATCTATTTTTTTCCCCTCCAATGTAATGTGATACACTGCATCCAGTGATGGCCAAGCGGGCGTGTCATAACTAATTGACATGTCGAGTCGGGTATGTCTTAACCTCCATGGCAGAGGCTCCGTCGAACCCCTGAGACCGATTCACCGAACCCCTAGGGTTCGGATCAAACCCAGATTAAGAACCACTGTTCTAGTCATTCAAAGCGACAGCCATAAATCAATAACACCAATAAAAATGTGCTGTGGTCTGACGAGTCCACCAAGCTATCAAGGCAAAGTTCAAAATTCAGCATATGTGCTGCTGCTAATACCCATGGGATGGGTAACTTGCAAATCTATGAAGACACAATTAATACAACGGCGCGGTTTCGTAGGAAAACGGCACAAGTACAAGACTGGTCTGCCAGCAGTCCAGACCTGTCTCTGTCTCCCATTGAAAATGTCTTGTTTTTGTAGTGCATTCAATTGAACATATGCTCTAAAGCAATTGCAAATTATTGGATTGATTTTATTTAACACAACATCCCAACTTTACTGGAAGATGGATTTTGGATATACAACTGTGTTTGTGCAAATAGACATCGGACCCGTGCGAAGTGACGTGGCGCTGTTGGGTGTGAATATTTTCGGATTAAAAACAAGTGTTTTCAATATTGAGTACCGTAAATTCCGGACTATAAGCCGCTACTTTTTTCCCAAACTTTCAACCCTGCGGCTTATACAGTGATGCGGCCAATTTGTGTAATTTTTCTAACGGCCGCCAGGGGCGCACGAGTAGAAAAGGTAAGATTTAGACCGGTGGAATATATGTGTCGAGGAAGACTGCAACTTCTTGTCTTGTGCATCAATTAAATTAGCGTGAACATACCCTCATCATGGAAAATGCAAAAAGAAAGGCATATGACGCAGCTTTCAAACTAAAAGCAATCAAGCTGTCCGATAAAGAAGGAAACAGAGCTGCTGCACGTAAACTTGGCATAAACGACGGCTCACCGTGATTTTTACAAGTACCGGTATGTTCTTTTACCAGACCTGTTATACTGTGTTGCTATTCTGTTGCTAGCGTGTTGTTACCATGTTGCTAGCGTTTTACTGCCGTGTCACAGGCACCGTTTGGGAAGAAAGTTATATTATTATTATTGTTAAGTTATATTATTAAAATTTTGAAAACTCTCTCTGTGTACCGTCTTTCTTTGTAAATATGTTGACATGTTTTAATGTGGGCACGTGCGGCTTATATACGGGTGCGGCTTGTGTATGTACAAAATTGGTTTTCCTCTAAAAATGTAGTGGGTGCGGCTTATAATCGGGTGCGCTCTATAGTGCGGAAATTACGGTAATTTTTTGTTTGTCTGTTTTTTTGCTGTGGGGTTTCCTCCATTTTACAAATATATCATTGTTATTTTTTAAGGAAATAATAACAAGAACACTTTTTGGTTTTCCCTCAATAAATTTGAATGGCTGTTAGTTCTATGGGGATTCTTGCTATTCACAGGGCGGCCCAGTCCTTATCCTCCGCAAATAGGAGGTGTTCATAATCTGTTGGTATGCCTTACTGGTGGTGGAACTATGTCTCATTACTGCTTTTTTTTGGGGGTCAAAGCTCAAGCTTTTTGGAATGGCTGTTACAATCGGGTTCGGCACAATTTGAACACTTCTGCATGCTTGGATGTTTTCTTTTGCATGCTTAGAAATTTTGAATGACAGCAAAACCAATTGTTGAGGATAAAAATGAGTTTCCAAAGTTCTTCACATTGCACAACACCAGCTTTGGCCATGTCGCATAGTGTGCAGCGGGCCTAACATGCATGGTTTTGGAATGTGGGAAGATGCTGGAGAATCTGGAATAAAAGCAGCACAAGCACAAGGAGAATTTGCAAACATCTGCACAAGAGGGCTGAAAGTAAGATTCCAACCCGCAGAAGTATGACAAGAATGCTACTAAATCCAAATTAGGATTGTCAGATTTGGCCGAAGTTTGCACTCGACTGAGTACGATCGTCATTTTAATGATTCACTCGGCGTTTTCGTGCGATTGCTCACTTCATCGTAAATTTAGACTTGAGATTTGCACAAGCACGTCAAGTGAAGCCGGCGAGGCAGCAGCGTGTTTATTAGCACTTTGCCATAAAAGCTCATTAATAATTCAGCCGCCTCCATCTGCAACGGCAACGGCGGCACTGCAATGAAACATTTCTATCCCTTCATAGTTTCATTCCAATTGTGCTACCACTCAAGAGATGCGCTCACCTGTTTGACCTCAGCCTGCAAGTGACGTAGTTGTAGGCTTTGCTCCAGTCTAGCGTGCGTGCGCTGGGCGCTGAGCTCCACTTCCTGCTGCTTCTCGTGCAGGAACTCCAGTAGCTCCTGAACCTGAGAGGCCAAGTCCATGTCCTTCTCCCCCGTCAGCTCAATACCTGGCAGCAGAACCAGTTGTTACAAAAACTGAATGTGATTTTTTTTGGGGGGGGGGTGATATTTTTCGATGCAGAATATTCGCCCTTGTCATTATTTTGCCTGCAATTGGCTGGAGACCAGCTCAAAGTGTACCCCACCTATGGCCCAAAGACAGCTGAGTAAGGCTCCAGCACGCCCGCGACCCTTGTAATGATGAGTGGTTTGGTGAATGAATGAACGAGTGAATATTATTTTGTGTTAAAGCGTGCATTTGCAGAAATAAGTAGAACTAGTACAACAGAGCTAGAACAGGAAGGGCCAGCATTCGAAAGAAAGAGACGTCCAAAGGACAATGCAAAGAAATAAGAAAGAGGATATTCGTCCAAAATGCTGGACTGTGGCCTTTTATGGTGCAGAGACGTGAGTGCTACACAAGAAAGCAGAAATGATTGATGCACTGGAGATGTGGTTTTGGAGAAGGATGTTAGGAGTGTCATGGGAGATGAGGAGATGTATATGTATACGTATTGCAGGAAGCTGCTTGGAGTGAAAAAAGTGAACTGCTGAAGACATTGAAAGCTCGGAAGAAAAAGGACACACGTTACAGGAAAGGAAGTTTATAACGTGCAGTCGTTGAATAAATGCTTGAAGGGAAATAGGGAAGAGGAATACTCTTCAGGGAGGAATACCATACGGAAAATTCAAAAGGATGGCGGAAGATAGAGAGAGATGGATGATGTCAGAAATGGAGGAGGAGCTGCCCATTAAGACGGATTACTTTCGAAGAAGAACAAGATTTGCGATTCGCAAAGGGTGAATCAAGGCAACTGGATGTTCCTTTCTTTCTCCCTTATAGAGGCCAACACTTTCGGATTAAAGGTGGAACGTATTCGACGAACAACAACAGTTCAGTTGCCCCGATTCAACCTTCACTATGACCTGGATGGCTAAAACTCTACACAGACAAGAAGATTTGTGTAAATGTCATTGTTCCAAATCAATGACAGCTCAATAATTGGTTCGTATCGCTCCCAACCAACGATCAACGCAATTTATTTGCAATTCATTCACTGCAAAAGGGGCCCTACCTGAGGCCTGCACTTCCATGATGTATTGATGCAAATCCTGGCCCTGCTGCATGACTTCATAGGTCATGTTGTTCATGGCCGCCTTTCTCTCGGCATGCCTCTTCAGCCTCTGCTCAGCCAGGCCAATGTCCTCCGCGCCGCCAGAGGAAGCACCGCCGCTCCCTCCGCTGCCGCCGCTACTGCTGCTGCTGCTGCTCGAGCGTCCCGCGTCGTTCAGCTGTCGAGACAGGTCCTCGTTCCAGGCGTCTAACTCGGCCGTCACCTGGGTAAACGGAACAGCAGAAGCATGATGACAGCAACAAGTATGTTGCCAAATGGGCAGGTTTATATTTTAAAAAAAAATCATAATTTAAATAATGTGAATAATAATATTACTAATATGGACAAAATACGTATATATTTCTTTTTACAAAAAATAAATGACTCATACCAACATTTATGTTTACAATTTTAGTTCAAAGAAGGCATTTCGTCATAAATATAATTAAATATTTTTGTGAACGATTAAAAGTAACTTGAATACGGGTAAATACTTGAATACAGAGATTTACTTAAGAATGTTGAAAACATTGATCCGTGAGACAAATCTGCGAGTCAGTCAAAACCAAAACAATATGGAAAGAAGTGTGGTGATTATGTTTTACTAAAAAAAAAATAATAATAAAAAAAATAACATAAAATATATGAATAAAAATCAAATAACTTTAAATAGAATTGTATATATTTTTATTAAATAAAATATACAATAAATAAACGGTTTAAAATGATAATCACCATCAACAATTGAGGGCTGGCATCAACGTCAAATCAAGAAGTAAACAGGAAGGATGTGGACTTATAATTTTATACAAAACATTATACTTGAAATGAAAATTTCATTGCAGGTGGAATTAGGTTTGACACATCAAGGAAGGTGTGAAACTGAGTCACTATAAGTAACGTGGAAAAAAAAAGTCACCTCGATGGTATACTGCTCAAAGACACGTAGCTGGAGGAAGATGTCGAGTTTGATTTTGCGCTCGTGGAAGAGTTCCTCCATCTGGTTCTGGGCCTCATCCAATTGCTGCAGCACTCCCTGGATGTGAGCGATGGAACTGCAGTGTGGCGTCTTATTGGTGGACATGGCAGCGTCTCTGCAGGAGACAGACGGGAACATTGCATACAAAATATGGCAGCGTCGAGGCTAATACAGTGGAACCCGCTCTATTGCAAAAATCGATTGCACCCTCGCTATATCGAAAATCTTTGAGCAGTTTTTTTTTAATAGCTTTTACAGTATTCAGGAAAATCCAAATTTAGAATCACACGCCTTTGGTTCTATACCACGTTGTTGTGCAACACGCTTGTTAGCACTTCAGTCTACTGGAAGGGATGCATCACAATAAACATCAAGCAGGCGATGTACTCAACTACTGTAAGTCATTACCACAGAGCAGAGAGAATTCACTGTATGCTTGTTAGTATTGTTGAATGTTTGATTGTATGCTTTGTGTATGCGAGTTCAAGAGCAATTGTTTGAAGGTTTACAATAACAATAACATCCATGCTAAATTAGGTTCGACGGTCTATGGGGTTTGTTTCGGATTTTATGTTAGCCTTTAGGGTACATGACTAATGTTGGGTGCTTAAATACACACTGTTTAATTCTCCTTTGTTAAATGTTGTTTTTTCTGTAAACGTCAACTTCAAAATAAGACGCTTGAAGGAGCACACTTTTCTTTTTATTTGGGGAAACTGTACAAACGAGTCTTTTTTTTGGTGTTTGTTTCCGATTTCTTGACAGTGGAAGATGCACAGACTTTAAGGAACACTTTAAAAAGCCTTTTTTACTAAGTTTAATGCACCGAAAGCATGTGGTTTCTCCATATCGCAGATTTTCACCTATCCCAGATGGGGCTGGAACGTATCCCCGCTAATAAATGGGGATTCGCCGTATGCTAACATAGCCATCCTGTATTATTGCATTACCTGAGTTGCTGCATAAGCTCTTCCCCCTCCTTGATGACATTGAGAGTGGCTTCCAGAGTGGCTGTCTGCTGCTGCTGGAACTGCTGAATGAGCGTCTGCACAGAATCTACAGAGTCGCAGCTCACGTCATCCAGTAGCTGCTTCTGGAGCTCCTCCATCCAAGACCACAGCTAGACCACCATACAAAGCAGTGAGGAACACCAACGTTACAAAGCATCAATGCAACATCCAGCATCGTTTAAACAGCCATTCCCAGGCTAAAGCAAGCTGTTTCGCCAGCTAATGAGTATTAACAACAAACTGTTAAGCAATCAGCCAATAAAGCCCATCTAGGCAGTGTATCAACACCTTTGTCATTACTTCACTGTTGGCCTCTGATCCCATGATAGTAAGAAGGGAGTTTGTAAAGTTGGAACGTGGATGCTGGACCGGAGTGAAGGTTAGCTTAGTTTAGCGCTAACCAGCTGATACAACAGAAGACAAGACGGAATTAAAAAATGTAACAAAAGTGGAAAAACACCCCAGGTACACTCCACTATGTTTTCAAAAATAGCGAGTAAGGGGCTTCGTAAATCGCTTTGGGCAACAGGTGTAAAGTGCAATATAAATGGCTCTTCATTTACCATTTGCTATTATGGTCAATTTGGACTTTGGACATTTTTTTGGGACTACTTATATCGGCAAAAATACAATTCATGAATTCAAGTGTTTTGGAGTTTGTTCTCTTACTGTACTCAATGTGAACCAAGCTTTAACCATAAAACCATGGCATACCACCCCCCCTCCCCCCACTCACCCCCCAGCTATTACCCGTATACATTTCTATGGTTTCACTGTTCAATGATCATCCCCCTGAAGTCTACCACACGTACAGTCTATCAAATAATTAAACATTTTCATTTAGTCTCGCAAGATTTTTTTTAATGTTTCAAAAATATATATTTAAATAATTCAAATGCATGTACAAGTGTTAACACTTACATATGTGAGGCACATTTGCGACTTTTTTTACCAACAGTAATTGACAAATATTTACACTCGTATGAGGAAAAAGCTAAGGGTGGGCACCTCTCCAATAAAAGACAATTTGATATGTATCGAGATACAATCTTGATTTGATGCGGTACGCCTGTAGCTTAAGCGTTTCGATTCAGTTCAGCTAAATCGGCACAGATTTCCCAATTCATTCCACTCCTTGCCCTACAGAGTTACGGTTTTGATGATAGTGATGTGACAGTGTTTCACCTCTTTGGTGTGCGTGTGGAAGGACACGGACATGTCAAGCAGCAGCTTCCTGTGCTCAACACGGCGCACAAAGTCTTGTATTCGAACTTCCAGGTGGCGCGCCGCCTTGTAAATCTCCTCCGGGTCGCACTCGCCCGTCTGGGCCAGCTGCTCGGCTGCCTCCAGTAGCTTGTCTGCATTAGTATATGTGTTCTGGAAGGGAAACATACAACCATTACTATGACTGATGTTTATTTTGCAATATGTTATAACTCAGTAGCCCAGATGTCGTCTTTTGCTGGAAATTACAAAAAATGGGATGTCTTTTTCTCTTGATCTACCATCACCTCCAATCACCCATTCTGAATATGCTTATATTTCATTCATTCATTCATCTTCCGAACCGCTTGATCCTCACTAGGGTCGCGGGGGGTGCTGGAGCCTATCCCAGCTGTCTCCGGGCAGTAGGCGGGGGACACCCTGAATCGGTTGCCAGCCAATCGCAGGGCACACAGAGACGAACAACCATCCACGCTCACACTCACACCTAGGGACAATTTAGAGTGCTCAATCAGCCTGCCATGCATGTCTTTGGAATGTGGGAGGAAGCCGGAGCACCCGGAGAAAACCCACGCAAGCCCGGGGAGAACATGCAAACTCCACACAGAGAGGCCGGAGCTGGAATCGAACCCGGTACCTCTGCACTGTGAAGCCGACGTGCTAACCACTGGACTACCGGGCCGCCCGTGCTTATATTTATATTTTATAATTTATATCTACTTACCGGTATACGTTTTGTTCTTCTACTTCTCCCTTTGATAATTTTTGCTGCTGTAAATTGGTAATTTCTCCATTGTGAGACAAACAAAGGTTTTGTTATCTCATCATGTTGCAATGTATCTCGGGCAGAGGTGAGCAAACTACGGCCCGCAGGCCGAATCCGGCCCTCGACCTTCCCCTGATGAAAGTACGCATGGAAGCTAGTGCCCTACCATCACCCCCTCCTTCTCAGCCATGGTCTGATAAGCCAGGAGCGTCTCCATGAGATGACCTTGACGTAGCAGCTGAGGCCTGACACGCCCACACAACCAGACCATCACACGCGCATACACTCCCATTCATTGTTCATGTCTTGTGACCTGTTGTAAATAAGATCTGAGAAAAGAATAGGACCCCACCCATTAATAGATTATGGCCCTTTAAAAATTGACCCAAATGATTAACCAAATGGCTGACGTTTGACGATGTTTTTACCTCGATGTACCTTAACCATTTACAACAGTTTAACACAAGTAAAGCTGGTCTCATTATTTATGACACACAAACCTATACTATAACCTTGTATCCTTAAATATATACCACAAAATTCGTTGATAAGGTTATTCAATGGACCCATCATAAAAAAAAGCAAGTCTTAATATTTACACAAAAAAAAAAAAGGGGCCAGGTCGGCCCGCGGATAGCGAAAATCAGCGTATAATTGACGCCCACTGAAATGCATTGGAAGGAGTTGCAGCATGCATGATTTATTTTTAAATTAATTGGCCAATTAATTGGTAATCTGTATTTCTTTTCTGCCAAAAATTGGCATGGGCCTAAAAAAAAAAAATCCAAATGTGTCAGGCCCCATAAAAGAAACAACCAAAAATGGTTTCAGAATCTTTAATGTGGCTTCATGAGCTTTACTGCGCAACACTGCTGACAGGGATGAAAAAAAAAAACGGGATCAAACTAATAAATCTTTTTTATGTAAGAAAATAAAGAACAAAACCCAACCCAAAATGTATTACAAAGGCAGGGAGCATGAAATAAGAGCCCCCCAAAAAAACCCTCACCCTTTCATCACCTTGGATGTGGTTTAATGAGATTTACCGTGAAACACTGCTGAGGGCTTATCATTTTTGTGCACGGATGCACACACCCACACAAGTACACATTCCACACACGCGCGCGCAGACATACACCGTAATAATATATGCCAGATGATGTTGTCTCATGATTCAGAATGAACGACAACGGGGTTCTGTTTTGCCAAGTATGAGCCATTACAGCTGCCATACTTCCTCTTCTTCGTCTTTAAACACACATCACGTCTCGGCATCTTCAACTGGGATGAGACGTCTGGATATGCCCGCATGTAGCGGGGAGGATTAGTCGGAAGATAAAGATTATAATTTACAGGAGATTAATACTTTGTGCTGCATGACTGCATTGCTTTGGGGGGGGGGGTGTCAAGGATTATTGAAAATGGATAATCAACCACGTCAAGTGAATACAAAAAGCTGGGCAAAGTGACGGCAAAAGAGAGAAAGGTGATTTCTGTGCACAGTGAAAATGGTCGTCCTGACAACAGAAAAAAATCTTACATTAAATCTAAAATGTCAAAACTATGATGATTATATTTTTATCATTGTCAAGATCAAATGAGAGAGAAGACTGTCCAACCTGAGCGACATCTTCAAAGTCGTCGTGCCGTTTCTGCAGGGCCCGTGCTCGATGAAGAGATTTTCCCACTCCGGTGTGCTTACTGAGGAAAGCCTCGCCATGGTTTTCGATCCAGTCCATCACCTGACATGGAGAAAAGGAACTTGGCTGCTATCGTGGTTGCATAGTTCAATCAATGTGTATTAATAAATGTGGTTAATTAGGGTCCAAGCAACAATAATTTATATAAATAAATAAATATATATATATATAATAAATACATGTGTGTGTATATATATATATATATATATATATATATATATATATATATATATATAAAATAAATACATGTATATATATATATATATATATATATATATATATATATATATATATATATATATATATATATATATAGAGCTGTCAGTTTAGCGCGTTTTATCGACATTAATTTAAATTAATTTTATCGGGATCAAAAATTTTCGCGAGATTAACGCGGCAGACGTCACAGCGGATGTGACGTTGCTCTATAAATAAACCAGAAACAAAACATCAAGCGCGCTGCACAAGTCCACACACGTTTGTTTTGCCAGCCACGGCTGCGCGAGACACCGAAAACGGATATTTAAATAGTTTATGAATGGAAAGTTTACTTTTAAAAAGTTGCCAGATTGTTCCACTGACAAGACCAAAGTGACCTGGATGTTTTGCAGTCGTAAACTGAGCTATCATCATAGCACGTCGAGTCTGAAATACCACTTAATAAATGGCCAAGCACACTGCTGACGTGAGTAGTCCGCCCCCCCCCCCCCCTCGTCTCAGACTGACGGCTATGGAGCATTTCAAAGCGAAGAAAATGGATGACACGACAAAGAACAAAGTTGCTGAAGCAATCGGCAATTTAAACAGCGTGGGCTAAAATGTTGCTAGAACAGGGGTGTCTTTATTTAGCTCATTTGTGCATAGTTGTCATGTTTGTCCGTCTGCAATCTGACGTTTAAAGAAGTAAATTGCGTTGCAGCCGGCGCTCCACTTCCGGCTTGGACCTTTGGGACTTGTAGTTCTTTTGTTCGATTCGACTTGATATGTTCATGCCGGCGCTCCACTTCCGGGATTGAGTACTGGGACTTGTAGTTCTTTTGTTCGATTCGACTTTATGTTTGTGTTGAATGGTTTCTTACGTTTAAAACAATGAATAATGATGACGATAATGATACATAGTGAAATCAGGGTTGATTACATTATTTATTAAACGTATTGTTAAATAAAGGTATTCATTAATGTCAATTATATACATATTTACATTGCGATGCAGAAAGATAGATATATTAATTTTTTACTGCATTTCTGTGTAGTTTAGGTTATTACCTGCTTCTGATACTTCTGTTACAACTACTACTACTCCTACTTCTGCTGCAAAGTGCTCCAATAAATGATCCAAAAGTACAGAACGAGAGATCCTTCCATGCTGACCGACAATCCCTAACTGAACAACCATTACTGATTGCCAGCGAGAGCCTCCATTACAAGAATCCGAAATGATGTCGACACAAAACCGTAGAGAGACTTCCGAGCAAGAAGGACCAACAGAATCAGCATAGCCTGACTGCTGTGTTCAAAGCAAATTTGAGAAAAACGAAGTATGCAACCATGGCTTAAATCCATTATAGGCTGAGTACTAGTTTACCTTAGATGTGCACTTTATAATGTTATATTGCGCTGTTTTGATTCCCTGAAAAGAGCTGTTCAAGCAGCTGTTGTGTGACAAAATATTGTTTTCACTGTTGTTGATGGACAGTAATATTGTGTGAGAGATAATGTGTGAATAACTGCTCCAAGTGAAAAATGTTCATGTAAAATTGAAAATCAAAATTGTTATTTCAGTAAATATTTGCATTTTGCACATAGAAAACTGATTCATGATTCCATGTTGATGAGAGCATTAAAATGGGGGAAAATAGGACAAAAAATATAAAAGGAAATTCAGAAACGATAAAAAATGAGTGCGTAATCATGATTAATTTTTAGTTAATTTGAGTTAATTATGACAGTTGAGTTTTTAATTAGATTAAATATTTTAATCGTTTGACAGCTCTAATATATATAAATATATATGTCTTGTGACCTGTTATATATAAATAAATATATATATATATAATATATATAAACATAAATATATATATATATATATTTAGATATATAAATGTTTTTAAAGCACTCTCATTTTGATTTTTGTTATTAAAAAATAATTAAAAAATTTCCATTTTCGTTTGTGACTTTTAAAATGTTGCTTTACTAGGAACTCGATACCAGCCCACCCCCCAAATTTTTTTTTAATATCACTGAACCGTAAAATATAAACAAAAGCGTCTAAGGACCTTCATCAGCTGTTTGCCAGTGTTTCAGTTTTCTTTTTGGGTGTTTGACGCATTGGCCCACTTCCGTGAAATGGCAGCGAATATCAAGCTTGCCCATAACTCAAATGTTTTCTGGCAACACAAAGCAAATAAAATGACCAAGTGACGGCTCGTAACTCAAAAAAAACTTTAGATCCGGGCACTTGTAAGTGAAGGTACCAGTGCAACTTTGAAAAGCAAGGTTAAAGTTCACCACGGTGCATCACACCTAGCGAGTAACCCGATGCACAACAAGTAAAAGATGAATATGAGCAATGAGTGTAAACACACATGAAGTGTCAACAGCTCTTATTGAAATGATTTGTTTTAGGGGGAGCACAAGGTTGGTTGAAGGTCGTACGTGCCAAATCAAACTACACACCTCATATGCTGCAGCTCCACCTTTTACTTTCTTCCCCTCTCGGGTGGAAATATCTGCCGGTCTGCCGTGCCGTGATTTATTTGCCGTTGGAAGCGTGCTGCGCTTTCCACGTGCGCGCCTCTACGCCAGGCACCACTCGCTCAACCGGTGTCTCGGGGGCCTCATAGTAGCCGATATGTGACGGCTGTTTTTGGTGGAACTGTGTTATCCCGCTGAATTTACTGCCCGCGCCGATGTGATCTCTTCTTTGTTCGATGTTTCGCTCATGCCCCCCCTCCTCTATGGGACTCCAGCTTTCATATATGGATAAGAATTCTCACCCGCTTCATTCACATAGACCAGATGACTCAAGATGGTTTGTAAACCTTGTTTTTTGTTTATGAGTTAAGAATATGAGCATTGTGTGTTAAAAACAGTCCAAACATCCGGTTATGTACATGTATTACCTCTGCTCAGGAGGTTTGTGCATCCCTGAGTACGGTAGGATGTTTTCAAATCAGTGCAGTGTGCCACTTCAACATCAACTAAACTTGACACAAAGATAAACATCAACAAAAATACATTTTTGGCCAGAAATGTCAACTTGTAGCTGTGGATGAATGTCAATACACGAAAAGGAACATTTCTAGTCTCTTTTTGAGTGCCATGACATTTTGAAGTACATTTAGAAGTTTTGTATTGAAATTCATCCATGTAAAATCTTTGGAAGTTTGAAGGTGGAGTTGGTAGAGTTGTTTCCCTCTTTTGCATATTCCCTTGAAAAATGAATGGGCCTAAAACGTTTTCCTGAGGAACTCCACTTCAAATTTGTGTTATCAAATTGTTACTTTGAATGGATCTTAGAATGTCACCGAAAAATGTATGTGACATACAAATTCCACCTATAAGGAGGTGCATCAGGAAAGAAAATATGGAGTGTCAGCCCTCTTTGCAGCCTAACATGGTAGTGTTTGTGCAACATTTTAGATTGCATCTGATGGATTTTTTTCCCCATTTGGTAGGTCACTGGCCCAGTGCAAGACCCATTTTGACTTGGATGTTGTGGCAACTAGGACAGAGAGAGTATCATTTCAACAGAAAATAAATGGACCACAGACATTTCTCTGAGGAACTCCACTCAAAACTGTTTGACTCATGGTTACGCTGAACTGTTCCCAGAAACTTGGAACCCGATTGTGCACCATGTCTTTGTAAAATCTAGATTATTTTATGAAACAAACCCCATTTCTCTGTGTTTTACTAACATAAAAACGATGTGTCGATCAATTAAAACTGATTTGTTTTTGCCCCTTGGCAGGAAAAAACCCTTTTTGCTGTATGATGTCATAGTGAGGGATCTTTTTTTAAATTTATGAATAACAAATGTATTATTATAACTTTTGTTTATTGTGTGATACACAGGAGTCACTTCCATTAGCAGCAAAAGCCTTTTGCAAGATTCAGCATTGTTTTTCAAAGTGCCTTATTCAGAAATGCATTCAGGTTTCTAGTTTGTTTCTATAGATATATATGGTTGTTGGCTATACCACCACCTGTTGCTTTGGTATGCACTTGACAGGCTGTTGAAACTTTAGGAACTTGGAGACGGTGGAAATATTTGTGTTCATGGGGGAAGTGAATGGAAACTTTGGTTGATTAATCCACTTTGTTTCGGAATTAATCGCAGTACTTTTGCCCATATAATTGGGCATCCTTTGATAATGGCCTCTTTTTTTTACTGTGGTTTTGAAATGTCATCTCCTGATCTTCAGACATGTTTCCATGCTTCATTTATCTGCCGAAGCGTCAGCGGCAGCGCCTTTGGAGCAAAGCTCCATTTGGATCTGAGAAGTTTTCCGGGTTTGGGGAAACTGATGGCTGAAGAGAGTTGATGGGAAACACATGTCGCTACAGGATGACACACCCCACTGCAGCTTCAAGATATATTCTCCCCTCTTTGTTTTGCATTGCTTTCACTTCTTAAGTGCATAAGTATGTGTATGCATACACAAATGAGTGTGAGTGTGTGTGTGTGTGTGTGTGTGTGTGTGTGCGCGTGTGCGTGTGTGCAGTGTACCTGTTGGACGTCCTGCTGAAACACACACAGCTGCAGTCTCTGGTGCAGTCGGACCTTTCGGTGCTGCCAAATGTTCTCAAGACGGCGCTGATGGTGGAGTACTTCATGGACCACATCCAGAATACAATGAACCTATAGACAATAAACATACATAGCATATATTGCTTTCTAAATTGTATTTGGTTTCATAAGGTTGTTTAGGTGATTTATTTAATTTATTTTTTTTTTTTTACATTTTTTAATGAAGACTGCATTCATCGTAGGAGCAAAACTCAGACATAGGCCAGGAGTGAGAATTGAGTACAAATGAATGTCGACTAAAGAATGTAAAGGAAATTACATGTATGTCTGCTTATGACAAAATATTTGGATGGATAGCTGATGTACAATATAGATGACCCAAAATGACCATTATTTTCACTCACTTCAATACGAATATTTTCAAAAATTGATGAAATTTCCTGACAACATTCCGTGACCTTGGAACCTTTGCGGGGGCATTCTATGAAGCTGTACAATATGGCGCTGATCCAGATTAGTAATGTTAGGCCTTGGCTGAGGTCTGCCCTCTACCGAGTGATGTGTTACAAGAAGTTCCCAACCGCTTTCGAGTAGTTGGCGGTAGCCGTCAGAGACTCCGAGTTGCCCGGACTGAGAGGTCTTTGCAGGACATCCAGGAGAGCTTTTCCATCCTGACTAACCTAGACACATGCAAGGAAAAAGGAAAAGTCAGGACAAGATGTGAGATGAACAGAAAGAAGCTGTTCTCAGCCAATGTTGCCCAACCTTGAAATAGCAAAGGCACATATTTTACGTTACAAACACTGCTACACAAAAATGTCACGAAAAGTGTTGATAACGAGACAATGATTATCTTGTCTCAATTTACGCCCAAATGTATGTACTCAGCGTGAAACGGAGGCCTGCTTAGGGGAACACAAAGTTATTATTCTGTTCGATGAATCGCAATGGGTAAGTTCCACCTACTGCCATCTATTGAAAGAAAATGTAATTGTTCGCACAGTTAAGCCATGCAGTCACAGACCAAGCGACACAGTCAAGGCTCCACTGAACAATTCAGGCTGCCTCTGTGGTCAACCGGCCCGACGGGGGAAATGGCTTTTGGGCAGCCGCTGGAGCATTTTGACATCAAAATGTGATGATGAACAATCCTTGCATTTTCCCTCAACTGTACTTTTGCCTTCACTGCTGGATATTACAATCGTGTGGACTTAACCGACATTGGATTACAGTAGTAACTTACAAGTCGTGGTGACCAGCACGACCTGCGTGGATTGTTGTCAGGTCTGGAAGGGTGCCGGAGGTGGCAGAGGCAAGATAAACAAAAGCGGGGCTACTGATATGCGCTATGGCTAGGCTACGGTATATGCTAACCACTCAAACTCTGCTGCCGAGCCTCTTACTTCAGACGGCAAATTCATAAGACACAAAATGGGTCATCTGGAAATACAACTAGCGGGAAATCGCTAAGTTCGGGACTGTTGAGTTTTATTAATAACGGAAAGCGGGCGACATGCTCAGATTCCCCGCGCTTCAGTGCAACTGTACTCGAGGCTAACCGCAGCTAGTGTTGTAGTCAAGACCACACCAAATAAGACCAAGACATTATCGAGATGAGAGATTATCGAGATGGAGACAAGACGAAGACTGCATCTGCATTTTAGAGGAAAAAGTCAGGAACAATGCTTACATTTCTTGCTCAGAAAATGAACTGATTTTGGTTTTGGAAACCAGACTTAATTACTGATGAATTTGCTGACATTCTTTCAAAATTTTCTGGGGTGCTGCATCTCCAGTCGTCTTCATCTGTGTGCAGGCGCCGTGGCACTCCAGGCAACACCAAAAGCAGTGCAGCACCTGGGTCCTCTGCTTTTCTCATTGATCACAGTAGCAGTGGCTTGGTCTGGACCGGTCTTCATCAGAAATCCAACCGAGACAAGACCGACTAAAAATCACTCAGATTCGGGATGAGACCAAGACCAATGTGTAGAACTACAACACTTAGAGCGGCACAAAGTGAAGTTTCATTGCCAGGTTATGATCTCGCAAAATGCACAGACTAGAACTAATAACAACTTTATTAGATGCTTACGACCCAAGTGAGGAAAAATGATTCAGAAAACGGATGGAGAGCAAACATTGATATGCTGCACTGTGTCATGACTGTCATAATAGTTATTAACAGTAAAATTGGAATACAAGTGGCCGTGGCTCATTGAATTTCACTTATGGTTTGCGATATTTTTAATAAATTCTTTTATTTTGGTCCTTGAAAATGTCTCATGAAAACGACCATTAGCACTAAAATGGTTGGAGCATTTATTTAATATGTGTGCATGCAAGTATGTGTGTGCAATGTGCATTGTTGAAAGGTGCAATGTAAATAATTCAGAGTGATTTATTCTTTGAAGGTTTGATGTTCAACATGAATACAGTCAATCATTTTTGCACGCAGTCCTGCTGTCCACCCATCCATTTTCCGATCCGCTTTATCCTCACAAGGGTCGAGTGGGGTTCTGGAGCCTATCCCAGCCGTCTTCGGGCAGTAGGCGGGGACACCCGGTGACCCGCCTACTGTCCACGCTCACACTCACACCTAGGGACAATTTTGAGTGTTCAGTCAGTCTGCCGAAACCGGAGTACCCGGAGAAAACCCACGCAGGCACGGGGAGAACATGCAAACTCCACACAGGAAGGTCGGAGCCGGGATTGACCGCTCCACTGTGAGGTCGACGCGCTAACCACTGGACCACCAAGCCACCCCAGTCTTGCTGTAATGTTTTTAAAAAGAAATTACATCATGTTGTTGTACAAGTAGCGCTTGAAAATATTTCTAGATAACAACACCAAGGGTGGGCGGGCCGGTAGGCCAGTGGTTAGCACGTCGGCTTCACAGTGCAGGGGTACCGGGTTCGATTCCAGCTCCAGCCTCCCTGTGTGGAGTTTGCTCCCCGGGCTTGCGTGGGTTTTCTCCGGGTGCTCCGGTTTCCTCCCACATTCCAAAAACATGCATGGCAGGCTGATTGAGCACTCTAAATTGTCCCTAGGTGTGAGTGCGGGCGTGGTTGGTTGTTCATGTCCGTGTGCCCTGCGATTGGCTGGCAACCGATTCAGGGTGTCCCCCGCCTACTGCCCGGAGACAGCTGGGATAGGCTCCAGCACCCCCCGCGACCCTAGTGAGGATCAAGCGGTTCGGAAGATGAATGAATGAATGAATGAATGAATGAACACCAGGGGTCACATTTTTTATTCAGGCAACCTGGTAGGTATGAAACTACAATGAATATGATCATTTCCCACTGCACACTAATGTGAAGTAAACAACCATTGAGGGAGGCAAGAGTGATTGTAGAAAAACTGAGGAAGGCAATGGAAAAAATTGACAGAGTAGGCCGGGAAAAGGTCTTTAAGGGGATTCCGTATACACCAAGAGGGAAGCAAAGTATAGCCAGAAAGGCAAACAGCAACCTTGCACCACTTCAGCAGGTGAGAGAAGAGGGACCCAAATCAGTTTGGAAACCGCTGAGCTAAATGAAGGTACAAATGGAAAAGAGAGAATGAGCCCCTTGACACAGGCTGCGCCGCCATGTGAGCATCAAGACCCAGTCTCCCACAGAACAAAGCCACAAGCAGAGACCAACAAGCCAACTGGAAGAAACAAGATCAAATGACCAAAGTTAAATGGAGCTGAGGCATGGCACACATTGGACTCTGACCTAACCGGACTCTGACCTAACCAAGAAGTCGGAAGGAGAAGTGTTTGGTTGTCATTGTAGCCATATCGAAGATTTTGCCTTCTCCAGTGAGCAGAGTGATGTTTTTGAATTGCTAATAACTTTAGAATTCACTTCCTTGGGACTGAAGACCACAACTGCTTTTCCCACCTCAGATGGAATGAGTTTTGTGGACTTGACAATAATCTGGGACAAATGCCGGATTTGCATGGGGCCTTGTATTCCAATTCGAATGAACCCAAATGCTAAAACCGAATGTAAATACTGCATATAAACACCTCAATTGAAATAAGCAAGCCTAGCCGAATGAAATTTCATTCTGGTTCAGTGGTGGCGCATTCCTGTTGCCAAGCTGAACAGAAGTCACATACAGCATTCAATCAGAGTAGCCGGGCTGCGTCCTGGAATTTGTTTTTGATCAAGTTTAAAAACAACGACTGCTATGCTAAATAGATGACTGACCTCCATCTTGATCAGTCACATAGATGCTAACATAGATCTGTGCACGTTACGCATCTGGGAAACAGCTGTTCCAATTAAATGTAGTGGAACCCGATTGGAAGAAATCATGTCACAATAGACAGAAGAGTAGATCTTCAGTCTGAATGATTTCAATCCAAGTAACAAAAAAAAACATTATACGTGCAAATGTGTCCAATGATCTTGGACCAAAAGGCTCAGCGGGAGAAGACTGACCTGCATGTTGTCTGGCCTACCCTCGCCAAACACATATGGTTCAATCCCACACCGGTTGATAAACTACACCATTTCTTCCTCTAATCATACATCAAGAACTTGGATGCATCCTTCTTCAATTACCAGCAGATGTGCTTTGTCCTGTAAGGCTTTACCACAGCATGACAGGAGCTACATTTAGGAATCACTATGGGATGTGCCTTTTATCCAATTCCGTTTGTAGCAGCCTTTGAGATAATCCTCAGTGGGGCAAGACAAATGGTTGAAGAGATCAAACTACCATCTGCTCCGAAACTATTCCCATTGAGGAGCAACAAAGATGACGTGACAAACGTTCTTGAGACAGCACCGTGTATACTTAGATTGCTTAAAAAGACATTGTTGGTGGTTTGGGCAAGAATGAAGATTAAATCTGTCAAGCGACGTCGGCTGTCACTCTAAAGGGGAGTCAGACATGACCCCCCCGCCCAACATTGTCATCGTGGGAGAGGAAATACATCTTCTATCCGAATAACCCTTCAAAAGCCGAGGTCGGTTGTCCGACTATCTCACAAACAGATGGGGAGATTTGTCACGAAGCAGCTCACAGATGGCCTGGCAAGGAATGACCAAAGTCAACTCCCTGAAAAATATAGTTCTCCAATGTTCCTATGTAACAAAAGAACAGCACAGAAAAGGAGGTCGGCAAAAGCTGTCGGTAGACTGTAATGTCAATACATCTTTGGTCGAGTCAATGCAAGAAAAATCCTCGGCTTAATTTCCTGCTCAACCTACGAAACGGTTCCCTGTCCAAGTAAACCTCCAGCAGTGTTTTTGGAATGATAAATGCTTTGGGCTTGGGTAAATGGGCTTTCACTTGATTTTCACTTTTTTCACTTGGCGCTTTTCGACCTTAGGAACTTAAAACGCTTGCACACCGTTTCCTCATTTTATCTACTGGTGACACAAAATCAAGAGCATCTGCGGGTTCGGTAGCATCATCGTTTCAGGTATCAGAATGTAACCTCGTGATCTTACACTATCCACTGTACCAGTGGCGGATGCTGGTCTGTCAAGGAGGGGAAACTCAATTTCGGCCTACATCATTAAATGTGTCCGTTTATTTCTACGTGGATTCTACTCTCGGTTCCTTTTCAAGAAAATGATCTGTGACCCTGTCATACCAACAAGGCGTCTTTTCCAAGGACTTAACTAGTGCCTTACCACTATAGCAACTACAATAAAACCCACCAGAAACAAAAGATTAATTTGTCGCTAGTCGTTTTCAACAAAGAGAGTCTCGCTCGGATGATTAGGAGAAGTCTCCGGTTCAACTCAGTACAAAATGAGAATTGAAAAATGCTCCCACGGATGCATACAGCGTCCGGGGCCAGCCCATAAACGCCCACTGTCCATAGACTCCCAGAGACGCTGAGCGTCCGATGGGCGGGACAAAACCAGCATTTATCCAATGACTCGTCTCGTTTCAATGGATTGGGACAACCTACGCTGAACTCTCGAGACGCTGAGCGTCCACACAGTTTGAAGCACAGTGAAGCTGCGGGAATGAATGAGAAGAGAGTCGCGTCGTAACCAGTAAGAAGAAGCTGATTCGGAACAAAAGTTGAGCACGTTGTCGCGCATATTTAGTCAATGACATGTACACACAATTGTATGTACTGTACACACATGTAATTGATCACTTATTTTTGGACATTTTAGGGGAAGCTGAGCTTCCCTTACAGTCTTAGAGCAATCGCCTCTGCACTGTACAGTATATGCTACGTATGCAAGACTCACGCTAATAGCATACCGTTAGCCTTTTGGCACATTATTTACCATCTGAGCAGACAGAGGAGTTCATTTTGAACTTATTTCACTGACTTTGTGCACAACCGCACTTTATCCAGCGCCTTCATTTATCTGGATTACACTATGTATGCATATTAAGTTATCATCAAATAAGGTTTGTTGTTCTCTGACGGGAGAGAGTCCAATTGACTTTAACTGACTTCAAATGTCAAAAAAATGATCATGCTATTCTTACAATCTGACAGTAATGTTAAATGTTTTCGAACACCGCAGAGATTGTTGCTGCAGTCTGCGGCTTTTTCTTCGGGTGCTTTTTACCTCAGTGTAGGCCTGTGTGACCTGCTCGTAGAGGCTCTGGTGGCGGTGAATGGCCAGCTCCAGCTCTTGCATCTCAGTCGGGAGCCCGCCCTCACTGCAGACCTTGCACCATGCCTCCACCTCTGACAAGAACTGCAGAGACAAATTGGAGCAAACGAGTTGTTAGGTAACTCACTGAAAACTCGTCATTACATCAATTTTCTTTCTTTAGTTCTCACCGGCTAAGTTCCCTTCAAGGCTGCCGCTGACTTAGAGCCGCTCCCACCCACACACACACAAACTACTTCTGGCTAATACAAAAGACCCAGCAGGAATGAAAGATAGTCTCCACGTCAACCCTGCTAGGCAGCAGTCCATCAAGATTTCCAAAACAACGTGGCACTTCCACTGCATGAACCCCTGGAGAAATATTGTCACATTTTTGGAAAAAGCAAATTATGGGGTATGCAGCGTGTCCTTGAAGTTCCATCCACCATGCCTCATGATGTAGAGGGAGGACAAAAAGATTACGGAGCACCAGTGTTAGCTTTCTATTTACGAGTACTATTCTAGTCACTGAACAGTTGAAAGACACAAGCGATGTTGTACAAATAATCAGGAGCAGGTACCTCTCGGTAACCTCATGATATTACACTATCCACTGTGCAGTATATGCTACATATGCAGGACTCACATTAATAGCGTATTAGCATTTTTGGTACATTATTTCCCATCTGAGCAGAAAAAGAAGTTCATTTTGAATTTATTTAACTGACTATATTGACAACCGCACTTTATCCAGAGCCTGCATTTATCTGGATTATTCTACAGATATTACAAGGATATTATTGACATTTGAGTGGCTACAGGTGTGTCTGGTGATTTTTGAGGGACTTAACAGACAATGTGGATCGCCAAAGAGCTTTATCCAAAGACTTGGTAATACTTTTCCCGATATTGAAAACTTCCAATACGTCACGCTCATAACATAACTGCCTAGCTGAATATTTTTGCAAAACTCGCATTTTTGCAGGAAATCAGTCTCCATAATCTAATGCAGATGTGGCAAACATGTAGATAACTCAAACAATAGACTTATGCTATTAGCGTGACGGAGAGTAAAATATATTACTTTATTAAATTCAGTAATGGCAATAAAGTGTCAAACTTGCGCTCTGCGGTGTGCAGTGATTGGCCAGGGTCCGACATTAAAACGTTTTGAGTGGCGGGTCCATTGGTCTACGATGAGCCAAGTTTTGGTAACCCTGTCAGGCTCCATATATTCATAACATAATATGTGAAGTTGCCGTGATTATTTCGCATTTAGCGTCGTTACACTGAATTATTAAAACCACTAAGTAAATATTACTTGTGTGGAGTCGGTAGCCAGTAATTCAAGACTGTTATTGTGGACTAACCTCACTCAAATTTACATTAATGCATCAAAGAATAAATGCATTACAGACTTTCCAATACTGGACACACAGGTACTTTTTTTAATCTATAAAGGCAACGGTCCCCCACATTTTTCGGGTCGTGGACCATTTTCATGTGAAGACAGATTTTGAGGGACAGGCATTGTAGAAAAAAAAATGATTAAAAATATCACTCACCATTATTAACACTTCAACATAACTGGCTGTACGCTGTATTCCAATAAGTGTTGTGACAGTAATGAAGCAGCGTCGTTAAGTGTCATGGTGTTGCCAAGTGTTGTCTGACAACATCGATGAGTCAAGTTCGAGTTAGCACACAGTGGTTGTCTGTGAATTACTCAACATAATAATCTCTCAATGAAGCTTCCTTTTTTTCTGTCACCGCCCTTTGTTGAAGCTAACAAGTTGAGCAGGCTAACCCAGTAAGCACATGCCAGTCATCGTTTTTTTTCCTTGTGTCATCACAACTGTTTTAGTCGGGTTGGTACAGCGATACAAGTCAAAAAGACAAAAGTGCAAATTTTCTGCCATTTTTGGTGATTTGGCTCAGCCAGGCCAGTTTGTGGGCCTCGGGACAACAGGCCAGTGTTCATTTCTGGCCCCGTTAGCCAATTTGCATTTTGGGGAGACAGCATAGCGATATGTGAATTGGAAACATTCCAGACAAATGTGTCACGATCCAGTTCGGCTTTGTTTTTCCTTTGCGTTTAGAAATTGTTCTGCTCACCTGTTCCGCTTTTTGGTGGAAAACTGCGGACATTGCAAGGATGGTCGAGCGTTCATCAAGAGCGGCGGCAAAGCTTTTCCAATCCAGGTCGAGCTGACTCGAGATCTGTTTAATCTGCGTGGAGGCGTAGTGTCCTGCCTCCGCTAGGCGACTCGCGACTGACATGATCCTGTTGATGTTGACGTAAGCATTCTAGAAGGGAGAAAAACGTGTCAATCTAGCGTCTATGCCAGACATGGGCAAACTACGGCCCGCGGGCCGGATCCGGCCCGTTGGGCTTTTTAATCCGGCCCGCCGAAGGTTGGTGCACAACACAATTAAGGTTCGATATAAATGATTACATTCATTTCATTTGGACTTGTAATGACAGGCATTTCAACGCCAGATGGCGCAGTTACTTGAAGTTGCAGAGCACAGGGAGGGAGGGGGAGACGATACGGAAGCCAGCAGTAGCGCCAACTCAAGCGCTACTGCAAGTGACTCTTTGTTGCAGGGAGTTTTACTGCAATTGCGAACATTTTCACGTCCTGTCGATCATGGCATCTAAACGAAGAGGAAGAGTAATGGCCACGGTAGAGAAAGTGAAGTGTATCTGATTAAACGAAGCGGGTTACAAAATACGAAACATTCAGGAGATGTTTGGAGTCTGAAAGACTGAAATCTACAAGACTTTGAAAAACGAGGAAGTGATTTGTGCTCAGTCCGATTCTGGCTATTTCCATGCCCAGAGTGAATTGTGTTACGGGGAGTGAACACCCCTCTTTTGGAATGGTTCGCCCCAGCAGCATGGGGAAGGGCGTGCGCTTGTTTGTACGGGGCAGTATTGAATACAGCGGCACATAAACAACACTCTGATGACTTTCCTATGCACAAACCATACAGAAACAAATTGCTTGCGGCTCGACGGACAGTCGAGTAAATAAACGTTTCCTTGAATGGTTTGACTGCTATCGTGCTAAAAACTTTCCGCAAACTGGACCGCTAAAAGGGAGGAAGCGAGTCCCAGAGTGCTAACTATGAGCATAGAAGACTTCGAAGCGTCCCGTGTCTGGCTTCAAAAGTTCGCTACGCGACATTAGCTGAGCAACGCTGTCATGTGTGGTGATCGAGGGGAGGTCAAGTCAGAGACAATGAGTGAGTCGAAAGAAAAGCAACCAGGTCTCTTACACGTCTCATTTTGGAGCAAATAGTCCTAACTTTGTTATATTTTGTCATATACCTGTACTGCTTGCTGCAGTTTTTGGCCAACATATTGTTGCACTTTGTTGCTTGTGTTGTCACACATGTATGTTGCTCACATACTTGAACCTTCATAGAGGACATATACCATAGGTGTTTCACCGTTCACATAAAAAAAAAAGTATGGTAATACTTTTATGCTTTTGTTCTGTTGATGTTTGGTATGGACTGTCAACATATAATTTTTTTTATATGTACCGTATCTTGTCCTGACACGGCCCACCTGTCAAATTTAGAAATCAATGTGGCCCCCGAGCCAAAAAGTTTGCCCACCCCTGGTCTATGCTGTGCATACGGTATCATTGTGTGGAGGGAGTGCGTCGGTGTGTTGTTTACCATAGAATTCATGGCAAAGTGGTTGTGTTGCGTCTGCAGCTCGGCGGCATGTTCGTACGCTCGGCCGATCTCGGTGTGGCTCTGCAGGAACAACGCCTTGTTGTGGCTGATCCAGTCAAACATCTGCGCACAGAACCCTTGATTAGCACTGACATCACGTCCCTTCTCCATAAGGTCAGACGTGGCGACGGCAATTATGAGTAAGGTTGATTCATCCGTCTTCCTTTCTAAAAGCTGCTGACACAAATTACTTCTAGATCAGACTTCCAGTTAAAAAATAAAAAGGCCATTGGGTGAACCCCAAATTTTCTAAGCAACAAACTTCGGCAACATGTTTGAGCTGGGCCATTGAACTAAATGTTTTACGAGAATGGTTGTCCCTTTTATTGAACCCCAAATTGAAAGCTAGAGATATATAAAGTACTTGCTTATTACCTTGCGATTATTTGTTGCCATAAATGTCAGTATTTTTTTATATTTTTTAAAGACCAACTTAAAATACAGTTTTAGGCCCAAAAGTAAATTTTGTAGTGCAGGGGAGTGCAGATATCTTCAATATTTGTCCTGAGAAATGAAGTGGTATCACCACCATCTAGGACAGGGGTGTCAAAGTCATTTTAGTCGCGGGCCAATTTGTAGTTACGTCTCCTCTCGGAGGGCCGTTGCAACAGTGAAAGCACAAAATTAATACTTGTACACAACACAATAATAGATTACTAGTTTTGAAATCAGTCAAGTCAATTATAATAGTTTGTTCGGTTATTGTTCAAGTGAGTGTAAACTGGGTAACAAAATTATTGCAAAATCTCAACGTTATTTATTACACATGACAATTTGACATTTTGGTCCAGATTTTAGCAAGTTGATACACATGATTTGCTTTCGCGGGCCACATAAAATGACCTGACGGGCCGGATCTGGCCCCCGGGCCTTATTTTTGATACTTGTGCTCTCGGATCTTAATCCATAAAAGGAGGTCAAATTCATCGACTTAATCTATGGGAATAAAATATAATACAGTACCTAAGCAAAAACATTTTGACTGTTTTGACTCAGGTGAAGTGATGTTTTTTAAGTGGAGCATTTTAAAAATAATCATTTCATTACGCCACTCATGTATCCTTCCGCTGCACTGTGGCTTGTATTTTTGGTATTAGTTCCTCTTGCCTCTGCAGTCTGATTGTACCGCCACTGGCTTGTACATTCATAACCAAAGGAGCAAAACACGGACACAGAAAGGGAGATCATCAAAGACAAGGCGTTGTCCACATTTTTTTTTAAATACGATATGTAACACTTATTTGCACTTACATTACTTAAAATCAAAATTGTACTTAACATTCCATCTTTACTGTTTACAGTTGTATAATGCTGAATGTTTGACCTCAGGAATGGAATTCCTGCCGTGGAACTAAATATCCGTGAAAGTAGTTCACTTGGAATTTGACCAAATTCTAATACATTTGGAGTGTTATTTAAAAAAAACTTGTTGGACAGTTGGCAGCCCGGTAGCCCAGTGGTTAGCGCGTCGGCTTCACAGTGCAGAGGTACCGGGTTCGATTCCAGCTCCGACCTCCCTGTGTGGAGTTTGCATGTTCTCCCCGGGCTTGCGTGGGTTTTCTCCGGGTGCTCCGGTTTCCTCCCACATTCCAAAGACATGCATGGCAGGCTGATTGAACACTCCAAATTGTCCCTAGGTGTGAGTGTGGGCGTGGATGGTTGTTTGTCTCTGTGTGCCCTGCAATTGGCTGGCAACCGATTCGGGGTGTCCCCCGCCTACTGCCCGGAGACAGCTGGGATAGGCTCCGGCACCCCCCGCGACCCTAGTGAGGATCAAGCGGTTCGGAAGATGAATGAATGAATGAATGTTTGACAGTTCTGCGATCAGGTGGCAACCAGTTCAGGGTATATCCCGCCTACTTCCCGAAGACAGCTGGCATCAGCTCTACCACGCCCGCTACCCGTTTTCATGAGCTATATAAATCAGCATGTATTGTATTGTAATCGTATTGTATTACTTCTTACCCTTATACTTAGAAGTGATGAAATGGGCATCTTGATTTGGCAGCCTGGTACAACAGTGATGATCATTTTCTTCTGCATTAGAACTTTTCCATCTCTTTGTGTCATTTTTGTTGTTGTGTGTTTTATGGCATGTAGTGGAAAGTATTGATGCTTGTCGTTGTTAGTGCCTTTACTGACAGTCTGTTGACCAAAAGCTCGGCAACTTTCTCATTTAGTTGACACTTTCCACACAATTTGGGTTGCGCTGGAACGTTTGCACTACTGCAGTGTTTTGGCTGTGGCATTTGATTGACAGGAGAATACTAGCGCAGTTGGAATTTTTGCCGTTTGTCGACGACCACGACAACTGCGAGAAGCTCCGCCCCCAACATGGAGCACGGCCGACACCCATTTTGTCGAAGTACGCATCCCAGAGGAGACATGGAGAGAGGCGAGAGCTGGCCCTAAAATAAAATCAAATGAGAGTGATGAACGACTAAATGGAACAGGAG
This sequence comes from Hippocampus mohnikei, assembly GCA_026261675.1. NCBI lineage: Eukaryota > Metazoa > Chordata > Actinopteri > Syngnathiformes > Syngnathidae > Hippocampus > Hippocampus mohnikei. The sequence goes on along the minus strand of JAKGUB010000106.1, from coordinate 2,757,609 downwards.
AATTTAGCCTTTATTTATATTTACTATATATTATATAACGTTTATTCCTTACTCGCCAATGAACAAACCGTTGGCTGTTCGCAAACTGCAGTTGTTTGTTTACTCTCAAATAGACGTGTGGTTATCGTGGCATCGTTTGAGCAGTGTTCTCCTAAAAATGCGCATCTCTGTGAGGCCGACGGGGTCCTCACAGCACCCTCACACTGATGTGGAGTAAACTGTTGCATTTAATTCTCAACGCTTTGTAAATATTTATCGGAGGAACACACCCATGTCGCCAGACTCCCGTTTGCCGGTTTTGTGCGTCTCCAAGTGAACACGAGACGTCAACACTTCATGTTCTCCCAAACAAATGTGAAGGAGAGGCAAGAAAATGACCATGTTTAGTCAAATCCACCTATAAATCTTCTCTAAGCTGTCGCTTTAATGTTTAACAGGTACGCATGACCCTCGGCTGGGATGTTAATGATGAATGCAATCTATAGTCACAATTGCAGCTGATCAATTGGCTGCTGCAAATGGTTGATTTTTCCACATCTTCACGTCAGGTCATGTGACACCAGGTCTCCTGGTGGCAAATATTTCCTGTTCACTCTTTGTAAATGCTCATAAAGTGTATCTTTCCTTACTTTCTCTGCATCCTGCTCAAAGAGTCGTAGCTGGAAACACTGGTCCAGCTTTAGCTTCCGGACGTGCCACATCTGATGGAGTTGTTGCCTGGTTGAGTGGAGCTTGTCCAGCAGACTGGAAACCTGACACATAAACGTGTGCCCACGGACACACGTGAACAAAATATACAATATCATACTATAGCAAAACAAATACAACGTTTTGCCCATGTTGGGTTCAGAAGCGGCGGATCACGTTACCTTGGGCACGAGGCTCTGGAAGTCAGCAGAGCCGGAGATGCAGCTCCTCCCCGAGTAACCGTCGCTACATCGAATACACTGCAGCAAGCGCTGGCCTTCCAGGTCCAAATCTTCCACAGGCGCCTTCAGTACCTTCAGCAGAGTTGGTGGAAAAGACGAGCACCAATAATCTCAAAGAAATATCATGACATTGACATATGGACCAGAAAAAAACCAAAGTGAAGCATGCTGAGGAACAGTTTAGCTCAGCTGCATAACACCTTCCATGAGTAATTTTCTTCACAAACAAGTAAATAGCAGGTTGGTCGTGCTCACCTTCTTCTTCAGTTGTGTGTGTTCTTCTATTAGCCGACGAGATCCTTCAACATCGGAAGGAAATTCTTTCTTGGACAAGACCTCCTTTGACATAAAGCAAATTTCAGTCTTTCCTTCATCACATCATCCAAAAGCATCCATCCAACTAGTGACATCATCAAGTCACTATCTGAAGCCACAATCAATCGATCTATTCATTGAAACAGTTATCCATCCCTTGAACAGTCAAAGAGCATTCACTTTCAAAGGCAATCCAACCAACCAAGGACCATTTCATCCATCCTTCCAGATATCCGTTCACTCACCAATCTATCCAAGACATCCATTCCACAAAGAATCTAACATTTATTCATCTGATACTGTACATCCATCCATGTCAATCATCCACTCGTCCATTAGTTCCATCCATCCATCCATTTTCCTATCCACTTTATTGTCACAAAGGTTTACCGGTTTACCCAGAGAAAACCCACGCAGGCCCGGGGAGAACATGCAAACTCCACACAGGGAGTGCATTCAATCAGCCTTCTAGCCATTTATTTAGCCAGAACCTTCATCCATTCCTCCGCCTGGTCATTCACTCATCCATCCATTCACCTGTGCCTCATCCAGCCATGAGGTCATTCATTCATCCAAAAAAAAAAAAAAACAGTCGTCAATCCAACCACTCCATCTGTCTATTAAATTATTCTTCCATGAACCCAACTAGTAATCAGGTGACCTATCTATTCATTTGTCCTTTCATTTCAGCGATCATCAACCAGGTCACCGAGCAGCTCATCAAATCAGACATCATACATCCATTCATCGCCGTATATCCATCCAGTTACATCTGTCCATCCATTTATCAAGAGGTCATCCCTCTGTTCATCAGTCCAGCATCAATCCGTCGTCCCACCTGCAAGTCCTCCAGTCGAGACAGGAGATGAACCGCATTGAACATGAACTCCTCCAGCGAGACTCTCAGGTCCATCCACTCCTCGTGGTTGTAATCCAGGGAGCCTTCAAAGTCGTCCGTCAGCTGCGAGGGATCCACCAACTTTGCCAGACCTTCCACTGACACCATGCTGGTCTGGTGGGAAACAATATGGAGAGCCTTCAGCAGCAGATTCTCTTGAGCCGAGGGTCGTTTTTTTAGATTTAAATGGAATCGACCACTCACTTCAAAGGAGAACTTTGCGCTACCAAAGTTGGTCTTTTGCTTCTGCCAGAAGTTGTCCGGTTTGATGATGAGCGCCACGCAGATCTCCACCGGGAAAAACTCCTGCAGCGTCTTCAGCAGAGGCTTGATTAGCTCCCACTTGGATCCTCGCATGTCAATGATGACAGTGAAGCCTCTCTTGCACACATCCTCACTACAGTCAAGACAAGTCACAAGTACGTTTGTTAGGGCATCGGATGTAACCGAAGAAGCTTTGTTGACTTTTCTCATTCAAAGGTCAACCGATGGACTGAAGTACAAAGTACAAGAAGAATCACAATTCATTTGGGGTTTCAAATCCACGTGCTACCAACTGGAGTCACCTGCAGACAATCTCATGCTGCTCACTCTTCATGTAAATTCCTGCCGTCTGTCGCGGGGAAAGTCAAGGTTCCGCAAGTCGCCATGGAAACTGCTGTTGGATTAGCACAACCTGGCTGCTATGGAAGAATCAGACCAATTACAGGCCACTTTGGTCCTGTTCTGCTATGTTCTCAAGGCACGTTTTTGCTTTCTGTTTTGAACAACAATGAACTTTGGATGTGTGTTATGGATTCACTTGAGGTGGACTACACAATACTGCTACTTGGTGGCTCAAGTTTGATGAATATTCACAAACATTTCCCCCCAAGCAGTCCCATCCCATCTAGCACACAACAGCATAGTTGTTGAGGCACAAATCCTGATCTCGATTCATTTTCAAGCGTCAGGAGTGTGGATACGGAATGTTGGCGGCCGTGACAGCAGAGTGATCTGACAAATGACATAATACACTGATGGATGCCGTATAAAAAACACATCCTGTACGCCCAAAGAGCAAACCCATGGTAAATCAGAACTATAGTGAAATTCCAGTGTTAGGCACACCATTAAATATGATACATGTGGTACAATACAGGTGTGCAGACAATCAAACATGATGTATGTACGGGACATGACCAGTACGTAGACCATTAAATATGGAAGCATTACATTGAACATTAAATAGGACTGCAGCAACTGGACCTACTTGCCAAGGACTTGATGTCAACATAGCTTCATTGCTCTTTGGTGTTTTTTCGTCTTAATTCTGTCTTGTAGAATGGCCGGACTGTGCAGGCAAGCCGGAGCACTAAATAGGCTTGAAGTGACGCAGTGTGTGTCCAAGAGTCTGCTGAAAACACTGGAGCGCTTTCATGCTGATGCAAATTAAACACAGGGCTCCATCTGCTTCTTTGATTCCACCATCAAGCGCTCCAGCGGCCACTTCATCCTCCTTCCATTTGGCGCAATTCCGTCTCGTCAATGCATTTATTTAAAAAAACGTGTTTTTTCTGATGGGGGAGGATGTGTGTGTGTGTGTGTGTGTGTGTGTGTGTGTGTGTGTGTATACCTGGGAACAGTAGACAGGTATGTGACCAGCCTCCTCAAGTCCTCTTGTTTTATTCGGTCGTGGTTGCTTCGCGCAGGGAATGTCAAGATCGGTCCTCCTCGTTTGTCCCGCCCACCTGCGTCCATACGCAAACATTTAGCTAAAGCATTCACACAAAGTGTTGATGGCCTAAAACAAACCGCATCAGACCCACTAAGCCCAACACGCTTGATGCCTACCAGATTTCTTGTTAAACTGGCTTTCGGTTTTGAGTTGAAGGTGACAGTTCCCGGACAATTCCGAGATGTAACGATTCACTTGGATCAAAAATGACTCCTAAATTTGGTGGGCTTTTGACTGTGGGAAAGCTCTAAAAAAGGCGATTGGTTTGGCCTAAGAATAATAACAATGAAGCAAGAACAAACAAAGCAATTACAAGAGGGCCTTTGCGTTGGGTCCTCTCGACTTGAGGAGCCCCCAAAGCTCAGCGTGCAAATCGCGTTCGGGTCAGCTGAGTGGCGAGTGCAGCAAGGCGATTTTCGCATCTGCTTGTTTTGGCACACGCTCATGTGTAACGCCTGCCAGATGCGAGAATTTCACATAAGTCATACGTTCGGGGTGTTAAGCGCCCTGGATGATTTTTCCCTGACCGTTTCCTGCCTGGGCAAATCCTGCAGGCATGGAGAATGCTAATGGTTTTTTCTGCAGTTAGCAGCACGAAAAAGCTTTCTTTTCACTCTGTATGGTAACCTTGTTTTTGTTTTTTTTGTCTTTCCATTGTCAAACGTTTTAAAGGGAATCGCAATTTTGTACCACTTGGTGCTTCGATCAGTCGGGAATCTCAAAGTAACGTAATTATTCAGCGAGAAAAAAAATGGCAAAATATATATTTAACCCTTTCATGCACCCCGATAACATGATAAGCTGTCCGCTGTAGTAACTGCTGTCCCTGAAAGGGTTAACTGTGATCAAAAACTACATTTTTTGCAAGCATATACAGTACATAACCAGCAACTGATTACAAAACCAAACTAAAAATCCATATAACACCATAAATATAATGTCTGGGAGTTTTTTTCAGCATAAGACGAATACAGTCAAACCTCGGTTTTCGTCCATAATCCGTTCCAAAGGCTGTTCGAAAACCGAATTGTTCGAAAACCGAAACCAAACTCTTTTTAAAAATGTTTATTGAACACGTCTGCTCACAATGGAAAGAGACACGAGGAAGCGTCATTTCCCCGTCTACCCGAGGAAGCGTAACTTCCTCGTGTAAGGAAGGCAAGAGGAGTCAAGTGGTGCATTCAAGTGCGCTCAGAGAACCGAAATTTGTTCGTCATCCGAGGCATAAGAAAAACTCGACATTTTTGGTCCAAAACCGAATTGGTCGAGAACCGAGACGTTCGAAAACCGAGGTTTGACTGTAGTTCTATGTACCGGTAAATGACCATGTAAAGGAGAACAACCACTTCCCAGCTCAGAAAGTCAGAGTTTGAATCTTGGCTAAGGCATCATTGTGTTGAGTTGACATGTTGTTCCTATGTTTGTGTGTCGGTTTTCTTTGGGTACTCTGACTTCTTCCCACGTTCCACAAACATGCATGTTCAATGAAGACTAAATTGTCCTGAGGGATGAATGTAAGTGGAAATGTATTTACAGGGTGCATGCAAGGGTTAAAATGAGGTACGATCAACAAAGAATTGTAGAGCAGATTTACAGTCCCGAATGATACCGTGGTCAAGAAGAAGTGCTGACATTTAGTTCCGCACAAAAGAAATATGCAAATGTGTCCTTTGGAGCTCTGTGCGTTAAAGCTGCACAAAAGCTTGCTTCTGATGTCTTTGGTCTCTTGTTACATGTACCCTTTCTGATGGTTTGAGCACAGCACTTTGTACTCCTGACACTTCATTACATCGGTCAGATGACCGCGACGTGGGAGTGAGTTCCAGCCTTAATTTGAAAGCACACGTGGGATTAAAATAAAGAATCCAATGAAACGACAGATGACTGGCAGCGTGGTTGACCATTGCTCAGCATTATCTGGCTGACTGTCCTGTGGTTCTGTCTTTGAATCTTGGTTCAGAGTACTCTTGGCTACCTCCCATATTACAAAAACACGCATGCCGAGTTCAATAAAGATTTTAAATTGTCGAGGTGAATGTTACTGTAAATGGCTTTTGTCAGCATGCGCCTCGAAATGCTCAAGCAAATATTTATCCAAACCCAGGGCTGTTCAAATACTTAATGTTTTTGATGTTTCCCTCCTCCAACACACCGGATAGAAATGATCAGGGTCATTATTCGGCTGATGGACCGATCGTTTGAATCAGATGTATTGGAGGAGGGAAACATCAAAAATATGCAGGATGGTGGCCATCAAGAACCGGATTTGGACACCCGTGCCAAAACCCATTTGGGCAAAAAGAGAGCCACGCCTGCTAGCAGACTATCAGTACTTATCACGATATGTTTCAATGTTGCAACAACTACTACAGTGTGTAAAACTACGGTAAATAAGTGGGGGGGTTGCAGAAAGGTGGTCGACTGGTTTGCACTTCCGCCTCTCAAAGTGCTAAAGTGGAGGGTTCGATTCCTGTTCTGAACTTCCTGTGTATAGTTTGCATGCTCTCCCTGTGCTCATGTGGGTTTTCTGCAGGTACTCCGGTTTCCTCCCACATTTCAAAAACATGCATGACAGGTTCATGCAACACTCTAAATCAGGGGTGTCAAAGTCATTTTTTGTCGCGGGCCACATGATGACTGAAACTATATAAAGAAGTCAAAAATAGCATTTTATTCAACTATTGCTTAAGTTACTGTCATGAAGGGTTTGGTCACAAGAAAATGTTTACAATATCCTTCTTATTTATTGCAGATGAGAATGTTAAATTGTGCTAGCATCATGGAAGTTGACATGTTTGATTTGTTTTTGCGGGCCACATAAAATGAGGTGGCAGGCCACATCTGGCCCCCGGGCCTTGGGTTTGACACCAGTGCTCTAAATTGTCCCTGGGTGTGATTGCGAGCGCTAAATGGTTGCTCGTCAATGTGTGCCCTGCGATTTAGTGGCAATATGCATTTTACTGCAGTCACCACTGCATGCTTTTAACTCCATTTAAGCCAATCCCAGTTCCCGATCTGAGCCTTGATCAGTCGTTACCTGAGCCCCGAGTACTTGTGATGTCATTTTCATTCGACAGCAAGTGGCAAAAGGCGTTTTTAAAGGTGTTAATCGTACATGAAAAATTAAAATGGTAAGAGAGCCGACAGTCTTGCAACTTAACCTTTGACATCTAACCTTTGACATTTATAGAAAAATGTGTCAAGTGGAAGCATCGCAGTGAAAGTCTCTCAACGGGTGGGTGGGTGATGATTTGGATGACACTCACCGGATACGAAGGCCACTTTCTCCTTCAAGACCGGCAGAACATCAGACGCCTTAATGCCTTCAGTCCTCAGAGACCCTGCAGCAACACGAAAAAGCCAAAGAGACAGTCAGCGGAGCTTTACGATTTTATAATTAATCCAATTATCAGATCAACATTCCTGCGAGGAAAAAAAAGCCGCACGCTGACACAAGCGCTTTCTGAAAATGTGGTGGAAAATGTCTTCCTCTGCTGCTCCTTCTTATTGCCTTTCAAACAACATTTTGGGGTTTCATAACTGCAACGCTTGAAACTTCGGCGTTTGCGGGACAGTTCTGCACACAGAATGCGGTTTGTAAGCCACCATCTTTCTTTTTTGCAGGTTCTCAAGATCGTAATCTTCTCTCATGAGCGGTGGGGATGTGACTGAATGTCCGACTCCTTGCTGTGCGAAAGATGAATGTTTTTAAATCCCTGTTCGGATTAAAAGATGGAGTTCTAACCGTTGCCTTCACACGAATTCAAACGTTGACAAAATCATTTGACTCCTTTGTATTTGTTACCTAATATGTCCCCCAATACTATCACACTGTTAAATACAATGAAAGACTTTTGAAAGCGCTTTCTTTGCACGCTAAAATGAGTCAAATATTTTATTTCCGCAAGTGGGTTTTGCTTTTTCATTGGCAATTTTCCAGACACTTATTCCCAAAACAGAAGCAACCTGCCTCAACGACGGCTGTTAAGAGAACAAGCACAGCCTAAGGATTTTTTTTTTCCCCTCGCCTGTGACTAGAGTGGAGCTAGGGGGGGCTCAGAAAATGATTTACAAATATATTTTAGAATATGAAACAAAATGATGGAGGGGCTTAACTGGGGCTACAGGGATTTCTGAAGGTGCTATAGTCCCCCTAGCCGCGTGCAGCGCCATGCTGGTAAGAGAAAAAGATTGAGGAGGGGGTGAGAAGATAATAAAACGCAGGTGCACTCACAGCAAATGTCTTTTCCGGTCGTTACAGTCATTTCATTTATTCATCTATATACTAAAAAAAATGAGGTGCAATGCATATCATCTTTGTCTTACATTTCCCATTCATATTTCAATTTCAGGTGGAAAATGTGAGAGCTGCCCCCCCCCCCCCCCCTTTGCATGTATAGCAGCTCTTCTAGACAGGCCTGAGGTGCAAACTCATCCAAGCAACCCTGGACCTTGTTTTGAGAAAATAACAAGTGGGTCTCGCTCAACCTGTCCCCACAAACTGGAAGAATATGATCGTCCAACGTGTCTTGATAAGATGAAGAATTGGCAACGATTAATCCATCACGAGGCGTGTCGCAAAATGTTTGTTCACGCATATAATAAAATACAGCATTTTGGTGACAAAGCCATTGTGCTGAGCTATTATGCCACACATTGGGTCCATGTCGCCCTGAGTCGTTTGACATAAGAACCAATTTGACTTGCATTGGAAAAACTGTTGTATGTTTGAAATGAAGGAAGGAAAAGTGAGAATCGAGTCTGCTGCCAACATCAGCAAGTCTGAGTGTGTGTGTTTGTGTGTGTGTGAGAGAGAAATTTGTGTGCAGAATTTTTTTTTGCCATTTTACATACACAGGAAACCGTCTGACACGTCTCAAGGACAAACACAAGCCCCGGTATCGCTGACTGGGTTGTCACATTGGCGTGAATGAACCAAAAATCCCAACGTTGCAATTTGCGTTATGCAACGTGTTGCATAAAACAAATGGCAAATATGATGTTGCAAACCGAATGTGTTCCCACGTTGCAAACAATTTCAAATCTGCCGAGAATATTTTTTCCGAATGCGCGTTTAATGTTGCTAAGTATACGTCGAAATCGTCGAGGTCGTCGAGAAATTTTAAGCATGCTTAAAATTTCTCGTCGATATGTCAGCGTATGGCTATCGTCCCGTATCACGCAGGCCATAAGTAATAGGTAAGTTATGCGATCGTTGCACACGTTCAAACACGTTAAGTGTAGGTTACTCATAAGTCCAAATACGTCGAGAATACCTACTAGCTGTTCTCCAACATCCGTGCCTTCGAACTTGGCGCTTGGACATGCTGACCAGGCTGTCACGCACGTAGTTGGCGAAGGCTGCAGTGGCTGTGATGGGATGAGCCTCTGCGAGACCTTTGATGAGCTCCCCAGACTTTTCTTTGCCATGACGCTGATGTTGTTTGGTTTATTAATGACACAAGTCATAATGGCGTTTGATTGCTGCTTTAATAGCGTGAATAGCAACTCACAGTAACGATGGCAAGCCGCACCTTGCCTCTTGGGTTATACCATTTTAACTAGACCGGGGATAGTCCCCAAACAGATGCAACATATTTCGTTCTGCGACTACGGCGGCTAATTGTCATTACGACAGCGACGATGATCTCCTCCAACTGGCAGCTATCGGTCCACTAGCTGAGCTAGAGGAGCCAAAACCCAAACGGTCGTTTTGGGTACGATTTTTTGGATTTCTGTGTCGACGCCATGATACTTCCGCGTTCCGTGTTTACATAACGACGCAATGTTTTTTTTGTCACGTGATAGCGCAACGCGTTCTGATTGGTCGGGTTCATGCAACACGTTGCAAGAAAATAGAGCAAGTCCTATTTCATGCATCCGACACGTTGCATGCCACAAAAGTCTGTCCAACTTCGGGGTTCACACGTTGCAATGTGTTGCATGCCACAAAACTTGGGCCACAAATTGCAACGTGGGAACGCGCCTTGACTTGCTTGCTTTTCTTACTAAAATTGCAAAATGTGTTAAAATGCTGATTTTTTTTTTCAATTCTATTAACAAGCAGACTTGTCAAGTCATTAAGTCCAAGTCAAGTCTGAATGAAGTCAAATTGTTCTCGTTTTGACCAAGTGCGTCCTGTTATCTCGATGATTGGCACAGATGGCATTGTGGCGTTGAGCGACACTTGTTGCTTTTGCAATGTAAATACAGTACGTATATATAAATAAAAGGAAACATAAATAACACGACATTGATGTTTCAATCGAGCCGACTGTCAAACGAGACGAGTTTTGCTCAAAGCCGCATTTCCCGCAAATCAGTCAAAACGTTCGAAAAATGCTGAGCTCGTCATTTGCTTTTACTCTAACAGCCACCCGTGGAAGTTTTTTACATCAAGATGTGAAGTAAACTTCAATACACACTTCCTGCCGCTTGTCCCGCAGGACAAGAAGGACCAAAGTGTTGCTTTCATGTCGCGGCTAAAGATTTTCAGCATTCACATCATTTTGTGACGACTGCAATGTGTTTAAGATTCTCATCAAACTTTTTTAGTGCTAACTTTTTTGGGGCGTGTTAATTATTATGATTTTTTTTCAAACAGTTTTCGTCTTCCCTTTCTGTCTCAGACACACAACTTTCATCCGGCATGTGCTTTCTCCATCCGTGTCCACAGTCGCCATACATTACAGACGTGATTGCAGCAGCATATGTACGTCAAACTAAATAGCTTGTAGCCATGCAATGAATTGACTGGACACACGCGAACATCCGCCACGAAAACAGCCGACACCACGTCCACACGTCTGACTTCTGTCATACTTGTCATCAAGTGCAATTCTTCCGTGACGAAACAAACGACATGTTTCCGCTGGTTTTCGATCACATTTTGACCAGGTCTCATTTTTCATCACGTTTCAACTGCATTCGCCACAGCATCTCCCCATTGCTGTACAGTTCGGAAGGGTAAATGATGTCAAATAGCCACGCCCGCGACCTAAACAGCGTATCATAGCCATGACCAAGCTTTCGCCACATCTAAAACGGTTGCGTGGTAACTAACGATTGCAAGAGCTGCGTGTGCTACGTGAACGTGTGACCTCATCACCGAGATATCTCCACCACGTGTTTGCCACTTTCCAATGTTCCCATCACAATGTCACCATGTTTTAGCAATTCTTTACACATTTTCAGCAAATTTCCAACAATCTTGACAACTTCCAACGTATTTTTTTCACCGTTCTTGCCATGTTTCTACCTGTACAGTATAGAAGAGTCCCGACTTCTGATGGCGATAGCTGTGTACCGTCAATTCCGGACTATAAGCCGCTACCTTTTTCCCAAACTTTCAACCCTGCGGCTTATACAGTGATGCGGCCAATTTGTGTAATTCTTCTAACGGCCGCCAGGGGCGCTCGAGTAGAAAAGGTAAGATTAAGAGCGGTCTTTATGACACTGTTTAATTCCGACACCGAGGACGGTGACTTCGATGGCTTCAGTTCACAGGAGGAAGATGAAGACGGCTCACCGTGATTTTTACAAGTACCGCTATGTTCTTTTACCAGACCTGTTATACTGTGTTGCTATTCTGTTGCTCGCGTGTTGTTACCATGTTGCTACCGTTTTACTGCCGCGTCACAGGCACCGTTTGGGAAGAAAGTTATATTATTATTATTTTTGTTAAGTTATATTATTAAAACTTTGAAAACTCTCTCTGTGTACCGTCTTTCTTTGTAAATATGTTTGACATGTTTTAATGTGGGCACATGCGGCTTATATACAGGTGCGGCTTGTGTATGTACAAAATTGGTTTTCCTCTAAAAACGTAGTGGCTGCGGCTTATAATCAGGTGCGCTCTATAGTGCGGAAATTACGGTAATTAATTCGCATGAAATCATAGCCATTATGTTTTCACGACATTCCACTCTTTCCTCAATGATTTCGCCGCATGTCAGCTATGTTTTATTTACACACGGTTCCGTGAATTTTTCTCCACTTTTTTTTAACACATTTTCACCCAAATTCCCTTGTCCACCACAAAATTGTAGTTTAGTTTGATGTATCGATTGTAATGGCGAATCCTGGCGTGTCTTGCTTTTGCTGGCAAGATGGCCGACTATATATGTCAGATATGTGACGCACAATCAGGTGAAAAAGAAGTTCGAGCTACTTTGTAGTTAGCGGAAGTATTTACAAGTATTACAAGAAGACGAGCATTGGGTTTGGTCATTTTCCCAATCTCAAAGTGGCCTCTCTTTGTCCACCAATGGAAGGGTGCCAGAAAAGTGGCACAGAATTGAATGGATGGTTTGGAAGCCTTCACAAACATTTTATCTTTATGCGCCCAATAAAAGACAGCATTTGTTTTTTTTTCGTGGTTCTTTTTAAGCCTTCAGACTCACACACACACACATCACGAAGAAGCTGGAACTCTGACTTTCTCAAATGAGCATAAATCACCGAGTGAATGAAAGTCTAAAAGCGTGAATGAATGACTGGTCCAAATAAACATTCCCTCTCAACTCATTTGCATTCCGGCAAAAGAGGAAAGGAGGGAATACAGATTAGGCCTGCTTCACTCAAGGCACATTACAGTCTGTTACTGTGACCGGGAGAGCACCAAAAATGAATGTGTTCTGACCTTCGCCTTGAATGCGTGGGGTACTAATCAAAATCAAGAGCATACTGTACTTGCACTGACCGATCAATAATGACTGAAACATATCAGATTGGGAGAAAATTGTGACCGGTATAACGCCAACAAGAAGAATTTGCTCTTTGACTTCAGTCATTGTTTCTTGTGTCAGATAGCATTCGAATATTGGTTGTTTTCTTGGGTCTTCAAAAAAAACTAAAAAGTGCCCAAAAAACAAATGTAAACAAATAGATTCCATCATATAATCTCCAACTCTATCACATCTTCATTGTTTTATTTTATTGTATTTTTTTAGATGAATGCGGATTCCCATATGTGGCAGGATAAAATCCCGCTAACCGATTAATTGGCAGATTAATGAAAAAATATATATATAAAGTCGATTCTTTTTAGTCCCTTAGTTTTTACAACAATAAAGTTATGAATTACATGCAGAACATTTGACAGTTTCACAGACGGACCAAGGACCGGACGGACCAAATGGACATCACTTCACCGACGGCCACCTCCTCGGGGGGAACCCTCGGCTACTACCGTCGACGGCTACCGTCTCCCACCCCCCCTGCCTTCCCCGTCATCCGCCTTCATCCTGCACGGTAGCTCTCGGCGGGGCCAGCGGGGCGACCCCTGTGGGAGCCTGTGCCGCCGCCACGCAACAACAACAACAACCTTTGGAATTTATTTAACGTGACAAAAGAGAGAAAAATTGGCAAAAAATAGCGAACTTTTTTGGAAGGCTTGAGCATCATCGTCATCGTTTTATGTTGTAATGTGTTTATGCGTAAACATTTTGTTATTCAACCAATCTTAAAAGAGCTTATATCGGCCGATTTGATCGGTTGGCTGATGAATCGTTTGGGCCCTATTTCCAATTCATTTCAGTGGTGTATACAGTGCAATGAAAATATTGTATATCCCGTCTCCCGATTCTGTGTTCTTTGCATATTTATCACACACAAGGGTTTCAGTTCATTTAACCAATTTTAATATCACAGAGAGAAACCCCAAGGAAATACAACATTCAGTTCCTAAATGGCAATTTAATTTATTAAGGCACAACAACAAAAATCCATATCTACCTGCCCTCCCCCTCCAACCTTCCCCCCCCCCCCATGAAAAAGTAATTGCCCCATGAATCTACTAATGGGTTGTGCAAACCTTGAAATCAAGTTTGCGATAATTGGTGATGAGTCATTCACATGGCTGTGGCGGATTTTTTCCTAGTCACAGTTACTTTGTGATTTAACAAGAGGGGGGAGGAGCTAATACTTTTTCACATAGAGCCAGATAGGTTTGATTTTTTTTACTCCTTGGCAAATGGAATAATCATTAGGAAACTGGATTTTATATTCCTTGGGTAGTCTCTGTGTGATATTAAAATGAGTTTGATGAACTGAAACCTTTGTGTGTGATAAATATGCAAAGAACACAGAAATCAGGAAGCGGGCAAATACTTTTTCACAGCACTGTAATTGTGAAACCATAAAAATGTCATTTGGGCTCAATCACAAAGAGTGTGCATGCCCACATTTGGGCTTAAATCATGAATATGCACATTAAGGGGAGGCGGGGTCTCAAGGTTGGGTGTTTTGATGAATACTGTATACACGTGACATTGAATACAAAACCAGCAGATGAAAAACGGACGTATCAACATCTTGTACATACACTAGGATATGTTTGAAGTACTGTATGTTTCACTTGTCAGCACAAGGTCACATCGCTACAACAGGACCCAATCCTGTGCTGATTTTTTTTAATAGCCTCTGCTTTTCCCAGTTTGCCTCTCCCATATTGAAGTATATTCGAATTAGCTCAAATAAACAGGAGGTCATAAGAATGTGCTACCGCACCTAAATTTATGGGAAAAAGTGTACAGCCAACGTTTGTGTGCTTTGCATGTGTGCTGGATTTATGTTATCGCTGACTATTCACATGACAAACTGCAGGTTTAAGGTCATGGAAGCTGCTACCACACACACACACACACACACACACACACATGCTCACTCAATGTTTCCAGACGTGTCCATGTTAAAGGCTGACACGCAATCCTGCTAGAGCCATTAACACTGACACCCCCCTCCCCCTGCCCTGTACCATGCCCCCCCCGCCCACACACACACATGCACACGCACACAGGACCTCTAAGAGCAGCAAATACACAGGCACACACGTCCAGGCCCAATGATACCCAAAAATTACAGGTAGGTGGACTATCAATGTATTTTCGCCATAATGCATCAGGGGGTTTCAAATTCTGCTCACACTGATGATGCTGCAGACTACTAAATTGCTGGTCTGTGAGTGTGTGTGTGTGTGTGTGTGCATGCATGTGTGTGTCTCCATGTCTTAAGAGGGCGACAGGTGAGGCAGCGCTTAGCCCGAAACAGCTGCCACGACAACTGGCTGCCAGAACGTGTGTGTTGCCACTGTGACAGGAGGTGGCCTACTGAATCAGAGACTCTGTTGACGTGCAAGAATGCAAATCTGTGTCACCTTTGATATGTTCATCACAAAACTCAGCATGGATGTAAATCTTTCAAATGTCAGTCGGTCCTCGATCACCATGCCACAGCACAGTCTGACAAATTCCCAAAGACGGTAAACTAGACCTCCTTAAAAATGAAGATCGTCAGTTCTACGGCAAGTTCGTGTGTGCCGTCTACGAAAATAAAAGGGCAATTCATTATAATGTGAAATCATTCAACGGTTTGCTACAAAATGTAATGCCTTGTCAGTATTCACTTTCTCACTAGTCTTCGTAATTCAATAAGCTCCAATGATGGGATTGTTTTGCAGAGGATAAAGAATATATCCCTGTGAGTAACGTGATATTCTCTGCACCATTTGTGATCAAATAGCCATTGCTTAGAGGGTTCTACAACGGTATACAAATCATTCGCGACACATTTCATCTATCTCAATCTAACTGCCATTGTTCTGCCATAGAGCTCTTGGAGCACAGCCAGCATTTATGATTTGCCATATGTGGCTTTTTGCAACCAGTGTGAAATCAGGGCCTAACTACACTCCGCAGCCAAACTTTGTGGGTGCGTTTGCTCTGGTGTGTCATGAGTGCAATGTCCTTTGTGAATACAACGGTAAGACGGCGCAAAATGCGTGTGCAAACGATTGAGCAACTGAAGGGGCTATCAGCGGACACAGTTCATTCTTTGCTAATTCAGCCCTCGGTCTAAATGACGACGGCGTAATGCAGAGGTGAGTTTTGGACATTCACCTTTACAGGTTCCAGCTTACTAAGAACTTGTTTTGCGCCACATGCTAATGCTAATGCTAATGCTAATGCATTGTGGCGAAGCAGGTTTTTTAACGTTAGTCTTTGCTGTTGTTGGGTGTTAACAAACGCAAAACGCTACTCCCACCAGCAGGTTCATTCGGGACGCGTAACATTTTTCCAAGGGCCAATGCAAGAGCTGCGTCAATACAAACAATTGCGCTCACTTTTGACTGATACTGTCAGAGAGGCCTTTCATTTGCCATGTCTTTGCATGGTTCGCATCATAATGAGAGCCTTTTTTCTGATATGCACTTTGACCTTCTCGTGCCGGTCAGCGAGTTGAATAAGTGGGCTCGTTATGCCTCTAAATCAATTCACAGACGACAAAAGTATCCATGTGGTGAAATTCTAAGCGATGCGAGGTATTTAGTGTATATTTTTGTTTGAGAATGAGTTAGAAATCCACAGCGGTGATGATAGCGGTCTTAACCCCAAGGAACCAAATGAATACCGCCATGCAGAATCATTCATTTCTTAAATATTATAACATATTACAAACTTTCGTGTACTTTCTAAACCTCCAAGCTCAGTGTGACAGTTTCCTGCCACACACACACACACACACACACACACATTAATGGTCTTGGCTCCAGTTTTCCCTGCAGAGGAAAACCACATCCATCACTCTTCTACATAACAAAAACCACACACTGATCTCACACACACACACAAATGTGGACACACACAAAGTGAAACAGTGCTTGCACCACTTAAGTCCTTTCCCGGCATCACACCGAGGTCACAAATAAACTCCAGAAATGACAAATGGCAGTATGGTATTGATCTATGGTATCAATCAATGGTATGGTATCAATGGTAATTATGGTATCAACTTTTGGTATTGGTTAGGGGTGTAATGGTGCACCAGACATCACAGTTGATTCATCGTCTTGGTTTTAATTAATGTACATTGAGTACAGTAAGGGTAAAAAAAAAAAATCAATTATTTGGGGTTCGCTTCAAAGAATGCCATAACTTGGTTTTGCCAAACACCAACTTGAAGTTGCCCTATCACATGAACTGACCCCCCCGATATCCCTGCCGGTGAAATGTGGCATTCCCTATTCTTGCAGCAGGCGCCGACAACCAAGTGTAGCAGGGCCCATGCTAACCTGTGGGGACCAGAAGCTAAAAGTGAGGACAGCAAAAGTATTCTACAAATGCTTCTTTTTTCGAAAATAACAGGAACAGTTTGAGCAGTCGGAGTTATCGGGTGGAGTTTGCACTGAACTGCTTTTTCTCCGCGCTGCACTTGTATTCAAGGTTTGAGCGACGCCGTTTCAGATGAGTTAACAAGGTTGACGTACTGCGAAAAGAATATCGCTAGCGATGACGGAAGATAGTCAGAAGTTGAGCTAAGTATTTGCTTAAGAGTTACAGAAATATTTCGAGTAACTGTCCATTTTCTCTCTCTCTCTCTCTCTCTCTCTCTCAGAGCTGGGCAATTACGGGAAAATAATCATGACAATTATTTTGATTGAAATCCCGATTCTTTAAAATGATGATTCATTGATGTCCAAACTTTGTATTTCTTCAAATACAAAAATTCTGCTACTCAAGACAACGATCACCTCCCCCATGCCTATTCATCCCTGCAATTTATTCTTGAACACCATTTTTTTTTTTGGGATGGGTACAAAATAACCTAAACATCAAATCTCACTGCAATTCAAGCGTCTTGCATTGCAGTTTATCGTTCCTGCATTGTATCTTTGCAGACATTGAAACCAGGACTACGCATCTCCCGGATCTTGTCATATTTATTTTTCCTGATTTTGTTTTACTTTTACAAAGCCTTGGACTTCCTCGGGCAAACATGTGACCTCCGGTATCGTGTTTTGCGCCATATCATGTGCGTGTTGACATGACAACCAAAATTCCTTGAAGATGATGTGTTTGAAAATCTTATTCCTACACTGTACGCATTTTTAGAATTTTTTTGTTTTAAATATCTTTACTTTGCATTTAATTATCTCAATTTGTAACTGTTTTTAAATGTCAGTTCGTACATCATATTGAATTACGGTGTGCAAGAAATGCACTATAAATCAGTGATTTTTTTTTTTACAACAACAAAGTACTGCCTATAGGTACTGGTAAACGTCTAAATATGAAAAATGTTCACTTCTCATTAAGGCCCATGTATAACCCCCCCTCCATTGTTTTACATTTAAAAAAAAAACAACAACAACAACAAACTAAAAAAGCGAATTATTCATGGGATTTTCCAGTACACCTCCCATGCTTGTTGCACAAGCAACGCGTTGCATTCAGGGCGCTTTCACGTCGGGAACTTGCAAACAAACAGCACCGTTTGGCATATTAATTGTTTTTCTTTGATGATAATCTTTTTTATAATATGCCAAAATCAAAATCACAATGACATTTGGATTGATTGTCCAACCCTACTATCTATCCATCATCTATCGCGTGTCAGGTTGGCACTCGCTTGTGTTTCCATTGTAAAGAAAATAACAATGGTCTCTTCCTCTTCTGAAACCTTCGAGGTTGCCACGCATGCGCAGTGACGCACATCCTTGAATGCAACACGACGACTCTCAATAGCCCCATAAACCAACAACGACCCCCGTGTCTGTGTTCTAATTGGTTTCATGCCTGTTGCTCCACTCTTCTTTTCGTTGACAGTGTGTGTCATTCGGCTCGAGCCAATCGCATCAAGCGTTAACAGCGTCTGGTGGGAGCGTGGTGCTTTGACGGTGCAGGGTGAAGTCATTTGTGCGACGCTCCAACCACACGCGGAGATGCCATCTGGATGCAGCTGACTCAGCACAACACTCAACGCAAATATAACAGAGTGCTCCCACAGTGAACAGTCAGGAGTCGATATTTTATCCTCGGGATGAGCGAGAGAAATGTATCGCATATCGCAAACTGAATGAGCCGAGTAAACTGCATTAAATAACGGGCCGATCATGTTGGATCCATCATCTGCCAACACATGAACGGAAAGCGCAGTCTAACTGGACACATGGAATGGAGTTTTCTCTTTTGGGGTATTTTTTGGGCACAGGTAAAAATTGGGCGTAAGGGGGGCATTTGCGCCGTTGTTGGATGGAAAGTAGCCAACTCGAGGCCAATCGAAATGACTCATTCAAATCAAGGCGGTCGAAGCACACGCAGTTCTTGACATTGCGGAAGCAGAAACCGACTTGCTGGGCTCTGTGCATGAGATGGTTCATGCAAAAGATCCTTTCTACAGTTATACTGCAAGATCTCCCCTTGCGAATGATGTCATTGGCCACGCATGTGACGTGGGCAACTGGAGACTGCCTTGCACCCATGACCGTGCATTCCCGTGTCTGACTCTCTCCCCACCTAATAGTTGTCCGGGGGCTGCTATTCAAATATTTTTAAGATGATAATAATTCATAATTAATTCAATGAGTGGATTGCAATAATGATTCAGACAGATTGTCTCACACTGCTGTCATATTTATCAGTAATTCAGTGTACTTTTGTACCCCATCGCACCAAATTGACAGGTGTGATACGGTAAGTGCAATAGAAAATGTCCTCGGTCTCCCAGAACGCCTTGGACGTGCTGCGCGGCCTACCAGATTCACAAACAGGTTAGAACTGAATGACCTAGCTCCCAGGACGACCCGATCTTTTTGTCCAATTCCAGAAGACATGAAAACTGATTGAAAATGTCAACCTGATTACATCATCTCCAGCACAATTGCGTCACCTTCAAAGCTGGACTAGATACGCCCGTTTTTACGCCAAGCACAGTCTACTTCCTGTGACCAAATCGTCAGGTGCATTGGGGGCGCGGCAGCAAAGTTAGGCGCATCGTGGTCCTAAACAGAGAAGGCTGGACTGGCCCCAATACCATAATGATGTTGCGCCTGACTTTGAAAATGGGGCCCTTTGTGTGTACACAAGCGTTCAGTGTGTACAACACATGTGGGCTGAATTAAGCGCCGAGGTCGGAGTTCAAGAGAATGCCAGATTGGTGCCTTCCTCGAGGAAGTGAATGTTAAAACATGGCACACGTGTTGCAGCTATCAAATGAAATCTGTTTGCTCCTGTCTCTCGCCCACTAGATCCACTTTCAATGTGCAGACAGCAGCTGTCTGTGGAGAGGAAAAACTTCGACCCAGTGGCCAAACCTGGAATGTGTACATGTGTCTGTATGTAAAAAGGACGCTGGCAGTTTAGTGCGTTTGTGGCGGTTAAGGACATGTTTTTAACGATTAGAATTAAAAGAGATCCTTGACTCACCAATTACACTTGGACGTTGAATTTTTTTACCTACCGTATTTTCACGACCATAAGGCGCCATTAAAAGTCTTAAATTTTCTCCCAAATGGACAGGACGCCTTATAATGCGGAGCGTCTAGTGTATGAGCCGAGTTCCAAAGCCCGACTGAGCGCGCTTCTGGCCGCCACGCCGTTTATATAGAGAAAAGGCGGGCGTAAGTGACGTCAGGCATGCGGAAGTCTGCCAATGAGTGAAGGGTGGGCGTGCCCAACAACACGGTGCGCCGAATGGTCGTGAAAATACGGTACTATCGCGTAAGTGACATGAGACGTTATAGACATGACATATGAGGTCAAAATGGTACATTAGAGGTGCAGGCAGCATCAAATATGATTTGAATATGGCTCATTAGAGGTGTACAAAACATTAAACGTGACGTTAATATGGTGCGTTGGAAGCACACTGGCGTGTACTGTTGTGTAGTGTAGTGTGCGTGTGTGGGCGTGCGATGGCTGGTGAGCACTCCATCATAACCACCAGCATTTTGCGGCATCATGCCGCAGTGCTGGTATGTGCATTTTGAAACCAATCAATTTGCATTCGTCATTGGTGGAATGAAAAAAAAAAAAAGATGAATGAATCGTCCGGGATCAATTCAGGACTCTTACCATCGCGTATCGCCTTACTTTTGTTTTGTCTTTGTGTTGTTATGTAACTTAGCATTTTTTTTTTTTAGACATTTTTGGTCTTGGCTTTATTTCTTTCTAGTCCTGCGTTTGATTTGGAATGAAAGCACAGTTAACCTGAGCCAACATGCACATGCAGAGGAACATATGTGTCAGGCAGTAATTGAGCGGACAGAACCTGGCTGGGTGTGTAGCGTATTAATAGAACAGAGAGAGCGCCAGTGGAAACATTCATCCGGCCGACGAGCAGGTCTCGAGGAGGGTGCAAACTTGCTGTGATCTTCGAGATACTCTGGCAATGACGTCTCGCCGTTTGATGTTTTTCTGCTACTCATCCAATATTCATGAAAGAATCAAAAAGCAGTCTTTTTTTTCTCTAACCTCTCTACGCGACCATGCTAGTTTGATCCTGGATGCTCAGTCCTTAATCCCGAGGCAGCATCAAATTTTGCAACAAAACTACCGTAAATTCCGGACTGTAAGCCGCTACTTTTTTCCCCCAAACTTTCAACCCTGCGGCTTATACAGTGATGCGGCCAATTTGTGTAATTTTTCTAACGGCCACCAGGGGCGCTCGAGTAGAAAGGGTAAGATTAAGAGCGGTCTTTATGACACTGTTTAATTCCAACACTGAGGACGCTGACTTCGATGGCTTCAGTTCACAGGAGAAAGATGAAGACGGCTCACCGTGATTTTTACAAGTACCGCTATGTTCTTTTACCAGACCTGTTATATTGTGTTGCTATTCTGTTGCTAGCGTGTTGTTACCATGTTGCTAGCGTTTTACTGCCGCGTCACAGGCACCGTTTGGGAAGAAAGTTAGATTATTATTATTGTGAAGTTATATTATTAAAACTTTGAAAACTCTCTCTGTGTACCGTCTTTCTTTGTAAATATGTTGACATGTTTGAATGTGGGCTTATATACAGGTGCGGCTTGTGTATTTACAAAATTGGTTTTCCTCTAAAAATGAAGTGGGTGTGGCTTATAATCAGGTGCGCTCTATAGTGCGGAAATTGCGGTATTTGATCTTCAAGGAATAGTCACTGCTTCTCCATTTTTGAAAATTCCATTCCATTAAATTCACCCTTTCGGGGACAGCGGTTACAACAGCGGACAGGTTATTTTATCAGGTTACAGGGTACATGAAAGAGTTAAAAAAGAAATCCAGAAATACAATAACACATACAATAACATGCAAACTCCACAAAGGGAGGCAGAATCCAACCCTGCACCTCTGCACTGTGAGGTCAAAGCGCTAACCACATGTACGTTATATACAATTTCGACTGTTCAACCAGCCTGCCATGCATGTTTTTCCAATGTGGGAGAAAACCGGTTAATCTTTTGATGCTGGTGGAACTGAGATCTGTGATGATACACTGTCAAAAGTAAAAGAAAAATTGTGCAAATTAAGTTGACGTATCCTCCCAAAAATGTGGATGGTAACATTCACTAATAACAGGTCTATTAGCGTGTTTAACTGGCTTTGCAGTAGTCATCATTTAATTATATTTTAGCATTGCGGTTTCAAATTTATTGATAGACAGTGGACGCCATGCACTCCCAGTTCAACAACCGCAAATGCGCATATTTGTGGGATTTTTTTCAATGTTTTTTTAATTTAAAAAAAAAGTCTGTGCCTTGGGTGAATTAGCCAAGCATCGGAAAATTATTATGAGTGGGACTGAATATTCCGGATTATTGAAGATTTTTTTTATTCCATTTTATTCTTTTTATTCTATTTTATTCTTTTTTTATTTATAAAATGCACTAAGGAGTAGCACCCAAATTTCATTGTATGCTATACAATGACAATAAAGGCGACTCTGATTCTGATTCTGATTTTTTTTTCGTCCCCGTTGCACTTATAATGCAGGTTATATGTGGAGTTTCACTGTTGGCAGGCCCCGGTCCCGATCTCCACTGTGTATAAAATCAGGTGTTTAATCAGTTGAACAGTGAAAATGCAGAGCAGCGGGGGAAAAAATTGAGCAGCTTTTGCCTCAACTCATCAAGTTTGAATGATGACAACAATAGCAAGAAGACGTCAGGAAAGGATAAAACTGCTCACTTTAGCGAGCAAGTTGCAAGCAGCTGGTGTCAATTTCAATATGATTCAGACTCTTTGCATAGTACTCTTTTTTCCTGCATTTGTTTCTCCCACAATTGACCTCCCCTGACTTGTGGCTGATTTTGTTGTTGTTGTTTTTCTCCCCGGAATGTTCCAGTAAGATTTGGCTATTTTCGGACAGAGCCACACGCTGCACAGATTTATTTCTGCAACCAATTACGACGTAGTCATTTTCATTTGAAGCTGCTGCTGCTCCGCTGCTCCTCTTCCTCATGATTGTATTTGCCAACAATTACACGTGTGACTCATGAGGTGAGATGGAGGTCAGTAGAACATAATGCTCAAGGACGAGCGCAGGACGCCACAAGTTTTAAGAATGCATATTCCCTCCCTGGTCGTCTTAAAAGAGTACAAAACAGAAAAGACCAGGGAAAATTGCAGTGCAGTATAATGAATTTTGGAGACTTGTCCAGCACACCCCGTGACCCTGGATGGATAGATGGATGTGTGTGTGTGTGTGTGTGTGTGTGTGTGTGTGAGTATATACACACACACATTATATATTATATATATATATATATATATATATATATATATATATACATGGAACGCCATAACCAGGTGGCTGGCATAGTCTACCGAAACATCTGTGCCGAGTACGGACTGGAAACCCCAAGGTCAAAATGGGAAACACCTCCCAAGGTGGTGGAGAATGACCGAGCGAAGATCCTGTGGGACTTCCAGATACAGACTGACAAGATGGTAATGGCGAACCAACCGGATATCGTGATCATTGATAAAGGGCAGAAGAAAGCCGTTGTAGTGGATGTAGCGGTCCCAAGTGATGGAAACATCAGAAAGAAGGAACACGAGAAACTCGAGAAATACCAAGGGCTCAGAGAGGAGCTGGAGAGAGCCTGGAAGGTAAAGGTGACAGTCGTGCCTGTGGTGGTCGGAGCACTCGGGCAGTGACCTCCAAATTAGATGAGTGGTTGCAACAGATCCCGGGAACAACATCAGACATCTCAGTCCAGAAATGTGCAGTGCTGGGAACAGCAAGGATACTGCGCAGAACCCTCAAGCTTCCTGGCCTCTGGTAGAGGATTCCTAGCAAATTGTTCAGCAATTTTTTTACCATTGCATATGGTAAAAATGCTGGTCGAAGAAAAATTAACGAAATACAATAATCCTTTGTTTTTCGCGGTTAATTGGGACTGGAGCCCCTGCGAAAAATGAACCCCCCCCCGCAAAGTAGGATTTTTAAATTGGAGAAAAACATGGTGATTTATGACATCATCTTGTCTTGTTATTCATTGAAATAGGTTGACAATTTCTTTTTTTTTAGACAATGTTTTTTGTTTTGTTTTTTTTAAGTCAAGAAAAAAACATTTTTACCGAGCTGACACTTTCAGCTGTCAATTCAGCCTTCGCCTGAGCTTTCAGTGTCAAGGCCGCAAACGTCATCGTTTTGGAAACAGCCGGCGACGCATTGCTTCCGCGGTGGCAAGGGGTTTGAGCGCAGCTTAACAAATCCAAAAAAGTTCGAAAAATTATTGCGAGCACGACACTAAGATACGGTACGCGAGAGAGACAGCTCATGGGATAAATCATTGGTCGATGTCGCGCTGGGAACCAATCACGTGTACAAAGCCTCTGAGTCACGTCAGCTCTTTGTTCAGCATGCAGGGAAACCTCTCTCGCGTATCAACAATGAAACAACACGTCTTTCTGCAGCCACAAAACTTGGAAGTGCGAATTGGCGAGGGATCACTGTAGTTAGTGCTGCTGAAGCCCCCGTTGAGGAATAACTACAAACCAAGGTGATTCGTTGTCACCGTTTTTGCTCCATTTTTGATGAGATGTTGCCTGAGAGTCCATAAATAGAACCGGATAGATCTGAGCTACAACATGCTGTCACGTGCTTCAAAGTGTTCCCGTTTAGGACTGCTGATGGTTTTGGTAACGTTGACTTTCAGTGCGGTTCGATTTACGAGCCTACACGTAGCTTGTTGCCACTGCTAATTGGCGCGTGATCCCGAACTATGCCGCCAACTAAACTAGACTCTGGATCAACAAGGGAATGACTGTTGGAGTGTGTCTGCGCTGATGAGTGTGTGTTATGGAGAGACACAATGGAGGTAGCATGTGTTCTTTATAACACAAATTAAGTGTAATTCTTCGTCTCGGCTGCACGTTTACAAGTTAACAAGGTTATGGCCTGCTAATGACTGCTCATTAGCAAGCGTTAACACTCAAGGACAAACTGATGCCAAAATCGTTTTCCAGGGTAATCTCAAGGACATGAAGCAAGGGTTTTTATTAACAATAAAAAGATGACAGTACAACAGGGCTGATGAACGTAGAGCTGCAGCTATTGAATTATTCAGTATTCAAGTATCCCACTGAAAATTCTGGGGAATAATCATGTGTTCGGTCGGGGAAGCCATTTTTCTTTTTTTACCTCATCACTTTAGAGCAGGGGTGGGCAAACTTTTCGGCTCGGGGGGCCACATTGATTTCTTGTAGCATCGTTTTAAATCATTTGCGTGATCGACACCTATTGAAATGCATTGTGAAGGAATAGGAATGTTTAAAACTTAAAAATTCTCCCCACAACACCGATAAACAATCAATACACAGAAAATGGAAAGGAGGTAGGGGTGAATCCGACTGTATATGATGAGAGATGTTGTACTAACGCTGACAGCAGAGTGAACGAGATTGCGTTTGCTGCCATGTCTTATTTTGCAGATCCGATCAATGGGGTCATTGATCAATCGGAAAATGATATGACATTACAAGCCATTACTGATTTTGCATAGAATGCTAAATATCTGCCGATCCGATCCAGCCGATCCGATCTGTGTAAAGAACTTTTAAATGTCATGAACACACTTTTAAATTGAACACAATTCTTCAATATTTTAATTCAACTTTGCCATGGCACTACCATGTTGTCACTGACTACATCTGGTATCCGTCCTTGGTTAGTGGGAAGACTGGCATTGCATGCTGTTCACCAGTGTGTTGTAATCTGGTGTGTAACTTGACACTGCAACTGTGAGTGAGTCTCTCAGATGTGCATCAGTGAGGCATGTTCTGTGTTTGTTTTTGATGAAGTTCATGTCAGAAAATGCTGATTCACAGAGATAGGTTGAGCCAAACAGGCTGGCAACCTTCATGGCTGCTGTGCATACTCCACTGTACTTCTCTGTGTCAACAAGGCGCCAAAGTTTGGTGCAGCCTGGTAGGCTTTGAGATGGAGATCATTTTGCAATGTTATAATTTCAATCTCCACCTGTCCAGCATCCAAGTTGAACGTTGCACTTAACTGCTCAGCAAAGCATGTGGTGTCCCCATTCATGAAAGGGTTGGAAATGAAGAACACACATGGTTCAAGCTGATGAAGGTCACAAAACCTATTCTCAAACTCTTGCCCAAGTCTGTTTATTACTTCAATGTACTTTTCTGCCACTTTTTCAAATGTCTCAGATGCAGAAGCATTGTCTTTCAGCACTGACTGCACAGAGGAAAGTGCAGAACTTTTTTCTCTGTAAATCTGCAGAGAATGCATTCATTTTGGCTTTAAATGCATTTAAAGCACTTATCATATCGACAACAGTCTTACCTTTGCCTTGCAGCTGGCAGTTCAGGAGGTTTAGTTTCCCAGTAATGTCCACCAAAATGCAAGGTCAAGTGTCCACTCTGTGTCCTCTAGCAGTGAGACATCTTCGCCTTTGGACTGCATGAACTCTTTGATTTCACGCAAAAGAGACAAAAACGATGCAAAACTCGTCCTCTGCTGAGCCATCTGATTTCTGTGTGTAGCAGTAGGTCCCCATATTCTGCTGACATCTCCTCTAATAGTACCTTGAAAATCCTGTGCTGCTTTGCTTTGGAGCGGATGTTGTTTATGATTTTCACAACGGAGTCATCACGTGCCCAAAGCCGATCACTTTCGCACACAACGCCTGCTGGTGAATGATGCAATGGTAATGCAGAAATTTGGGGAAGTCTGGGTCACGTTTACAGTGAGCGATGAAACCTGTCTGTCGGCCGACCATAGCAGGAGCCCCGTCTGTTGTCACCGCTACCAGCTTTTCCAATGGCACCTTTTTCTGCACGAAAAACTCCTTCACCGTGTTATAAATGTCAACTCCTCTCGTAGTTGTCTTTAAGGGCAGTAGTGTCAGGAGTTCTTCTTTTGTGGAGAAATCATTAAACACCATCCGGATAAAACCAATAACTGCGCTGTACTGCTGCTGTCCACGGACTCATCGCACTGGAGGCTAAACCACTTGCACTTCGCCAGATCCTGCTCCAACTGATCGACCAAGTTACTGGACATAGCTGATACTCGTCTTGCCATCGGCGGGCGACTGGTGCCCAGCGGGCACCGTGTTGGTGACACCTGGCTAATTGCTTGCTAGCTTCTTTAACGTATGGATTCAACACCAATTTGAATTGGAAAGTACTTGGAAGAATACTGACCAATCGTTAAAAATTCCATCTTGAGCCAACAAAACAAAACAAAAAAGACAGATAACTCTAATAAACCACAAACCAAAAAAATTGCTTTCTGCAAATCATGAGTCTCGTGGTAGAGATAACACACAATTACTGGACGTGATATTTTACAGAGATCCTGTGATCAATAGAAGCGTGTTGGAGATCAACCAAATGGTGTTCGGGCCTGACCAGCTTCAAGGATTCTTATCTGCTCAGCCAGTCACTGGGGAGCCATCACACACACACCCACACACACACGGACGCCAACTTAAAAGAATGGTGGAAAGTAATTACGCAGGGTCAAGCATGCTGTTGCTTTTTATGCAAAGTGTATTTAGACAGCTTGTTTGTGTTTGGACTTGTGTGTGCATGTGGGTGTGTGTGTGTGTGTGTGTGTGTGTGTGTGTGTGTGTGTGTGTGTGTGCATGTGGGTGTGTGTGTGTGTGCATGTGTGTGTGTGTGTGTGTGTGCATGTGTGTGTGTGTGTGTGTGCATGTGGGTGTGCATGTGTGTGCGTGTGTGTGTGTGTGTGTGCGTGGGTGTGTGCGTGGGTGTGCGTGTGTGTGTGTGTGCATGTGGGTGTGGGTGTGTGTGTGTGCATGTGTGCGCGTGTGTGTGTGTGCGCGTGGGTGTGCATGTGTGTGTGTGTGCGTGTGTGTGTGTGCATGTGGGTGTGCATGTGTGTGCGTGTGTGTTTTTGTGTGTGTGTGTGTGTGTGTGTGTGTGCGTGTGTGTGTGTGCATGTGGGTGTGCATGTGTGTTTGTGTGCGCGTGTGTGTGTGCATGTGGGTGTGCATGTGTGTGTGTGTGTGTGTGTGTGTGTGTGTTTGTTCACCGCATGCTCTCATTGGTCAAGAGGAGATTGTTGGCATGACCCGGGAAGAGGAAGAAATGACTTGTGGTTCCTCTCACATGGTGAAGCTCAGGGTGAAAATTCATTCTACATTCTTGCCTCGTACTTGAGATGTCAAATGCAATGGGCCGAACAGAAGCTGGAGAAAGACTTTAATGATGCATGTGGTCCATCCATCCATCCATTTTCTAATCTATTTATCCTCACGAGGGTCGCGGGCGTGCTGGAGCCTAACCCAGCTGTCTTCGGGCAGTAGATGGGGGGGACACCCTGAACTGCTTGCCAGCCAATCGCAGCGCACAAAAACCAGTTGTGCTCACGGTCACCATCTGAAATTTGTGCTTGCAAGTCAAAGCAAAAAGTCAGCCGAATGACGGCTCTTATCTCAAAAAGGTAGGGCGGGTCACTTGCTTCTCAAGGCACCGCCCGCTGTATTCATTTTGTAGTTGAGGGTTGATTTGATCATTTGAGGCTTTTACGCATCAGCTGTCAATGAAAATAAAAGAATCTTGTGACACGGGTCACACGCACACACCTGCTCACAGCGGCTAATAACATCAGGGTCTATTAGCTAGCTCTGCTAACCGGCTCGTAACCCACCCACCAGATTTCTTTGTGATTGATTACATTGACAACAGATGCTCATTACCCTAGCGCACACAGTCCACGCACACACCATATGGCTGCATGTGTGTGGAGGAGCGAAGGAAGCTTTTATCGATAGAAAAAAGACAAAGAGAAGAAGGAGGGGGAAGAAGAGGTAGAGGAGGAAAGGAAGTCCTTTGTATTTATCTATTTAACACTCTCACTCATCCCCCCCCCCGGTGGGTAATAAGGGCTAATCCACATAAGAAGCACTTGTATCTGCTTGACACACACACACGCGCGTCTTCATACCCATCTGCCAGTGGGTGTGTAGGGAGGAGACAAAGAGATGGACGGAGGGAGGGACTCCTTGCTCTCTCCTCAGCACCGCTGCATTGTTTGTGATGACAGCTTACACACACACACACGCCAGAAACGCATACACACATTCACACACACTCATAATAAATCACATTCAGTAGCACTTCCCCGTGAGTGTCCTCGCCATGACTCAGGAATCAGGGCGGTGGCCTGCTGGTGAACGTTTTGACCCTGAACATGTGACAGGAAGTGATTGGATCACACGGCTCACACTCAGACCCTTTAACACTGCCTGGAAAGGCTGATATTTTTCCTCCGGCCCTGTATGAATGGCACCAGTGCGGAATGGGAGGTGTGGGGGACAGGAAATCAGCTCAGTGACATTATACATCCAAGGTAGTATTAGAGAACAAAGGCAGGTCAGCACCTTGGATGCTGTGTGTCGAAGCCGACATTTTTCCACTTTCGCTCTCGCAACCCAAAGAATGGCGCTGACACAACATGGGGATGGGTCGGTAGTGTGGTGGGGGTAGAAAGGGAGACATTGTAAAGGGAATATTCTGCTTCCTGAGGCACTATCGGAGCTGTAAAACGGGAAGGAGATGGGGCCTGTAGCTCCATTTCCACTGCTTGTATAAGCTGACATTTACGTATCTGCAAATGCCTCAATGGCACCCAGATGGAATGGGGTGTTTGTGTGCTGTGGGGGAGGGGGGACTCATCTCAAGAATTTTCACTAGGAATGTTCTGATCAGGGTTTTATGCTACCAATTTAAATCCGATTTTATTTATTTTTTACTTTCCATCCATTTACTGGACATACTCTTCATGTGAGGAATGGAGAAAAAGGAAGAAAAAAAAACTTTCAATGATTTCTATGAAATTTTGTTCTATTTTAGTTTTAGGCTATGTGCTTTCCATTGATTAGCTTTTTTTTTCTATCCAATAATTATCTTTTTTCCCCATTAAACTAACTGGATGTCCGTATTCCCAATAGAGGATGAGCAGGAAGTGTGGCGAAGCATTGCAGGGTTGGAGCCACACCTCACCATTGACGACTCAGGGAGTCGGCGCATGCACTCACAAAAGAGATGTCGCTGCTTTATCACACATGTACGGCACATGCTGACATTCAACTCTGTGGGATATTTTTCACGAGTAAGTCTGACATACTGAATCATTCTGACGACCAGAAAAGTGACTTCAAGAACGCAGTGGAATCCGCCAGCATGTGGCAGTGTTGCGCTTCATCGGCGCAATGCATAAAAGAAGAAGCCCACCGACAGTCATAACCACCTGAGCAAGCCTCAGCTGGTTCGCCATCGTGACGTACCCACTGATCTCTTGCAATCACTTGTACTGAGATAACCGTGGTTCCAATAAATTCACAACTCAAATTCTTTCACACGGATTGGTTTGTTTGAAACATCAGACATGCGATAATGATACCAGACATTTAAGTACCGTATTTTCCAGGCCCATTTTAAAACTGTTTTCATAAATCGGGCGCACCACATTATAATAGAAGCTACAATAGTGGTTGCACCCCTCCGTGAGCCGTCACCTTACCGTGGTGGAGGGGTTTGTGCGTCCCAATGATCCTAGGAGCTAAGTTGCCTGGGGCTTTATGCCCCTGGCAGGGTCACCATGGCAAACAGGTCTTAGGTGAGGACCAGACAAAGCACGGCTCAAAACCCCTTATGATGGATAAAATAAATGGAACCCAGTTTCCCTTGCCCGGACGTGGGTCACCGGGGACTCCCTCTGGAGCCAGGCCTGGGGGTGGGGCTCGTTGGCGTGCGCCTGGTGGCCGGGCCTGCACCCATGGGGCCCGGCCGGGCTCAGCCCGAAGAGGCAACGTGGGTCCCCCTTCTCATGGGCTCACCACCCATGGGAGGGGCCAAAGGGTCGGTGCGATGTGAGCTGGGCGGCAGCCAAAGGCGGGGACCCTGGCGGTCCAATCCTCGGCTGCAGAAGCTAGCTCTGGGGACATGGAATGTCACCTCTCTTACAGGAAGGAGCCCGAGCTGGTGTGTGAGGTTGAAAAGTTTCGACTGGATATAGTCGGACTTACCTCCACACACAGCCTGGGTTCTGGTACCAGCTCTCTCGAGAGGGTTGGACTCTATTCCACTCTGGAGTTGCCCACGGTGAGAGCGCAGAGCAGGTGTGGGCATACTCATTGCCCCCGGCTCAGTGCCTGTACATTGGGGTTCACACCGGTGAGACGAGAGGGTAGCCTCCCTCCGCCTTCGGGTGGGGGCGGGTCCTGACTGTTGTTTGTGCATACGCACCCAACAGCAGTTCAGCGTACCCACCCTTTTGGAGTCCTTGGAGGGTGTGCTAGAGAGTACTCCTGCTGGGGACTCCCTCGTTCTGCTGGGGACTTCAATGCTCATGTGGGCAACGACAGTGAGACCTGGAGGGGCGTGATTGGGAGGAACGGCCCCCGATCAGAACTCGAGTGGTGTTTTGTTATTGGACTTCTGTGCTCGTCACGGATTGTCCATAACGAACACCTTGTTCAAGCATAAGGGTGTCCATATGTGCACTTGGCACCAGGACACCCTTGGCCGCAGTTCGATGATTGACTTTGTGGTTGTATCGTCGGATTTGCGGCCGCATGTTTTGACACTCGGGTGAAGAGAGGCGGAGCTGTCAACTGATCACCACCTGGTGGTGAGTGGGCTCCGATGGTGGGGAAGATGCCGGTCCGTCCTGGCAGACCCAAGCGTATTGTGAGGGTTTGTTGGGAGCGTCTGGCGGAATCCCCTGTCAGAAGGAGTTTCAACTCCCACCTCCGACAGAGCTTTTCCCATGTTCCGGGGGAGGCGGGGGACATTGAGTCCGAATGGACCACGTTCCGTGCCTCTATTGTTGAGGCGGCCAATCTGAGTTGTGGCCGTAAGGTAGTTGGTGCCTGTCGTGGCGGCAATCCCCGTACTCGCTGGTGGACACCAGCAGTAAGGGATGCCGTCAAGCTGAAGAAGGAGTCCTATCGGGCCTTTATGGCCTGTGGGACCCCAGAGGCAGCTGACGGTATCGACTGGCCAAGCGGAATGCGGCCGGTGGTCGCGAGGCAAAAGCTCGGACATGGGAGGAGTTCGGTGAGGCCATGGAAGCCGACTTCGGACGGCCGAGGAAATTCTGGTCCACCATCCGACGTCTCAGGAGGAAACAGTGCACCACTAACACTGTGTACAGTGGGGATGGGGCGCTGTTGACCTCGACTCGGGGCGTTGTGAGCCGGTGGGCGGAGTACTTCGAAGACCTCCTCAACTCCACCAACACGCCTTCCTTGGAGGAAGCAGAGTCTGGGGACTCTGAGGTGGGCTCTCCTATCTCTGTGGTCGAAGTCACCGATGTGGTTAAAAGCTCCTCGGTGGCAGGGCCCCAGGGGTGGATGAGATCCGCCCGGAGTTCCTCAAGGCTCTGGATGTTGTGGGGCTGTCCTGGTTGACACGCCTCTGCAACATCGCGTGGTCAGCGGGAGAGTGCCTCTGGATTGGCAGACCGGGGTGGTGGTCCCTCTTTTTAAAAGGGGACCGGAGGGTGTGTTCCAACTACAGAGGGATCACACTCCTCAGCCTCCCTGGTAAGGTCTATTCAGGGGTGCTGGAGAGGAGGGTCCGTCGGAAGTCGAGCCTCAGATTGAGGAGGAGCAGTGTGGTTTCGTCCCGGCCGTGGAACAGTGGACCAGCTCTACACCCTTAGCAGGGTCCTCGAGGGTATGTGGGAATTCGCCCAACCAGTCTACATGTGTTTTGTGGACTTGGAGAAGGCGTTTGACCGTGTCCCTCGGGAGTTCTGTGGGGGTGCTTGTGGGTATGGGGTGCCGAACCCTTGATACGGGCTGTTCGGTCGCTATACCACCGATGTCAGAGTTTGGTTCGCATTGCCGGCAGTAAGTCGGAATCGTTTCCAGTGAGAGTGGGACTACGCCAAGGCTGCCCTTTGTCGCCGATTCTGTTCATAACTTTTATGGACAGAATTTCTAGGCGCAACGAAGCGTTGAGGGGGTCCGTTTGGTGGCCTCAGTATTGCATCTCTGCTTTTGCAGATGATGTGGTACTGCTGGCTCCTTCAAGCGGGTCTCTCCAGCTCTCACTGGAGCGTTCGCAGCCGAGTGTGAAGCGGTTGGGATGAGGATCAGCACCTCCAAATCTGAAACCATGGTCCTCAGTCGGAAAAGGGTGGAGTGCCCTCTCCGGGTCGGGAGGAGATCTTGCCCCAAGTGGAGGAGTTTAAGTATCTTGGGGTCTTGTTCACGAGTGAGGGCAGAAGGGGCGAGAGATCGACAGGCGGATCGGTGCAGCGTCTGCTGTGATGCGGACGCTGTATCGGTCTGTCGTGGTGAAGAAGGAGCTGAGCCAAAGGCGAAGCTCTCAATTTACCGGTCGATCTCGTCCCGACCCTCATCTATAGTCACGAGCTATGGGTCGTGACCGAAAGAACGAGATCCCGGATACAAGCGGCGAAATGAGTTTTCTCCGCAGGGTGTCCGGCTCTCCCTTAGAGATAAGGTGAGAAGCTCGGTCATCCGGGAGGGCTCAAAGTAGAGCCGCTTCTCCTCCACATCGAGAGGAGCCAGATGAGGTGGCTGGGGCATCTGATTCGGATGCCCCTGGCGCCTCCTAGTGAGGTGTTCGGGCATGTCCCACGGGAAGAGACCCGAGGACGACCCAGGACACGCTGGAAAGACTATGTCACACAGCTGGCCTGGGAACGCCTCGGGATCCCCCGGGGAGAGCTGGAAGAAGTAGCTGGGGAGAGGGAAGTCTGGGCTTCCCTGCTTAAGCTGCTGCCCCCGCGACCCGGCCCCGGATAAGCGGTAGAAGATGGATGGATGGATGGATAGTGGTTGCAGTTGCATTATGCATCCACTAGATGGAGCTGCGCTAAAGGGAATACAATACAATAAAATACAGCTTTATTTATAGTGAGCTTTCACAACCACTGCAGCTATCACAAAGCACTTTACAGAGCAGTTAAAATACAACGTCCAAAAAAATCAGAACATTGATCCATCTATAAGGCACACTGGATTATGAGGCATACTCTCGGCTTTTGAGATATGGAATGCTTTTCGGTGCGCCTTATAGTGGGGGAAATATGGTAATTTTATCATCAGAACTTTCCGCACATTACTATCAAGGGAAGATCAAATGTTTTTTTTTTTTTTTACTCCAAAAGAGCTCCAAACAACAACAACCCAACAACAATGAGCTTGACCTTTCTTGCGATCACATTGTTGAACAGTGTAAAATAATTTAAAACAGAATTAAAAGCTTTGAAAACAAATATTCAAAAATTCAATTTTGACCTTCTTTGAGATATTTTAATGAAGGTCAGCATTGAAATATAGGCTAAACTTCTATTTTGGCTGTATGTTTTATGTCCGACTCCATGGAAGGAGTGCCTCACTAGTCATGAACCTCACCGCAAGTCACTGATTAGTCCCCATATCAAGCAACAAGAAATAGCTCTTCCACTTCTTCCCATTTACATAATTACTTTGGGCAGTAACCACACCAATACCACCGTTACACACAGCCGTTGACAAGAATGTATGAGAGAGAGGATGAATTTGTTGTACTCGGCGTTAACAAGCAGAACATACAATTGTGCGTATTCAGCAGCTTCGAGCATTTACATAAAAGCTCGTGTTCTGATTCATACGCGACAGTGTAGCACAAGTATAGCCACCTAATGTATAGTAAGTCAAGCTGGCAGTACAGTTTACACACGAGCTACTTTACACAGTGGTATAAGAATATGTCTTTAGAAGTGGTGCGGATCCAGACCGAAGTCAGAATCAGAAAAAAAATGCAGCAACATAAATTGATGATGATTCCGTTTCTGGATCGGTCTGAAACATCCATCAGGAAATTGGCAAAAATGTTGATTATTGTTTTCCAAAAGCAAAAGCAGATGTTTGTATGAAAAAGAAAACCACAAGGCTAATCAGTCTGCTTCAAGAATGACTCGAAAACATATTTACTGTTGAGAGGCTGCAATTCCAAGGATTTGCTCGATTTTAAATTAAACTCAACAATTAATCATTTAAAATCATTTTTTATTTGCTAATCGATCAGGTGTCACCTTTATTGCAATGCTACATCAAACAAAGCATGTCCTTATTAAAAGGCGCCACGATTTGTGAACAGACGACAGGTTTCGATTATCAAAGTGAAACTAGTGTGTTTGGCTGGTTTTTTTGCGGTGGTTGGCATTTTTTTTACTTATGTAATAATTACAAATGTGAAAAAAATGTATGCCTGAGGCTCATCTGAGATTTACCTTTTTCAAGGTTCTATTGGTTATACCATTAACAGTGATTAACCTTACCATTTTTTTTTTACACTTCTCAAACAAGAAACCAAGTTAAATTTCGACGAAAAGTGGACCTGTAAAGTTAATCTTGATTTTATGATGCTGACAGTCTGATCCTGGAACAGATTAATTCTACTTCCAATCATTTGTATGGGGAAAATTGTTTGTGACGCAAATCGATTCATATTCATCTATTCCTGACCTGATCTTGTAACTTGTGTTTTCAAACAAAAGTCTGTCACACGCTTCAATTCACTTACTAATTGATTAAACTAAATGGACACTGCGCCATCAGTGGGAGTCTGATTAGTAATATGAACCCCCCGCAACCCTTTCCTAAATAAATCACATCATCCCACACTCCCTCCCCCCATCTGCTTGACATTGAAGGTTCATCTGGCTGAAAAATGGAGGAAAGCAATTGATGTGTGTTTGAATCCAAGTCAATGAATGGATTACTGGTTACCCCACCGTGTAATGTCTCTGTTCACCAGGCACCCAACCACCCACACACACACCTACCTCCTCGAAATCCCACACACACACGCAAACTCAACAACTTCCAGGCCGGGGGTCAACATCTTTCAGGAATTGTAGAGGCAAGACAAACATGCATATGGTGGGTAAGCTTGTTGACTGTTACTTCTGATGAATGTTTGAATGTCACTGTGCAAAATTAAGGGGATGTGACGTACAGGACATGATTTACTTTTCATTGGAAAGCATTTTTATTTTTAATATCTTTCAGAAAATGTATGTGTCTCAATTTAAGTCATCTGGAGGGTCACAGAGAGTATATAGATATCCATCCGTCCATTTTCTGAACCGCTTCATCCTCACTAGGGTCACGGGGGGTGCTGGAGCCTATCCCAGCCGTCTCCGGGCAGTAGGCGGGGGACACCCTGAACCAGCCAATCGCAGGGCACACAGAGACGAACTACCATCCGCGCTCACACTCACACCGAGGGACAATGTAGAGTGGTCAATCAGCCTGCCATGCATGTCTTTGGAATGTGGGAGGAAACCGGAGCACCCGGAGAAAACCCACGCAAGCCCGGGGAGAACATGCAAACTCCACACAGGGAGGCCGGAGCTGGAATCGAATCCGGTACCTCTGCACTGTGAAGTCGACGTGCTAACCACTGGCCTACCGGGCTGCCCCTGTATAGATATCCATCCATCCATTTTCTAATCTGTTTATTCCTACGGTGGTCGCGGACGTGCTAGAGCCTATCCCAGCTGTCTTCGGGTAGTAGGTGGGGGATACCCTGAACCGGTTGCCAGCCAATCGCAGGGCACACATAGACGAACAACCACACGTTCCTAGGTGTGGGTATGATCACAATCTAGATTGTTGTAATAACCTACGGTGCACGGAATGGAATGTGGGAGGAAACCAGAGTACCCGGAGAAAACCCACGCAGGCTCGGGGAGAACATGCAAACTCCACAAAGGAAGTTTGCATGTTCTCCCCGAACTAACTTAAAGATAAATACAACCAACAATTGTTCTGGAGCAAGCCGCTGTGCCATAAATGTTAGACATTACAATCAACTCATCTGGAATTCTATCAGGGATTTTTTTCATTCATCCAGAACATCGTTTGGACTTCTTTCACACCAAATGTATTGAATCATGCCTTTATGGACCTTCCTTTGTGCCATGTGGAATAGGATAGGGTCTTCTCTGAACTGCTGGACGCATACCTTTGTGCAAAATGTCAAGCGTAGATGGATAATTTTAAATGAAAGACTCTGTCAGCTAGTGAATTCAGAAAAGATAATTGCTGAAGACGTGTAGGGCCGAATGCGCAAAGAATGAACAGCGTCCACTGATAGCACTTTTAATTGCTCTTCATATTCAGTTTGCTCCATCGGAACGCACTGTTCACAAAGGATATTGCGCTCATGACATGACAGTTTAACAGTCGAGTGCAGTTTGCACCTGTTGTAATTTTGGGAGGCCTGTCTTGTACATGAAGGAGCAGTCCCTCACATTGCTCTGGCAATGCTTCCCGGCCACATCCTGGATCTAGTCTGCTCCACTGGAATCACCATTCAGTAACTCGCGAGTTTCAAACTCCACATCTCCGATCACCAGGTTATAATTTTTACATCAACCTTCCCATCACAATTCCAAAAGAAAAAAAGTGTCATATCCTTCAAAAACACTGCATCCATCAAGCATTGAAATGTCACAGCCGCGCTCAGTGTCACCTTCCCCATACCTGTTTCCCCTCTTTCAGACAACTTGGTGGACCTTATCAACCACAATAACAACTCTTTCTCTCTCCACTTGCTTTGATCAATTAACTGCCTTAAAAACCCAAACGGTCTCTTTTACACATTCAGTTCCCTGGTTCTCCCTGACCATCACCACTTAAAACGCCAGAAAACGTCAACTTGAAAGACATTCTGTCCTCCAGAACCTTGGCTGGCTTCCGATCCTTTACGGCATTGAATTCAAAACGTTCCGTACCCATAAAGCCCTCCATAACCAGGTGCAAACTATTCTAAAGACTTGCTCCATCCCTATACTTTTTGTTGCAACCTCCGTTCCTGCAACAATCACGTCCTGATCATCCCAAGGACCAGACAGCGTAGTAGGATGACAGAGCCCCCCTTGGAATTCACTACCGAAAGAAATCTGCGACACCGTTGACCCCTCTAAGGTTCAAGAACAAGTTAAAATCACACCTGTTCCGCACTGCCTGCAATAACCACAATAACAGAGGCAACACCACTTCAACTGTAACCTCCTTTATTTATTTTACACTACACATAATTACTTGACCCTTGATTTTTTTTTTTTAAATGGACATTTGCTTTTCACAATGTACTTGCTCTGTTTTGTTTTGTTAGATTTATGTATGTTTGTCTGGAAATGTTTCTTGCAAACTTATGCTACAGCTAAAGCGTTTTATATATATATATATATATATATATATAAATATATATATATATATATACATATATATATATATATACACACACACACACACACACACACACACACACACACACACCTATTACTAAATTATTATTGTGCGTGAGATATGCGTGCAGGTAGCTAGCTAGCTATGCTACACTTTAAAAATGCATCTCCAATTCAGACAATCCTCTGGTAAGGCAGCGTTCGAGTGGCTTGTTGTCGGCTGTGAGTGCGCACACGTTACCCAGAGATCAGCGGAAGAGCGAGGACGGTGCAATGTTTTCTTTTCAAAGGTGGGGTTTATTCCAGCCACCAGAGGCTTTAAACTTTCATATTTTCGCGGCTCAAATGTGTAGCTATGTGTAGGTATATGTCATCCTCATTTGAATTTAACAGGTCAAAGACATTTGTTTTCACTTTACAGAGATTGTAGGGCGAGTCCAACTTCTGATTAACTAATTAAGTTAATTAACTAAAGAGGCGTGCACTGTTACACTTGGGTATGCACTGGTGCTGATGATTGTGCAGTTGTACTGTTTGTTGACATGAATAGACTCATGGAGACTTTTGGCATTGACAAATGGGGCGACAATATCCGTGTGATGTTGAAATGTAATTTGCAGCCAGTCATGAAATCAAACTGAATGTTCCAAATAAATCAATGAGAGCACTTATGCAAGACAAACATGGATATTCGGTTCTAGATGACTGAAAAACCTATCATGAAGTAGATCACCTAATCGTTAAAATGTCCCATCTTAGGTAAATTTAAGAGTGATTTCATTTCGGTCTAGACGCCAAGGTGACACTCAGCACGATGAACCTGCGGCCTTTTGGCGGGCAACGCTAACCCGGCGCCTTTGTTTCCCACATGACAGCCGGGGCACCAGACTCATCGGCAAATATGCGTCTTGAAAAATTCCAGAAACCCTATAAAACAATATGACCCAACAAATCATGAAGGATTGCATATTGTCGACAAAGAGACAATAGAAAAGCCAGTTCTTTGCCTTTTTGTAATTCAACACATCAATCTTTACTCGTACAATAAAAACAGGGGAATCTTCATTTGTAAAGACAGAAGGTACAGTACCGACATGCTAACACGTGTAGCAGCTGGTGTCCGCTAATAATGTGCGTGCATTATTTCCCGCCTCCGACTGATAGCTCTAGTTTCTATTCATAAAACGGCTAATTAACATGGCGCATTTTTCTGCTTGTGTGTATACTTCATATTCATGCCTACGGGCAATCAACTCCTTTGTGTACTTTTGTCATTTCATCCATCAGCAAATGTGACTCATTAATGGAACTACTGAAAAAAAAAAATTACAGAATATGGAAAAAAAAATCACATTGGAAATAATGGAAAAGGATCCAACTGTGCTCAAGCTGTCAGAAAACCTTTATTAACTCATTCACATTTATGTCTTTTCACACTCCACACGTTCAACCCCAGATACTAATTTTTTTTTCAATTTTTCCAAGACTTAGGGTAAAAAAAAATAATACAAATTTAAATGGGGTCTAGAATTGGCTGGTACTGAATGAGTTAACCAAACGGACATGCATTCATATTCATATTTTTAACAAGTGTGAAAAGAAGTATACCAAATACCACTGTGTAAAAATAATCACACAGTTAACCGTCACTTTGCTAGCAATGGCGGTAAGTCATGAGTAACTCGACCGGCCTTGTTAGAATGGTCCTTTTGGGAAAAAAAAGCCTTTCTCAAATATCGAGCTTTAAGGCATTAGAAGACCAAGCGACAGACAGTTTCGGGTTCATGCCCGAAACCTTTGCCGCCACTTATCTGATCTCACCCAAAGTGTCAAGTGAAGGAGAGACACGGCGGCGCGGAAAAGAGATTATTAAATCTGATGGACTCAAGACGCAGAACTTGCATCCATTAAGGCGGTAGCGGTGCCAAGATGCATTTCAGATGAATAATACACAGCTAACGAGACCTCACCACGTACTTGAAGGAAATGGATACACAAACGCCTTGTTAACAAGCTGTGCATGCCTGGATGCACAAACGGGAAAGTGACGAGGCATTTAGCTGTGCTGTGAGCACTGTGGCACCCCCAATGGGTCAGATGTGCTGCTACGAAACTTGTGAGGTGGCTTGTTTAGGCTCATCCCAAAATAGATGTGTGCAGTTGAAATGGGTCAAAACGCTATTTGAATCAACAATTTTCTCCAAAAAGTGGCAAAGGGATATTGTTTGTGAAATGTTCTCATTTCGAAGAAGGCAAATGTAGCAAGAACGGGTGATTTAAAAAAAAAATATCGATATAAATCGTCACTGAGTCAGTACCGACGGACTTCTCAGTCTGTCACTGACAGGCGCCCATTTTGCTGTTGACTGACAGGAATATGCGCCACATCTCGGTAAATATACATCAGGGCTGCTTCAAGCGGACTGCATTTATAGGGTCCTGGCACCTCCCACCAGAAATTCCATCGGGGAGGGAGGAGATGACAAAGGAATGAGATGGGGGGGGGATAAATACTATGGAATATCTGCAAAGGCATTTG
The DNA here is from genome assembly GCA_026261675.1 of Hippocampus mohnikei. Classification (NCBI taxonomy): domain Eukaryota; kingdom Metazoa; phylum Chordata; class Actinopteri; order Syngnathiformes; family Syngnathidae; genus Hippocampus; species Hippocampus mohnikei. The sequence goes on along the minus strand of JAKGUB010000106.1, from coordinate 2,716,734 downwards.
GAGTAGTAAGTGTTATGTTATGGATGTCGACTGGCTGTCACCAACGAAGAAGAAGAAGAAAAATCTGACGGCCGTAAAATAGTGGTGAAGAACTGGAATTTAGAAGCATGCTTAAGATAAATCAATAAATGTATAAAGCGATATCACCAATTTCCGGTCTGGCATGCATATATACGTACTTTCGGAAAGAGAAAAGAAAAGCACTGTCCTGACTCGGTTGGGTGTTTTTAATGTAAAAACGCACCATTTTAGTTGTCAATGTTGTTTCATTACAACACAAATTGAAAGAAATCCAACACAATTAAATCCGTTCTTTGGTTTGCTGGTGTTAATCATTCATCCATCAGGGAGCGAGGCCATGCTTTTAACTTGATCACACCGTGTTGCCATGGCAACTTGGCCCTGCCTCCTGCAGGTATTTTGATAAAAGCATAACCCTGTCTCACTCAAGTTGCAAGATGATGGCTTGGTGGCAGGGCACCATTGAAGACTACAGTAACGTCATGAGCCTCTGATCTTTGCAGCAAGTCAACAAGTCTCAGGTCAAACCTTTACCTTGCAGTTAGACAAGAGTAAGGGATGAAAATGGCACACCAGTTAAACCTACACTCCATTTTTTTCTGTATGTCAAAAATTGGGCAAAAAAAAAATCTTAAAACTATATTCAGCAGTTACATGCATGAAGCTGCTCACATCTACCACTTCCTGCAATTATTGTTGACCCACAAAACCAATCGATCCCAGAGCCCATCGATTGATTGACAATCCAATGCCGCCGCGCGCCCCCCGCCCCCACACACACACCCACAAACACACACAAACATTAATGACACTTAAGAGGCTTTCTAAAACGTCAAATTGTCCCCCAAAACCTGCGCGCACATCACGTGACGTCTCCGTGAACACTGGAGACATCAACACAGACACGGCGTGCGTGCGCGCGCTCACGCACGCGCTGTCTGCAGAGGCTTGAACATCATTGCGATAACGTCATTGAGTTGCACATTAGGGAACACATTTCCTGGCGTCTTGGAGCAGCTGATTCAAAGCATGGCAGTCTTTTGCTTTTTATACGTGCACGCCGACACATGGGACAGACGCAGACACAATGACAGAAAGTGAACGTGCCCCAAATGCAATAAGAAGCACACAGGGGAGGGAGGAGAGGTTAAAAGCTGCATGCAGAACGACACCGGGACTGATGTGCAACACTCGAGCTTCCCTCCTCACGTTCACGTTTCACAGGCGTGAAAGGTCCCATATCTGGCCCAGTTTTGGATCATGTGATTCGCCGCCTTCACCCCACCCTGGTCTTCCTACCTGTTTTGAAGAATGCATCAGTGTCGGGGTCGCTGGGCGCCTCCTCGGCCGCTTCGGCGGGGTTCATGTCGGATTCCGGTTCGACACAACCCCACCGACAAACGAGTTCAAACAAAAGAGAGAAGCGAAGGTACAAGGGAAAAAAATCCACTGGTTGTTAGTCCTCATATGTCCAGGGTCCAGTTTCGGTGGCCTCCATCCCGTTGCCGGGCTCGCTTTCTGTCGCCTTCTGCGTTTGTTTGAAGGCTGAAGGCTGGCGGCGTTCCTCTCTATTGTTCCCGGTCCAACCTCCCCGCTGCTCCGCCAGGGTCTCTCTGCCTCCCCCCTCCCTCCTTCCAGCCGCCCGCCCGCCTCCTCCTTCCCTCCCTCCCTCCCTCCCCCTCTCCTCCCCTCCCCTCCATTCAATCCACTGACCTTTATTAGCATCATATGTGTTGGTTTGAGTTCGACTACTAAGACCAAATACTGGCAACGCAGACTTGCATGTGATATGGTCTTCTTATAAATGATAGAAGTGATCACTCGTATGTCTTTGCAATTATTCAAAATGATTTCAATCAAAAAGAAAAAAATAACTTCTGCATCAGAAATTAGACCAGGAACACAACGTGCGATTATTGCCTTCAAGATGGATCTAGAAAATCAAAACTGGGCTGAGATTTACTCAAATGAAGATCCAAATCGCGCATAACGAGCATTTTTGTCACCTTTCACTTCACCTTGCGACAAACATTGTGCATCAAGAATAGTGAACAGGAAGAATTAAGGCTTGGATAAGCCATTGATGACAGAGGGCATATACTGTACAGGATGCAGGGAAAAAGAAAAACTTGCTATCCAAACCTTTTCTAAATTTAAGAACAAAAGAGATTAAACTTAATTATAAGAAATGTAAAAATAAACTAGTAAATATAAGAACAAGCAAGAGACAACATTATCACACGATTCGAACAAAACAGGAGGAACACACAAGAAATATAGAGAATATTACATTTGATAATAAATAATGGCTTTTAAAAAACTATCCAGAATATTTTATAAAAGATAAAAATATAGGGCGGGGCAAGGTGGTCGACTCACAGGGCAGCGGTGGAGGGTTAGATTCCAGCTCTTGCCTCCCTGTGTGGGGTTTGCATGTTCTCCCCATGTCTGCGTGGGTTTTCCCCGGGTACTCCGGTTTTCCTCCCACATTCCAAAAACATGGGCGGCAGGTTAATGGAACACTCTAAATTGTCCCTCGGTGTGATTGTGAGCGCGAATGATTGTTCGTCTTTGTGTGCCCTGAAATTGGCTGGCAACCAGGGCGCCATCCCGCCTACTGCCTGAAGCCAGCTGGAATAGGCTCCAACACGCCCGCGAACCTTGTGAGCTGGCACATAAATGGTTGAAAAGCTATTTTAGTTGACATATCAAAATTTAGGGTTGAACAATTTCAAATAAAGTAAGCTGAAGATAACTCACGGATTCCCCCAAGGGTCTATGCTTGGTCCTCAACAATTTCTACTTTATACCAATGACATTTCCTCTGTCTCTTAAGGTTAAAAAAAAAAATTCTATTTGGTGATGACGCAACCTTATACTGCTCTGAAGAAAACAAGTGTATCTGGGCAATTACAAATTTGCATCAGACATTCACATAAACACACCCCCTACAGCATAGGTGTCAAACTCGGGTCCTGGAGGGCCAATGCCCTGCATGTTTTCCAAGTCTCCCTTTTTGCAACACACCTGATTCAAATGATCAGATCATCAGCAAGCTCTGCGGAAGCCTGACATTGAACCTGTTCATTTGAATCAGGTGTGTTGCAGCAACAGGGAGACTTGGCAGGGCATTGGCCCCCCAGGACCCGAGTTTGACACCTATGACTTGGCAGGCATTGGCCCCAAGCACTGTTGAGGCCTGAGGACCCGAGTTTGACACCTATGCCCTACAGTATGCCTGCTGGGTGAGAAGCAAGGTCCTAGTGTCCGTCACAATATGGTTTAACACTAATACATTATCTTTGAATTGAAACAAAAGAAAGTACATATACAGTATATAATCTTTACTAGACAAACTAAACACCAAGTCAAAATTCTCATCTGTTCAATTGAAATAGCAAGAGTAAATAAAACGACGGGCGGTCCGGTAGTCCAGTGGTTAGCGCGTCGACTTCACAGTGCAGAGGTGCCGGGTTCAATTCCAGCTCCGGCCTCCCTGTGTGGAGTTTGCATGTTCTCCCCGGGCCTGCGTGGGTTTTCTCCGGGCACTCCGGTTTCCTCCCACATTCCAAAAACATGGGTGGCAGGTTAATGGAACACTCTAAATTGTCCCTAGGTGTGAATGTGAGCGTGGTTGGTTGTTCGTCTCTGTGTGCCCTGCGATTGGCTGGCAACCGATTCAGGGTGTCCCCCGCCTACTGCCCGAAGACAGCTGGGATGGGCTCCAGCACCCCCCGCGACCCTAGTGAGGATCAAGCGGTTCGGAAAATGGATGGATGGATGGAAATAAAACGACATTTCTGGGAGTTATTAGAAATGAAAAAAAATCACACACAGAAATTGTTAGAAGAAAAAATGCGAAAGCTACAGACATCCTGTATAAAGGTATCCTAAATAAGGCATCTTTGTGTATATATGATATTGCTTGTTATTGCTGCCATACCTGACACACTGTGTGGAGCTAGGAGGTAATACTTACAAAACAAATTCTTTGTCGATCTTTACAAAAAAGAACTAAACCGCTCAAATCATGTCGAGCCAACAAATCCATTATTTATCAAATGAAACGCACTCAAATCCTATCACTCAGTTGAATTCAAAACGGCACAAACAAAGGACAAAGCACACACTGACCAACTTTTGCCACAGTATCCAGAAACTGTTCCAAACCAGAGAGGGTTGTTATACGAATCAAAAATATATTACAACGTGATGAGTTATTCCATGAAATCGGACGTACAGTGTGATTTTTAAGGTTTCGAGTATTTGGTTGGGAATCAGTGTGAAAATGTGATTATACAACAAAACAAAGTAAATGCAGTTTATCCATCTACAACAGGTTTTGCAGCCTATCAAAAGTAGTAACTTAGAATTTAATCATTTCAAGTAGCACCGTGATATTTCCATGTATATCGTGTAGTTAGTGGATATAGTAGTTTCTATTCGTCTACTAATAGTTACTATTAAGTATCGTAATTGTCTGTGTAATGTGATGCCGATGTACTGTGCCTCAAGTGCACTAAATACTGTACATTAAATGTGAAGCAATATCACGGTAAGAAGTGAAAAGTAAGAAAAGTGGCGCCAAATCTGTAATGTGTCAAGCCTACAAAAAATTCTTTATAAGTACCGTATTTTCACGACCATTCGGCGCACCGTGTTGTTGGGCACGCCCACCCTTCACTCATTGGCAGACTTCCGCATGCCTGACGTCACTTACGCCCGCCTTTTCTCTATATAAACAGCGTGTCGGCCAGAAGCGCGCTCAGTCAGGCTTTGGAACTCGGCTCATACACTAGACTTTTAATGGCGCCTTATGGTCGTGAAAATACGGGTACTCAAATTTTAAAATCTCCATGTTGGTTTAATTCAACAAACAACAAACAAATAGTTGACGCGACTGTTTTCAGAACCAATAAATCCATCTGTTTGTTGTGTAAAGGCAATAATACGATGTGATGATTAAATATTTATTCGCTTTCGCTGTCGTAACGGCCGTCCGAGGGAAGACGTAACTTCAAGTGGCCCGGGACAAAAACGAGTTTGACACCCCTGCTGTAGATGCTACTTGGTCAAAAGCGAAAACAAAGCTAAATTGGTAACACGCCTGACACAAGATGTCGCGCTTGCTAGCTACCTAAGCTGCAATACCGTCCACACGTGTGGAGCACATATTTTATGTTTTACTTTGACTTGATGGTCACTTTGAGGACCAGTCAGAGACTGCGAATGGGACGGTTTGTGGCCACCGGTCTCGGAAAGTCATCTCTGAAAACGGAAGATAGTTACGAGAGTCCAAAACAGCATTGGTGGAACATGTGCATTTTCCTACAGAGCTGCTGCTTTTACTTTGCATTCCTTGTCTACAAAACAGTACATAACCCGAAGCATGTACCGGTACATGTTGATGAATGTTTCAAAGGATGCCCTGCCGCATTACTTTTTGCAGATCTGTGGGAACGAGGATTATTTTTGACAATACTGTTGTTTGTATTTGAAACATTGAAAGATACAAAACATGGGTCACCTGTCACAAACGCACTCATAGATTGGAGTTGACTGCAAAAAAACAATGCTTTCAACAAGACGCCGCACACCAATCTGTCACCAGATGCCTCATCCACTGAAGACGAATAAGCAATTGAATCTCCCCATCTTTCGTCATGAACTCACTGTGCGTTTTTAAAGCTGATTTTACGTCAAGTTGGAGCGTTCATCGATGAACGGTGCTCTCGTAGACTGACGTGATTGTTTCATAAAATAGTTACTCTATCTTTTATTTCAGACTCAGGGGGGATGCATATCACCCGAATGAAAAACGACAAAAACTACAAGAAATGCACTAATAATAATCAGCAGAGCAATCATCCATCCATCCATCTTTCAATCACAAGGGTCGCGGGGGTGCTGGAGCCTATCCCAGCTGTCTTCGGGCTGTAGGCGGGGGATGCCCTGAACCATTTGCCACCCAATCGCAGGGCACACAGAGACGAGCAAACATCCGCACACACACTCACAACTTTGGACAATTTGGAGTGTTCAATCAGCCTGCCGTGAATGTGGGAGGAATCCAGAGTACCCAGAGAAAACCCACGTAGGCACGAGGAGAACATGCAAATGCCACACAGGAAGGCCGGAGCCCGGATCAAACCCGCGACCTCTGCACCATGAGGTCAACGCCCCATTGACATCAATCAGCCTGCCATGCATGTTTTTTGGAACGCGGGAGGAAACCGGAGTACCCGGAGAAAACCCACGCAGGCCCGGGGAGAACATGCAAACTCCACACAGGAAGGCCGGAGCCGGGATCGAACCCACGACCTCTGCACTGTGAGGTCAACGCCCCATTGACATCAATCAGCCTGCCATGCATGTTTTTTGGAACGCGGGAGGAAACCGGAGTACCCGGAGAAAACCCACGCAGGCCCGGGGAGAACATGCAAACTCCACACAGGGAGGCCGGAGCGGGAATTGAACCCGGTACCACTGCACTATGAGGTCGACGCGCTAACCACTGGACCACCCGGCCGCCCAGCAGAGTAACAAAACACAATATCAAGCCCTCCACAGTGCTCAACGTCCAACATACAAACATGTTCGCCAGCGGCTCCATTGTCTGGAGTCAAATCTGATGGAACTGCGCGCAGGATTAACCAGAAAATTCATTCAGTTATTTTCCGACTCAGATGCTGTATGCATAAATCAAAACATCAGATTATGAAGAGCAGCGGAACAGTTAGGCATGGCAACACGAGCAAACGTTTGACTTGCACCGGAGCTTCTTAAAGCTTCTCAGCGGCAGCCTCATGCTGTCATTATTAGGCCACTGTACATTTTCTGATTCTTTCTGACTTATAACGGCACCACAAGTGGGCAGTATATAATGATGTACGACACGCTCTCGAGAGTGAAATCTCGAGCGGTACCGAGCACATGCAAAATTTACGACGCATCATATTTGTAGCGCGTGTCCGTGTTTGCAATCCAGGGGACAAGATTTCCCTCAAGTCTGGTTAGTTTCCTGCCGTTTTGCTGCATTTGCCCATTGCATTTCCTGTGTCAAAGGTTTTCTGCAGGACCATAAGTCATCTGTACCACTTTTGCAAACACAGCACGGAGTCTTTGAAAGTCATGCCTGACTGGAAACTATGTACTTTGCCATGCATATTGATCAGCAGCGTGTCTCACAGTTGCCTAATGAAGAATTAATAGGGCCGCTTGAACGAGAACGTTATCTCTATGAAACTTCTCAAAAACATATGTAAACATCTCCCCTAAGCCCCCTTGTAGCAATGAATCAACTTCCAGAAACAGCAGGTCTTGATATATGGTCACATTTGAAATATATGTGCAGCATGATGTGAGCCACAACTTTGAAATATGTTAGCTTTCACTGCACCTTCACCAAAAGCAAACCACCAAAAGACTCCAGAGAGCTCAGCTGTTACCCGCATCATGATTCATCTGCTCTGCATATTTTGGACAAAAGAGTGAACTCTCAAAACAAAACAAAACCAAAAACCAAAAAAAAAAAAACCCCTAGGTTTCCAATCTGCCCGACGACAAGGAACATGAGTTTGAAGATCATTGCATGTGACATGCTGTGAAACACGTTATGTTGATATTCTGCAACTGACTCACAAACGTTGTTTTTATTTAGCTCCCGTGGCTCCTTTGACTGATGAATAACACCATTATGTGGTTCGCTATCCCTGTTTTTTTTTTAGCAGAAACAAACAAAAAAAAGTAATGTTAAAACAGAGCAAGAGAGAGTCAAATGTCAACTGATACTGTTCATTCATCAGGTGTCAGCAAACCCACACAGATCAAACACTCCAAACTACTGTCTCAGTCAAGCGAGCCAAAACATAACAGCCCAAGGTCATTTGACTAAATAAAAACAATAGGTCAAATTCATTCCGATATGACCATTTATGACATTTGGAAAGCTGAACCTTAAAACACATGGTGAGTGAACTTAAACTCATCCCTGTGTGTGAAATTCTATTGCAAAGTTTTGGGCGGTTTTCCCAACGCGACCTGCGGACCGACAAAACTATAAAAATCCAACGTCTTCTGGTAACGGAGAGGCGTTTGAGCATTGATCGGATATCCATCCATATTTATTTCCATTGTAAGGTCCAGTACTCGTGAGCGTACTACCCGTACTTTGAATTGAATTCAGATTTCTTTGCAAGGACATGACCTCACAAAGAAGACAATCCAATCGGGCCCATCATTTAACATTTATTCATCTCGGTCAGTGGTTCTTAACCTTGTTAGAGGTACGGAACCCAACCACTTCATATGCACATTCAGGGAACCCTTCATTAGTGAAAAATAAAAATATGATTCAATAAGTGTTCCTTCAGTTTTGAGTTGCTCTACTTGGCATGAGAAATCATGCAGATAGGACACTGACTCCTATCACGTTCCGTGATGCATGTGAATCCATGTTGTAAATATGCGTCCGACCGTTTGGGTTGTTTTTTGTTTGGTTTTTTTTTTTTTGCTCGACATAGCATGTATTCAAAAAAATTCTGTAAAAAAAACTCACGACGACTGAGCGAACTAAATTTCCCGCAGCACTGATTGGACAAGCGTTATAATGCGATGATCCGCCGCGGGCGTGTCATAACTAATTGACATGTTGAGTCAGGTGTGTCTAAACCTCCGAGGCAAAGGCTCCGTCGAATCCCCTGAGACCGAGTCACTGTTCCTGTGTCCGTGTATGTCCTCGGTTTACCTTCGCGTCTCGACATTCGTGGCCTCACTGGTCTGCAGGTGATGTCAGTCTGATTCCGTTATGAGCTGCTGCCATCTAGAGGGCAGAAAGACGCATGACAGTCACGCCGTGTGTGTGTGTGTGTGTGTGTGTGTGTGTGTGTGTGTGTGTGTGTGTGTGTGTGTGTGTGTGTGTGTGCAGCGGCGCAGGCATGATGGTCGTTGTGAAGATGGGATGGGACAACATCCTCCTTCGGCAGCATCCTGTGCGTCTGGGCAGACCTATTTAGGGACCAGACTGCCCACCCCTTACAGGGAAGGGTCTAGAAAAGGTGACCCAAACATTGCTTGTTCCCCCCACACCCGGGTGGCCTACGCAGCCACCAAGGCATCCCTACTATGCGGTCGAAAACGCAAAAATAAAACGAAACCCATGACTATGAATCTGGCTACCTGGAATGTCCGCACCCTCCTCGATGTTCGAGACGGGATAGAGAGACCTCGAAGACGGACTGCCCTCATTGCACATGAGCTGAAGAGGTACAACATAGATATTGCGGCACTTAGTGAGACTCGGTTCTCTGGTGAGGACTCACTCACAGAGGTTGGTGAAGGCTACACCTTCTTCTGGAAGGGTCTCCCGGAGGATGAACGCAGACTCCACGGAATTGGCTTTGCTGTAAGAAGCAAACTACTCGTCAACATTCCTGAGTCCCCCCAAGGCATCAGTGAGCGGCTTATGACCTGGCGTATCCCCCTGGTGAAAGGACGCTTTGCTACTTTGATCAGCGCCTATGCCCCCACCTTGGATGCCGACAACAACACCAAAGACGCCTTATACGAGTCCCTTGATGCTGTTCTATCTACAATTCCTGACTCGGACAAGCTTGTCCTGATGGGTGACTTCAATGCCCGAGTAGGCACTGATGCCACACTTTGGAGACAGGTCATCGGAAGTCATGGGACGGGGAAAATAAACAACAATGGCCTCCGACTCCTCTCTCTGTGCTCTGAGCATCAACTGATCTTAACAAACACCATCTTTCAGTTGAAAAAGAAGTATGTCACATCATGGATGCATCCCAGGTCCAAACATTGGCACCTACTGGACTACATCATTACTCGCCAACGGGACCAAAATGATGTCTGTATAACTCGGGCCATGCGTGGGGCTGAGTGCTGGACTGATCACCGGCTGATCAAATCCATACTCAAGCTGAGAATTCGACCACCACACAAGAAACAGCAACCTCGAAAGCGATTCAACTGCAGAGCTCTGGAATCCCCAAACTGTGTGGCCAACTACCGCAGCAAACTAGCAGAGGGGCTTGCCACCCTGGAAGAGGACAGCAGTGTCCTTGACATGGAAGATGAGTGGGCAAAATTGAGGTCAGCAATACACGAAGCTGCCTCCGTGACCATCGGCTTTATCCAAAAGAGACATCAAGATTGGTTCGACAATAGCTCTGCAGCAATACAGGAGCTACTGGAAACCAAGCGTAAAGCCCACGCCACACTGCTCTCCAACCCTCACTCTCCACTTCTCCTCTCTCACTACAAAGCCATCCGTAGTGAGACACAGAAACAACTTAGGATTATGGAAAACGAGTGGTGGCTTAGAAAAGCCCAAGAAATCCAGAGGCACGCAGACAACAACAACACATTTGCCTTCTATGATGCTGTTAAATCCTTGTATGGTCCACAAAGACAAAACATCGTTCCAGTTAGATCTGCAGACGGCTCTGTGCTACTCAAGGAAAAAGAGCAGATACTTGAGCGTTGGGCCGAGCACTTCCACTCTCTGCTAAACAAAATAAACCCTCTGATCCATCGGTCCTTGAAGCCCTCCCAGAACTTCCATCAGTTCCCTCCTCGATGAACCACCTAAGTTCACAGAGGTACTCTCCGCAGTCAGAAGTCTTAAAAACAACAAAAGCGCTGGCCCAGATGGACTCCCAGCTGAGATCCTCAAGAAGGGAGGTTACCTCTTAGCGACAGCTACACCACCTCATCTGCAAAATCTGGCAAAACGAGACACTCCCTCAGGAATGGAAGGACAGCAACATTGTCACCATTTACAAGAGGAAGGGAGACAAGTCATCCTGTGACAACAGCCGTGGCATCTCCTTGCTCTCAGCTGCTGGCAAGGTTCTTGCAAAAATAATGCTGTTCCGCCTAACAATGCACATCACTGAGGATATCCTCCCAGAGACACAGTGTGGCTTCAGACAGAACCAAGCACTCTGGACATGGTCTTTACAGCACGTCAAGTCCAGGAGAAATGCAGGAGCAAAACAAGGACCTCTACATTGCCTTCATTGACCTCACTAAGGCCTTTGATACAGTTGACCGGGACATTCTTTGGCGCATACTGCAGAAATTCAGGGTCCCCCTAAATTTCTTGGCATCCTCAAGCAGTTTCACAGTGGCATGCAGGCATCTGTACTAGTTGGTGGCCAAAAATCTCCTCCTTTCCCGGTGAAAGTTGGGGTGAAGCAGGGTTGCGTACTGGCCCCAGTCATATTCAATCTTTTCCTGACGGCAGCCACACTCCTCTTTCATAAGACCATCCAGGAAGATGGAGGTGTGAAAATACAGTTCAGACTCGACGGGAGCCTGTTTAACATCAGACGCCTACAGGCCAAGACGAAGACCCTGACTAGCAACATCCACGAGCTACAATACGCAGACGATTGTGCTCTCCTGGCCCATACCCCAGCTGCCATGCAGCATGCTCTGAACACTATGTCTTCTGTTTATAGCGCACTGGGGCTTGTGATCAACATCCACAAAACAGAAGTCATGACGCAAGAGAAATCTCCACCCCCATCTTCAACATCAGCGGCGCCCCCTCAAGGTTGTCCAGCAGTTCAGCTATCTCGGTAGCATACTGACACCCTCCTGCCAAATTGATGATGACGTCCAGGCTCGGATCAATCAAGCCTCCCATGCTTTTGGCAGGCTACGCTCTCGTGTTTTAAAGCAACCACTTAAGAACACCAACGAAAGTGGCAGTCTACAGGGCAGTGTGCGTGTCCACACTGCTCTATGGGTCAGAAGCCTGGGTTGCGTATCGACGTCATGTCAGACGACTCGATGCTTTCAACATCAGGTGCCTCCAGCGCATCCTCGGCATCACTTGGCAGGACCGTGTTCCTCATACTGAGATCCTCCAACGCACCAGCTCCATCAGTATCGAGGCAACCTTAGCCCAGAGGCAACTCCGCTGGGTCGGCCACGTCATTCGGATGCCTGGTGATCGTCTGCCTCGCCAGGTGCTCTATGGTCAGCTCTTGGCAGCCAGCAGAAAGCCTGGTGGTCCAAAGCTGCGGTACAAAGACCAGCTGAAACAGACTCTTAAGAAGTGCAACATCCAACCCAACAACCTGGAGTCAGCTGCAGCTAACCGGCCACTCTGGCGTTCCTTATGCCACAAAGGGGTCACATGCCTGGAGGAGAACCGCACCCAGCAAAGGGTGCTGCGGCGCCAGCAGAGACACCAACCTGTACACGCTGTTCCAGCTCCACCTCAGCCTCCCGATCCAGGCCTCACATGTCCTAACTGTGGCAGGATATGTGGTTCCAGAATCGGGCTTCATAGTCATCTACAGTGGCATCTCCGACAGCAAAGATGACCACTGACCAACACACCACAGCAGCAGGAAGCTACGTCATCTTCGACTACGATGGACTGCCAAGAGAGAGAGAGTGTGTGTGCGTGTGTGTGTGTGTGTGAGGTGGATCAGGGAGGCCAGGCAGAGTCTCCTGGCAGGGTATCTGGACAGCAGGGGGCGTTGTGCCATTCCCATTGGTCATTGCTGCAGAATATTTAAGATTACAATCCAATGCAAAACTATTGCTTCAGGTTAGCGTTTTACTTGATGTTGTAAGATATCATTCTAAACTACTTTCTCAGCTCCCTATGTATTATTATTATTATTATGATATACTATGTAATATTATATACCGTAATTTCCGCACTATAGAGCGCACCTGATTATAAGCCGCACCCACTACATTTTTAGAGGAAAACCAATTATGTACATACACAAGCCGCACCTGTATATAAGCCGCATGTGCCCACATTAAAACATGTCAACATATTTACAAAGAAAGAAAATCACGGTGAGCCGTCTTCATCTTCCTCCTGTGAACTGAAGCCATCGAAGTCAACGTCCTCAGTGTCGGAATTAAACAGTGTCATAAAGACCGGTCTTAATCTTACCTTTTCTACTCGAGCGCCCCTGGTGGCCGTTAGAAAAATTACACATATTGGCCTCATCACTGAATAAGCTGCAGGGTTGAAAGTTTGGGGAAAAAAGTAGCGGCTTATAGTCCGGAATTTACGGTATGTACATTAGCCTCAGGAGAGAACATTTCTGGAGCCGCCCCTGATTAATATTGTAGCGATGGTGAAGCCACACACTTGCCTTGATTTTCGTAACCTTAGTGGACATGAGTCACAGTCATGAATGCAATTCTAAAATGTACAGCATGAAGGTGCTGAATCTGAAATAATGACAGCAACTTATTATATGATGAATATATGGCGCAGATGGGGCCAGTACCGATTCAGCCAACATTCAATTACTTTTCGATTGCTCATCTTTTAATGGCACGGATGTGTTGTCATGACAGTGGAATGGATAGTACACTGTGAAGAAATGTTCCCCTGTTGGAAAAAATATATATATATTTTTGTCACAGAATGCTGCATGTCGAGTAATGCACAGTCCCCAAGCTGAATGTGGCAATGATGATTTATTGATGTTAAAATGCTACACAAAGCACCTTTACATGTTCGGACTCCACAAAGAAAAAATCCTCACTGACGGAGATTGTAGGGCGCCCCCTTGTTTTAGGAAGATGTCAAACAGGCATGTTGCTGCTGTTTAATTATTCATTTATTTATCCAACAATTGTGATCACGCAGATCTTTTTTGTTTTTTTTTTGTTTTTTGTAAGAAGGAAGAACAGAAGACAATGCCCAAACAACCTTGTCCCCGTCGCTGCATGTCTGACTTCACGTTATATCGCCTACGTTAGAAGATTCAGCAGTATGGCACCATTTCCAGGCTGTCATCGTGTTTTGTTCTCATTCGTGTGAGCTGCACTATTTACACATCTTTCAAAAAAAAAAAAAAGAGAACAACAAAGCAAAAAGAAATCAAACTGGACAAGGGAGCAAGTGTCACGAAAACGGTGTATGAAACTAGTGACTATGTACACGCCCGTAATTGTTTTTTTTTTTCTTCATATTTACAGAACACATATCTGTCTTCACATCTTTAATAAGTCACATCAATCATATTAAATATAGCAAAAAAAACGGTTCTGCTGTAGAAAAAAGAAAAATAAGCGGGAAGGAAATGAGTCAATCCGAATGACATGGAACCACGCGTGAAACACATTTCAACATAAAACAGAGAGAACAATAATATTAATACCACTAGTTATGACATTATCGCAACAATTTCAAATCTCTTTTCAGCATCTCTCCCCTGCCGCCCACCACCACTCGTCAGCCATTTTGTAAAAATTCCGTTTGAACGACGAAGAAGAAACATTCACAATAGTGTCCTTCCTTTAGGGATCGCCACTGAATCCTCACATTTGGTTTCGCTCCCTAAAGTCGTATTAAGTGATCAGTAGGCGCTCCTTTCTTTTTTTTTTTTATTTTTGCCGCAAAAGTATCTCTTTAAAAAAAAACTGTGCCGAGTTGAGAAGTCGGCTCTTGAGTCACTCAGATGACAAGTCAGGTGACAAGATTGATACAATCTTTTTTATTCTGAGCGTCCATGATCTTGTACAGTGTATATATCTTGCTTCAGTTCTTATTATGCCTCCTGGGGGTCATTTTTTGGGTACCAGGGATGAACATTTGACTACATTTGCTCCCTCGTATCGTATTTCATATTCGTTTTCATGGTTCGTGTATATTACTTCCCATAGATATGTTTATTTGTCTATTTCTTGAAGAAATTGTTTCATAAACTTTTTTTTTTTTTTTAACAAATGCTTAACGAAGACTGTCTCGACAACGCCTTTAACGCACGCACATCACCTCCAAACAATCTCCCGAATTCTTCCCAATCAATGACTTGACTATTCATTTTCAATCTAATCCTTCGCCGGTATTGCGATGGGTTTCCGAGGTGCAAGAGGGCGAACGAAGCCTGTACTTCGACGTAGCAAAGAGAGGGTTCGTGAATCGTGTGAAAAGAGGAAAAAAGAAAAAAATCTGATGTCGCAGTTTGTCCAAAAATTTGGAGGAATCAGTTGTCGTACAAAAATGGTAGCACATAGCCTAGCACATAGCCTAGCACATCACTCGGCCGTCTGGCTAGCTGCTATTGTAAAGTCTTTTCTTGTGATGAACTTTTCCACTTCTGTGAAAAACGCAAGGCTGCTGTTCGTCATTGAACATGAAATAGTGAATGTTCCATCATCTGAATATTGCCTGAGCATCGGTTCAATTATTTTGACACACGTGTGGCAGCTAAGAATGGTAAATGTTTCTTTTAGCATTGCATGTTGAAATAGTTATGGTTTGAAGTTTTGCAATTCACTTTCGATTGTTAATGGCATTTTTTTTTTAAATCTCAGGAAATGACTGCATCCACCAGCTTTTGAAAACGTTTTTGTCATAGTTATGGGGAAAAAAAATAAATCAGAGTTGTTGTCTCACTCCACCTATCTAGACTCGCTTTATCCCCCTCTCATCCTCGACGCCACGGGTGTCAAAGTCAAGGACCGGGGGCCAGATCTGGCCCTCCATATCATTTTATGTGGCCCGCGAAAGCAAATCAAACATGTCAAGTTCCATGACGCTTGCTAAAGTCTGAACCAAAATGTCAAATTGTCATATATAATCCACAATAACAGCCATTATTCTTGACTTCTGATTTTTAAAACTAGTTATCCATCAATTTGTTGTGCGCCGTGTATGTAATATGCGAAGGTGATTAAACATTGATATGGATTCCCGAAATTCATTACGGCCCACCAAGGGAAACCGTAAAACTAGAATGTGGCCGGCGACAAAAATGAGTTTGACCCCCCTGCTCTACGCAATGTAAGAGTCCCTGCCTGACATTAACCAGCAATTCGGTGATTCAGGCTTTGTCCTCGATTCCGTCTCGGATTGACGTTTGCATTACATGTCGAGTAAAATAGAGTGACGTGTAATACTTCAAATAAAGGTAAAGAACTGTGCACGCCGAATGAATATGAGCAAGCAATACGGTGTCGCTCAAGGTGGAACTTGGGAGCGATGGAGTTCCACAGGTTTTCGGGGGGGGGCGCGCTGGTAACACAGGCAACACCAAGCAATTTTTTTCCCTCTTTTGATTTGTGTGTGTATGAGAATGTCTTTTATCTTCAGAACAATCAAGAACCCATTATTGCTGCAACCTATGAATAAATACAGAAATTCTAAAGAAATCCTCTAATCAGGTCAGTTCAATGCATTTACACCCAGAAATCACTCCAAGGTTAACCGTTGATCAACATGGTCAACAATAATAACAATTAAAAAAAAAAAACAACAACTCTATATCTGCTGTATAGTTCAACTTGAGAATTATAAAGCGAACGCGAAGAATTGTACAGAAATGTTTGTGCTTGCGATCGCGTCATCTGAAAATGGATGCCAGCTTGGCGAGTTAGCATCGGTAGAAATAAAACAAATCCAAAACAAAACGGGTTTTGTTTTGTCCTGACTGCAGAGCTGCTGCGTTAGTTAAATGGCTGCTTGAAATAAAGTGCAGGATGTCATCCAAGCAATCGTTTCTTTCATATTCTAGACTTCCTTTCAAACATGTAATCTCATTGTTGACGGGGACAACTATTCAAACAAAGAAATGAAGCACTACATTCTCGTTTTGTTTGCTCGCTTTTGTGCTTTTAAAAAAAAAAAAATAAGTGTTTGTTTTTGGAGCATCGAGACGGAAAGTTGAAGCAGATAACCAAATGACGCTCACCCTGGGACACTTCATTAGGTACACCCGCACATGCTATAGAAAAGTCTGCCTTCTTAAATAGAAACATGCTCAAATGTTAACTCCGTGAAAATCTACTCTGGCGACATTTTTACTCTATGTTGGGAGAGACGGGACTTGATTGAACCTTCACATTAAATCTAGTGGTGCCCCAAGTAGCACAAAAGTATTACTATTTAGTGACACCCACATCCTCCCCCAAAACATGGTCTGATCCTCTCCAAATTTTACAGAGTGACTTAAGTAACGAGACGAAACCTGACTGCGTCACGTCAATCATAACTGAGCATCATGAAGGAAAAAAAAGCTTTTATATTGGATTTGATTGTCCAGGTGTATCTTAAGGAACTGACGGGTGAACGTGCGTCATCAACAGGAAGGACCGCAGATTTTTTTTTTTTTGATGGAAATATGGATGAAGTAAAAGTTGCATTTAGTGCTAAAGCCTCCCTCCCTTTTTCCGCTTGAGTGTTTCTGTACATTCATGAAGCGCAGACAAACACACCGGCTCCAAACCTCTTTGCTCATCTGCGACTCCTTCTCTAAAAGAAAACCCTGAATCATCCGTCACATCTGGATTCATTCACATAACTCTCTAACTGCATTATTGTAAACAAAGGACTCTTATGATAGTATGACTTGAAAAATAATACAATGATCGCTGAACCCCCTTGGCCCAAAAAAAAAAAAAAAAAAAAAAATAGCACAGCATTTATTCGTTTTGTTCGTTGTCTTATCTCTGTGTTATAAGGCTGGTCCATTCAGTGTGTGTGTGTGTGTGTGTGTGTGTGTGTGTGTTCATGTCTCTGGTCATTTGCGGTGCACAGGGCCAACTGGTCAGAGGTAGAAGCCAGTGGCTGGTGGATCAGGGAGGCCAGGCAGAGTCTCCTGGCAGGGTATCTGGACAGCAGGGGGCGTTGTGCCATTCCCATTGGTCATTGCTGCTGGGTATGATGTTGTCGTCAGGATGTGGCCATTCTCCACCTGTACAGTACCAGAAGGTGAGAACAGAACGGCAGGAAGTGATGCAATGTGGTGAGTATATCGCGCAACATTTATTCTACATGTATTTATTTTTATTTTATTTATTTATGACCCGGAAGCCCGGTGGGCCAGTGGTTAGCACGTCGATCTCACAGTGCAGAGGTACCGGGTTTAATTCCAGCTCTGGCCTCCCTGCGTGGGTTTTCTCCGGGTACTCCGGTTTCCTCCCACATTCCCAAATCATGCGTGGCAGGTTAATGGAACACTCCAAATTTGTCCCTAGGTGTGAGTGTGAGCGTGGATGGTTGTCTGGGTGTGCCCTGTGATTGGCTGGCAACCATTTCAGGGTGTCCCCCGCCTAGGATATGCTGGGATAGGCTCCGACACCCCCCGCGACCCTTGTGAGGATAAGCGCATCGGCAAAAGAATGAATGAATGAATATTCATGACACATCCCTGATTGGATTGTCGAAGCACACTATAAACAAGAACAGTTCCTCTTCATATACACTGGATCATTGGCAGGTTACTCTTGCAAAAGAGACTTTAGAACGTCAGTTTTTTTTTTTTTAAACCTGGTTCAAAAAGCAAAACCCGTACTGGATCATGCTGAGAGCTGTGTCTCATACTTTGACCCTCAGAGCTTGCTGAATACCAAAATACAATGCCTCTGGGTATATGTGGCTGGTGAAGTACAGCAGGTTTACAAAGTTCCATTTTCTGAAGTGAAACAAACTTGATGTTCAAGAATTGTACTGCATTCAGTTAAGTTTCCTGAGAATGACTGCCCATCGCCTTAAACGTGTTTCCCTGAGTCGTGTACGGTCCGGGTTCATTGTTTCTTACCTTGCCACGATTGGGTTCACGAGGCAAGTCCGAGGCCACCATGCTGTAATGATCCACCTGCTGGCAAGGTTTGCCAACCGCCAGGATTTGTTCCAGCGAGGCATTCGGAGGCGGACCCTGGGACAGGCTGGAGATGACCTGAGCTAAAGGAACTGGCATGGGCTCCTGCTGCAGTTTCTGGGTAATCCCCTGGAATGATGAAACCGTGGACTCAGCCCTGTGCTGAATCGCGCTGCTCCTGAACAACCCGCCGCCGTTAAGAGAGTAATCCGAATTGTCAATGTTGGGGATGCCGTAATCCATGCAGGAATCTAACGATGTTTCCGCAAGAGTTTTTTGGCTGTTATTGAGGCACGGATCCAGTCTCTCTCCGAAGCCAAAGTCCTGCCACTGTGATTTTACTGCCGAGTGCTCCGAGCTGGGGTTGGTACACAGTCCGTTTAGGTTGGCGGCTTTCTGTTTGGCGTGGCACTGCTGCGAGAGCTGGTTCTGGATCAGGGACTGCTGCTGCTGCTGAAGGTAGGTTTCATGCTGTTGCTCCAGTTCCCCGTCTCGTTCCGATGCCTTGCCATTGAAAACAGTTTGTTGTGAGTTTATGTGTTCCAATTGTATACCTGCATTCACGAGAATGTCTTGGGCTGACCATTGTCCGTTGGGGGCAGCTTGGACATGCCCCATCAGGTCTCCGTTGACTAAGATGTTGGCCAAATGGTCATTCTGATGGCCCCAGTTGTGTACCCCTTTGCCTGAGCACATGCTGAGGTGCTTTTGCATCTGCTGCGACAACTGGACGATGGGAGCCTTCCCGGCCACGGGAGGCTTATGGTGAGGAAACTGCATTTTCACATTTGTGTCAGAGGTGAGAGTGCTTTCCGAAACCGACTCCGTTGCTGCACTCACTGAGGGATTGCAGGGTGGCACCTGTATTCTCTGGTCTGCGGAATCAGTCTTTCCTTCAATGGAGTCATAGATGTATGAAAGAATTTCATCATTCGTTAGTAGGTCATCCAAGGTGGGCACACGCTCTGGGTCGATCTCGACTCGAATCATCCGCTCATCCAACAGGAGAAGCTCAAGATCCTCAGCGCTCAGCCCCAAACCCTCCAGAGCGCCAAATAACTCCCCGTTTGAACACCCGCCATCTTCCGAATCCACGACCCCTTGGCCTTCCAGCGAGAGGGAGTCCAGAGTAGCAAGCAGTGGGTCAAAGCTGGTGCCCGGTTCTGTGATACCTTGATCCACATCACCGTTGCTGGGTGTGTCCCAGCTTCTGTGCAAACTGCTTTTAGAATCAGAGAAGCCCATTTGGTCTCCAAAGAAGCTGCCGTGAAAGGAGATTTTGGGATCCAGGGCAGGCTGGCAAACGTACACCGACTCATCTTGGCTCATGAGGGCCCCAAGCAGTGAGCCCGGGTCCAGACCATCTCTCAGCAACCTGTCAGTCCGGCTCTTCTTTGACTTACTACCGTTCTTCTCAGAAACGCCATCTCTGAAGCCTGCAATGGGATGGTTCGACTGGTAAAGCAAGGCCTCGCCTGTAGCGTAGGTAAAGGGTAAATGCATGGAGCGTTTACGCAAGTGTTCTCCTCCCTCTTCATCCCTGCCAAACATAAAACAGGATCATGAAGTGGAACCGCTGCGGTCTTAGTTGAAATATGATACAAGGTGAGTAATTATAAACTGAATGTTCCAACGGTGGCTCCCTAATAAGAATCACATTTTCAGTGTTGTGAGTTTAAAAGTAAAGAAGCATACAAAAGGGGCCTCTGGGTGGCGATGATGTAGTCAGGTTTGCCATTTTTGTAAACCAGACGAGCATTGGCCTGCACCCATTTCCAGCGATTCTCCTTGGTGAGCAGCCGAAACACCGTCAGTCCGCTCTCTCCAGTCTTCATCACTGCAGCACAAACAAATACAATCAGTATTGTTGCATCTGATGGCCCTTGGAGGGCCAGCGAGATTTCATATTTCATTTTGTGTTTGTTTGTTTTTCCAAATTCATTCATTCATTCATCTTCCGAACCGCTTGATCCTCACTAGTGTCGCGGGGGGTGCTGGAGCCTATCCCAGCTGTCTCCGGGCAGTAGGCGGGGGACACCCTGAATCGGTTGCCACACAGAGACGAACAACCATCCACGCCCACACTCACACCTAGGGACAATTTAGAGTGCTCAATCAGCCTACCATGCATGTCTTTGGAATGTGGGAGGAAACCGGAGTACCCGGAGAAAACCCACCCAAGCCCGGGGAGAACATGCAAACTGCACACAGAGAGGCCGGAGCTGGAATCGAACCCGGTACCTCTGCACTGTGAAGTCGACGTGCTAACCACTGGACTACCGGGCCGCCTGTTTTTCCAAATTGATTTATGTATGTTGATCCTTGAGCCACACTGGTGAGAGTAACATATCTGGCCTCGGAGGTATTTCTCTTCACAATGTGTTAGTGCTGGGTCATCTGTGATACTTTGCTTATGCAGTGGATTTATAGACCCGCCCTCCCTTTCCCATCTTCTACTCTGGCAGCCCTACAGCTTTACTCAATCTGCTCCGTAATCCCAGGGGATTACTAGCAAAAGCTGTTTTAACTCTCTGACTGGGTTGGACTGGGCGTCCTCAACTTTTTTTGACACAACCACATTCAAAATACACTATATTTCGTGGGTATTTTAGTAGACGGATAACTCGTGAATTCAGAGTATCTTGCGTTTAAGTGACGGTTGATTTAGATCAGCGTGTCATTTGGTAGCCTACCAGCCCGAAACTCAAACTGATGAGTCGTCAAAAATCGGGAAAAAAAAATCGATAATTTAAAGTGTTGGCAACAAATTTCATTTTCAATTAATTGTGTCTTAGTTATGCTCTACCTCTACAATTAAATAATATTTTCATGCACAAAGCGCGGTCTAACTTTGAGCATGGGTGGAGTTTCCTTAGTATTTTCGCACAGGTGGAAGACGGCGTCTGCGCCGTTGTGGGATGGAAAACAGCCAACTCCTGGCCAATTGACGCTGCGTAATATGTGCCAATGGGCTTACAACAAATGATGCAATGAAGCCTTCAAAACTACTTTGGCACATGGAGAACAATCACCTGGCATTTCAAGAAAAGCCTTTAGAGTTTGGGGACAAAATTTACAAAATTACATTGGAACCGGCTCTTTGAAGAGGGGTCCCCCTGATTATAACAACTACATTAAGTCTATTAGTGTGTTGGAATTTACATAATTTATTTGCATAGGTTTCTGGTGTTGGTCCATGAAAATGTTTTGCTTCATGTGATAAAACAAAACAGGTTTAGAAACATTGACTTAGATCACATCTGACATGATTTGGGTTTTAAATGAAACTTACTTCTGACATGATTTTCTGCACAGTACAACATATCTGCGGCGTGGATGAACTGATAACCAGATCCTCGTACCCGCAGTTCAGCCTCTGTGTACCCCAGCACTATCTTCCCCCTGAAGAGAGACATGCAATTCAGATCAGTGATCTTGGCATAATCTTAATGTTACATTTCCTGCACTGGAACCACATTTTTGAAGCCTACTTTGCATCACAAGCCAACGGTGTAAAGTCCAGCTTATGTTTGGTTCTGAAGATCATGTTCTTGGTCCTGATCTCCAGGATGGACGGAGGTTGTAGAGGAGTTGCGATGGCAAAAAGCGCAAGCTGGGCTGGTGCCTTTCCTCCGTTTTCTTGTCGCTGGTTCTGTCCGTGTAGAAATTTCAGCCTGCCCTGGAAGTTCAGCGCCTGGAATGAAGAGAAAGTTGACTTGTGACCTTCTTGTCACACCTTAGCATGGTCGTGCTGTTTACTACTCCACTAGATTATAAAGATGGGCAACAATATGGCTTCAAAATAAAATCTCAGGTCATCTCAAGGTCTCACGCATCATGGCGTGCATGTGTATGTGCGTGTGCGGGTCGATCGCAGGAGGTTGGTTGATCGAAAAGTCGATCTTCGGTCCAAAATGTTTGGGCACCCCTGTGCTAGGCTATGTGCTACCAGTGTGTAGTATCAGAGCACTTTGAGGCGTATCAAGAACTGTAAGAATGTACATTATTGGCATCCCTAGAAAGAAGTGGGTTTGGTTATGCTCCCCCCTTTGGTTGTGTAGGGTTTCAACATACTGAACTTTGCAATGGACCGTTTTTTGCTCATTGTCTGACGCTGTAAACCTGACCCGGTTCTAAATCACTGACGAAACTTGCACCTCAGATGGGTAAGAAAAGAAAAGCTTTACGCCCCAAATTCTAATTACCGTATTTTCCGCACTATAAGGCACACCCAAAAGTCTTCCATATTCTTAAAAGCTCACAGCGCCTTAAAATAATAATAATAATCCAGTGCGTCCAATATATGAAAAAAAAATGTACAAAATAGGCCATTCATTGAAGGTGCGCCTCATAATCCGGTGCACCCTTTTAGTGCGGAAAATACGGTCATCAAAAAAATGGATTGCCCAGTCCAACACATCTATTCAGTATGTTAATTTCATCACTTTGTAGATACAGTATGGTTTGCCGCAAAACCTACCAGGAAACCAGAGGAATTGTCCAGGAGGCAGCGGAAGCGACACACGAAGCTCCTCTCCAGGAATGATGAGTTTTCCGGAGGAAGCTGCTCAGGGTTATAGGTGACCAAGGGTGAGTTATTATCCGGTTCCAGTTCTACAAACACAAGGCAATCAAATTATTGGCAAACGCAACACAAAACACGATGACTATGTTGTTGGCCTGTTTGCATACGGTCATTTGTGCTGCAGGTATCAAGAGCTAGAAAAGGGAAATTATTTTGCGTTAAATGTCTAACTTCGACCGTTAAAACCACCTTGTGTAGATCCAACTTGCACAACAGCAATAACGTTTGAGATCAAGAGTGTGTGTCAGAGCTATGGGTCTTATTGCTAAAATCCAAAGACACAGACATAAGCATCTTACAACCAAAATACAGAAGGGGACCACTTCACCTTGTAAGCCCGCTGAAGATTACAAGGTCATGTGACCCAACCTGAGGGCCAGTCTTATGGCTTACTGCCTGAACTGTGTGTACTTAACCATCTGATTTTGAATTCCCAATGTTTGTATGCCAACACGGGCTTTGTTCTAATTAAGTCATTGTCGAAAAAGGGAGTCTCCTATTACAAATTACAGATTGCTGTCTTATTACAAACCCCAATTCGAATGGTGATGAAATTCAATGAAATCCTTTCAAGCTCTATTCGATTTAATACACTACAAAGACAAGATATTTCATCTTCAAACTGATAGCATTGAATGTGTTTTTTAGGGGAGCAAATATTCCTCATTTTTAATTTGATGCCTGAAGCATATTCCAACAAAGCTGGGAGGGGAGCAACATAAAACTGGGAAAGTTGAGGGATGCTTAAGGGATATGGTATAAAAGGAGCAGCTGTTGAACAAGTAAGGATGGGGCGCGGTTCACTCCTTTGTGAACAACTGCGTGAGCAAATAGGCCCACATTTTAAGAACGTTCATCAGGAACTGAAGGATTTAATGATCCAGTCCTTAATATCAGCAAAAGATTCAGAGAATCTGGAGAAATACTTGCAATGAAAACAGCAAAGCCGAAAAACAAAATTTAATGCCTCTGACCTTTGAACCCTCTAGCGGCATTGCAAGAAAAACCACCATTTTTGCCACATAGGCTCAGTAACACGACAGAAAAGCATGGTCAGTTAACATAGTTTGTTGTTACATCTACAAATGCAACACTCTGAAACGCTGCCAGAAAGTGCAAAAGTGGCTTGTGGTCTGATGAGTCCACATTTCAATTTGTTTTGGAAATCAGGGATGTCATGTCCTCCAGGCCAAAGAGGAAAAGGAACACATGGGTTGTTATCAGTCAATTCAAAATCCAGCATATGTGCAGAAAACATGCCAGAGATGGAGCTTATTCCAAATTTGTTGGACATGCCTTGGCAGCTTGATATCTAGCCCTCCTCTTTGATCATGGTGGACATCGGCAAGAAGAAGCCTCAAGATGTTGTTTCTCTTTGTGAAGTTTGAACTGACTCTTCATTTTGAGATGGACGTGATGAAAATATGACGTGCGGAACAAACTACCAACCTTGAGGAGAGTCCTGGCTGATGGCTGATGGTGCTGCAGGAGGATTCAAAGCCCAGTGTAAGTTCCTCCTGAGCTCCTGCTGGTCTTCTGTATGGACCAGCTCATATACACTCTGGTGCATGACGTCGGTCTAGGGGGAAAAAAAAAAAAGAACAAGTGGGGAGTCAAAGTCTGAGTAATGACTGTCTGAGCCAGGCATGCCAGCATCCTACAGTAAATTTAACATATAACAAGTTAGTTGAGTACTTAATACTAATTGGATATGGATGTATGAATTAAATTATTGTGACATGTCAACTTGTATCTTAGCTCGATGATTCCTATCTGGCACCTTTGTATGTGAGAGATCTTAAGGGATGCTGCTGGATATTATCCAATTTCACTTAATTTGTGCAAAAATGTATTACCATATTTTCTGCACTATAAGGCACACCTAAAAGCATTCCATTTTCTCAAAAGCCGACAGTGCGCCTTATAATCCGCCTTATAGACCGTCTTTTTATCTTCCCCATTGAGTTGGTTCCCCTTTAGGGTTCCTATGCCATCTAGTGGTGATTAATAGCAGGAACCAATATCTGCCTGACACTAATTGACTTGTGCATTCGACAACACACACTCCGATAACTACTTTGTGAGCGCCGCAAAGCCATTGTGAAACGACGAAAATACCAAAAGCATAGTTAACTACTAACTAAACGAAGGAAGAAAGAGACAAGCAAAACTTCTGAGGATAATTAGCCCCTTGTGGATGTGAGCCCCATGAGGTTTGTGTGCCTGTCTGTTGAATCAATTGTCCTCATAACTTTTGTCTTTCATTTATTATTTTTTAATGCCCTTTTTATTGATATGTTTCATGTCCATATTTGTGACCAGTTATCACAGGTTGCCAAGGAATCAACCCCGTATTTCTATGGACTTTGCGTTGTGCTTCATGCTACATCAAGGGGGAGCTCCATATAGATAAATATTCTGATTTCTTGAACGTATTAATTTAAATGTTCTGTAAAGCGCTTTGTTACACCCGTAGCAGTTGTGAAAGCTCCATATAAATAAAGCTGTATTATATTGTATTGTATTGTATTCCCTTTAGGGTAGCTCCATCTAGTGGATGCATAGCGCAACCGCAGCCACTATTGGAGCTTCTATTCTATGCACTTTATGATGCAGTGCCCCTATATATGAAAACAGTTTTAAAATAAGCCATTCATTGACGGTGCGCCTTATACTCCGAAGCGCTTTATCGTGCGCAAAATACGGTAATTATAAATATTTTGGTTGTTCTATCCATGCCAGAGACAACAATCAAATGCTCTTCCAGTAGAAGGCAGAAGGTGCACTAAAACTTTGCATCTTCATTCTTTCAACAGAACAAATAATGGCTTCCTGTGAGTACAACAGCTTTGTGTTCAGTTTAACAGGCCCGGGTTTCACACAGATGAAGTCAATATGTGAGCAAATTGAGACAAGATCCTCATTTTTGCATGTTTCGTGTGCCATTTTCCTGATATAAAATGGGTGCTTTGGCTAAATGCGGTTTGGGAAACATTGACCTAGATAGTCTAGATAGGTGATTGATGTGTTCTACTGCTGAAACTGTCCCGTTCCCGTAAAAAGGCCAAACCTGACAAGGTCAAATTTTCATTGTTTTTCGGTGGGAGTGATTCTTGGTACCGTGCGGGGGGTGAACCCCAGGATGTTGGGCAGTTTCCAGCAAATGTTGCACGCAACCTGCGTCCTCCTACAACCTCCAAACGTGAGGTCATACAGTCATAAAGCCAAAGAGCGCATAACTGAATGATAAATATAATCAGTGACCTGATGGAAGCCCAAGTAATCCTGGATGGTGTGAGAGGAGAAGAAGATGGTACCACTGGCAGTGATGACCAGGACAAACCCGTTGAGAGCCTTGAGGAGGAAACACAGAGTTAGTTAGTCGAGCAGCGGTGAAAAGAAGGGCAAGAGTCTCCTGCGTTTTTTTTGTGTTTTTTTTGTTACATAATGTTTACTCAGAATAAAATTAACACAACAAACAGTGTGCAGGCCATCTCAAGTTGTAATAATGTGTAGCGCGGGGACATTTTTTTTAATGGGTGGTTTGTTAACAAGCGCCTATTCATCAGGTCATTGCCAATTTTTTAGCCATTCTAAAAGTGGCTATTCACCAAAAAAAATTCTTCAATTGTATGCAATGATTTTATGTTGTGCGCTGTATGTGCAGATGAAATTTCTTCCCTCTCAACAAGAGGAGCCGCTGCGAGTGCCCGCAACCGATTGTGAGACGGCAAATTTGGGCAAACAGCATAATTTAGATAGCTTTTTGTTTTTTGCTCTTTCATAAAAGGCCCGGTTGCCACATTTTGAAGATCCCATCCATCTATCCATGCATCCATTAGTCCATCCACCCATGCATTTTCTAATCCGATTATCCTCACAGGGGTCGCGGGAATGCTGGACCCTATTCCAGATATCTTTGGGCTCTAAGCGGGGGACACCCTGAACCGGTTGCCAGCCAATCGCAGGGCACAGACACATACACAAACAACTATTTGCGCTCACGATCACACCTAGGGATAATTTAGAGCGTTCAATCAATCTATCTTGCATGTTTTCGGAATGTGGGAGGAAGCCAGAGCACCCAGAGAAAACCCACGCAGGCACAGGGAGAACATTTCAACTCCACACAAGAAGACCAAGGAGGGACACGAACCGGCGACCTCTGCACTGCTAAGCGGACGTGCTAACCAGTCGACCTCCGTGCTGCCCCTTGGACATACCATTCACATAGTTTTTTAAAAGAAAATGACAAAAATGGAATATGCGTTTTTCAGAGGACAACGACGATATAATAATTATCAAATGCATCTTGTGAAAGTCTTTTTGCAAACTTGAGTCTTGAAATAGAGGGGGTCGTCTTATAATCAGGGCCGTCTTATATTTGGGCCAATACGGTATGACTATTTATTGTTTTTGTCATCTCCTTTTAGCCGCGGCTCCGTCCTTCGGTAATACTCTTTACTTTGCGTCTTTTACAGGCAACACATTGACCTTTTCTCTTTGTAGTTTTTTGTTTGTTTTGTTTGTTACCCCATTGTTATTGTTCACTCCATGTGCTCCCATGTTTAATTAAACTTTTATTCTTATTTCATTGGTGTCCAGAGTTTGGATTGGAATCTTTTCTATGGCATAAGGCTAAACCTGACATTAACCTTAAAAACCCATGTGGTTGCAAAAAGAGGTTAAAAAAAAATTGAAGGAAAGACAAAGCCTCTTAGGTGAGTAGAAGCGGTGATATTTCCAGCTCACCTGGTGCGCACATGCCCTTTCTGCATTTACCAACATTCCGTAAACAAACAGGTCACAACAAACACACAAAAATGTCAACACTAACATGCATCGAAGCCCAGGCATCTCGCTCCCAAAACAGGCCAGGGGGCGACTGCGGGGTTGAGCAAGTGACTAATGCTGGAGACTTTATGTTATTCTTTTGGACACACAGCCACACACACAGCCACAACACACACACACACACACGGAGTGACCAAAATGACCTGTCACACTTCCTCCACGATAAAGTTTTGTATGAAAAAGAGTTCACTTTGTGATAAATATAGAATTACCGTATTTTCTGCATGATAAGGCGCGTCGGATTATAAGGCGCACATTCAATGAACGGCCTAATTTAACCCTGTTTGCATATATAGTGCGTACTGCATTGTAAGGCGCATAGAACAGAAGTTACAATCGTGGCTGCAGTTGCGCTGTGCATCCACTAGATCAGCAGTCGGCAACGCGCGGCTCCGGAGCCTCATGCGGCTCTTTCATCCTTATAATGCGGCTCTGATTGGCTTGGGAAAATAAATTACTAAATTTTTTTTTTTGTATTTAATTGAAGTGTGTTTTATTTGTGTTAGTTTTTATATTATTTTAGTTCTAAATTTGAAGATTATTGTGATCTTGAAATATTAAAATATTAATTAAATTATTTGATATTATTTTTTCGTCGCTCAAAATAGACGTCACACTGCGGAAGCTGGTATACCCGCTGAAACGGCGTCTATTTTGAGCGACTTTCAACCCCGGCAAAGCCAATGGAGAAATGTAAGAAAAGAAAAATATCTCACGAAAATAGAACATTCAATGATGCCTGGTCAGATTCATTTGCATTTACCTCGGGCGAGAGTGGCCTACCAGTATGCCTAATTTGTGGAGAAAAACTGGCTGATGAAAGTGACTTCGTACAGTCCCGATTCGCAGAAGCTGTGCGCAGAGGTTCAGGAGCAGAAGTCCCATTAACCAGGTAAAATAAATATTTATGCAGATATTTTGCAAATATTTAATTTTCATTGTTTAGTGACACAGTGCTTTTTCCCCCAATTTATTTTATATATTCAGGTCAAGGCTCCGCTGCATACTTTGAAAGCCCAAGGCGATATAGGATGACGGCTCACGGATTTTTCCCTTTTGTTTGCTGCATGCACAATTTAAATTCAGCTTTTAATTTATTCGAAAGAGACATTCAGACATTATTATTTTTTCAAGAATTCAAAATGTGTTCATTACATCGGTAAAATTTAATTTTCTCCGTAGCACTTCATAAGACATAACCACACTATAGTTGTTTATACAAAGTGTAAAGGTAAGAAAAGCAATATATACAGTGTTATCTTCATTTTAGATAAGATAAATGGATATAAGGATGACGCCTCATGGCATTTTTCTGCTTTCGTTTGCTACATGGACAATTTAAATTCAGCTTTTTAATTTATTTGAAAGAGACATTCATTGTTATTAGTTTTCAAGAATTCAAAATGTTCAAAATGTGTTCATTAAATGAATAAAATGTAATTTTCTCTGTAGCACGTGGATTTCATAAGAAACATGCTGCGGTAAAGTAGTAGAAGTTTTTTTTTTTTTCATTTTAGATGTGCGGCTCCCAGTGTTTTCTTTTCCGTGGAAACCGGGTTCAAATGGCTCTTTCGGTGTCAAAGGTTGCCGACCGCTGCACTAGATGGAGCTACCCTAAAGGGAATACATTATGCAACACAGCTTTATTTATAGAGCCTTGACAACTGCTGCAGCTGTAACAAAGCTATGAGAACTAGTCACAAACACCGACAAATGGCATTACAAATTGAATGCTTTTAGGTGCGCCATATCATTGTCATGTTTCAGTTTGTGACCAACAGGTGGCACTGCTTTTCCCTGCAGCTGCACACCTGTTGGTCGTTAGTTAATTAGTGGCTTTAAAAGGACCCCCACCCCGAGCATTCATTGTCGGGTCATTGTTTGCTCTTGGCTACTGTATTGTTTGTTTGTTGCCGTTTGTCTGCTGCTGTCAGGTTTGCTTCGGTCATGTTTTGGTCACGGTTCTGTTTCAGCTTCAGTTGTGATTTTTGCTTTGCTACTTTGGACTATGTTTGTTTTGGATTTAGTTTTTTTCAAATACATACAAAATGATAAGCAACAAACAAAAAAATTGTTTTCACAAATAAACCAGAAGCAAACAGGAAGAGGCCCCCTATTTGGAACGGTAACCTCTTGACCGAGCCCGCTTCTCCATATGAGCTTTCATGTTTAATTACAAGCGAGCCCAAAGGATTTGCAGACCAGAACGACATAACGGAACTTCCCCCGGTACGATCGTGTTGCGGTGGGAGGGCAGGCGTCTCCTTCCCCTCCTGGAATGCCAATGTAGTGCACATTGGGAGGAATTGGACTGGAAAATCAATGACTCCGGCAGCTCAAAAGCGATCTGGCAGCCACTGAGTTTTCGCTCCATCCAATCACACATACAGTACAAAACTGCCATGAAGCGAGCCTGGATGCACTCTGTTTAGCCTTTTTTTGGAAGTATCAATGTCAACATACAGTGGTATGGCCAAATTTAATGTCTTGTGAGGCAAACCGGCTTTATTTATGTAGCACATTTCATACACCTACTCAATGTAGGTCATATTTCATTAAAAATACAAGATTTAAAGGCATTTACAAACAAAAGAATTACAATGTTTTAGTTGTATAGTATCATTGAAATGTTTGTGCCATGTTTAAGATCGGCCAATATTCGGTAGAGTTTTAAATAATATTTAATTTGGGGCAAAGTTGAGGCTGGACTTCCAGCAGATGTTCACATCAGACGGATTTAATTCACCTGATGTGCCAGATGGTTTGTATAACAAAACGTTTGGCCACGTGGAAAAGAGCTGTCCGGATCAGACCTCCTGATTTTGTAAATAGAATAGCTTGGGGCAGGTCAGTCACACTGAGCGGCTGGTATGAGAGGAGGAAATGTCTCGATGACGTGACGTGGAGCGTGCCAAAAAAGATGAGACAGAATTTGCACAAAGAGGTTAACGTTAAAATGACGAAGAGAGACTTGCCAGGCAAAAGCTAGCGGCCGGCCAAAGTCGAGCGTAAGCTCGCCAGCTAGCTCCATCAGTGAAGTGACATTGACCCTACCGCCGTGTCTCAGATTTAAAGGGTGTAAAGTAGAATATAATGCTTTGGATCATTTTTTTCTGATATTGCTGATGTTCAATATACAAATCACATTTTTAAAATTGGGCGCCGAGCAAAATAAATATGCTGACAATAACAGTTCCCTCCAGTGGCCGTGCTAGGGTGCGTTGAACATATGAGCGCAGTTGTGAGCATGCATGAGTGCGTCCATGCGCTTGTGTTTTGGCAGGGGTCCGGCCTCCCAAAAAATTTGCACTGATGCCTATCACCAGGATGTTACGCCTCTGGGGCAGTAGAAGACCCATTGTAAGGTCAACTAAGACATACCTGCCATCTACTGGTGATTGATCATATTACAACCTAAAACTACAGTCGACCTCTGCATACTCGCAGTTTAGCACCCGTGTGTTCACATATTCTTGGATTCGTTTATTTTTTTTTACATTTTTGGTTTTTGCCTGTTTTTCATGGAAAATGGTATATTGATTGTTCATCAGCATTATAGTATTTTTGGAGGAAATAAACTTTTAAAAAAATAATGCTTCTCTTTTTGGCCCAGCTGCACATCCCTGTCTTAGATTGTGTGTGACTTCAAACAGACACAGTTACAATGGAATATTCTATTGAAGTCATTTGATTTGTGACAAAGTCGGTGTCTAGTGTAAAGAACAGTAGTTGACATTTGCTGACAATACAACAGGGTGGGAGAAATGAGTGTCAGGTGGTCAACTAAAGCCCCTCTCACCTTCACAGTTCCCTTTCCGCTTCGGATGCTGCCAAAGCCGGCAAAATGTCAGGTCGCCTTTGTACCCCTATTAACCCGTCACTTTGGAGAAAGGCCCTGATATAACATTTGAAAAATGACTGATCAAAGGTTGAGGGTGTGTCCCATTCAATTAAATCAAGCAATTAGTAGAAAGCACATGGTGAGACCCTGATTAGCACGGTCAAATGTTCACTTGAAGCAAACTTCCAGAGTGACAGTCTCCAGCATTGTTTACATTCTGACAATCTCTTAAAAGGCATTGATGTTGCGCGCCCTAATTGAAAAATATTTGTCTTCATTATGTGTTTTGGTTGTGTCACCAAGTGGAGACTGGGACTTGTCTCTATGCTAATGAGAGACCAGCAGCCTGGAGAATAGGCCCCAAATTCATCCATTGTTAGGACAAAATATGTTCATCTCGATACCTGAAGTGCCTTAATTATTGATTATTTTTATGTTCATTTGTAAACGGGTATTTGTTAGCATCCAGTTTACACGGCTTGTGCATGTGCACCGAAGGGCAGAGAGTGCGACTAAGTCGGTAGCGTGTTTACCGGATTAGAAATTCCAGTCAGTTGTGCGCTACAATAAAAAAGTGAGTAGTAGAACTTGTGACATCAGAATACATTATTAGAGTGTTTTAAAGTTGGATTCTTTGCTAACGTCACAGTGTACAGATCGTCAACTACGTCCGCTACTGAAAGTAGTGCGCTTTGTCTTTCTCTCTGTCAGAATAAGAGCACGACACAGGAAGAGCTATGTTGTTGTGATAAATGTAGCTAGCTAATATGCCAGCATTCTTGTTAGATAACATTTGGAAATGTAGTCATTTATTTATTGTTATTATTTATCATACAATGCTGTGAAAAAGCGGTCCGGTGGTTAACACGTCGACCTGACAGTGCGGAGGTAGCCCGCTACATGCTACGCTATACATACATGTTATTATTGATATTATATCATGATTACATCATTGTTCTGGGTGCAGTCAGTATTTGGTGTGACCACCGATTGCCTCTGGCAGTTCGACATATTGATTGAAAAAGGTTGTTGATTGTGGCCTGTGGAATGTTGGTGGATGTTGTCATTTCTCAAGAATGATGGATAGAGTCGGGCAGCCCGGTAGTCGACTGGTTAGCGTGCTGACCTCACAGTGCAGAGGTGCAGGGTTCGATTCCAGCTCCGGCCTCCCTGTGTGGAGTTTGCATGTTCTCCCCGGGCCTGCGTTGGTTTTCTCCGGGTGCTCCGGTTTCCTCCCACGTTCCCAAAATATGCTTGGCAGGCTGATTGAACACTCTAAATTGTCCCTAGGTGTGAGTGTGAGCGTGGATGGTTGTTCGTCCCTGTGTGCCCTGTGATTGGGTGGCAACTGGTTCAGGGTGTCCCCCGCCTACTGCCCAAAGACGGCTGGGATAGGCTCCAGCACCCCCCGCAACCCTTGTGAGGATAAGTGGATCGGAAAATCAATGGATGGATGGATGGATGCTGTGAAAAGGTATTTGCCCCCTTCCCGATTCCTGTGTTCTTTGCATATTTGTCACACACAAAGGTTTCAGTTGATCAAACCAATTTTGAGATCACACAGAGACTACCCAAGGAAATACAAAACGCAGTTTTCAAAACGATGATTTCATTTACCAAAGGGAATAGTGACGTGTGAAGCCCCGACACATGCGATTGACAACCAGTCTCGGCTTGAGTCTGCCTTAAAATCAGATTGGATGAATGCCAGAGCCCCGTGACACGAAACAGGATAAGCACTTTTGAAAATCCCCCCCCAAATGGAATTACTCTACATCGTCATGGCTTCCTTTGTCTGCAAAACTGAACGCGTCATAATTTCGTATTTTTCCCCCCTGACAAACAAACAGATGCAGGTCATTATAAGCAATCTCAAACACTGAACGCTTCAGTTGAGAAATATTTTGGTCAACAAGCAGCGGACTATTCAAGTGTACAAAACAGTGCGGTATTGTTGCATGAGTGCACACCAGACAGTGCCAGATGTGTTGAGTGAAAAGCCACCGCCAGAGTTTTGGCATCCGAATAGATGGCCTCAATAGAATTTTGAGGACTTTTTAGAGATTGAAAAATACATGGGGAAGATCGAGACAATTTGTTGCACAATGATAGTAGTTGAGATTCAGTGACACCGTCAATAAATAATCCTTTGATCACTTTACGTCTTGACTGACCTGCAGCAGAAGTTCTCCTTCGGGTATTTTGGCCTCCGCAACTCCTGCTGTTTTCCCGTCGACATTATTCAGGGCGACTGGAGTGACTCTCTCCCGGTTCGTCAGGGCGACTGTGGAGAGAGAAGAATATGAAGCTGGGGTTGGAGAGGGGTGGTGGTGGTGGCGGTTTGGGTCCTGTGATCCTCAGGATGCAAAAGCCAGTCTTACTTTGGCTCATTGCTTGTTTAGTTCCCAAATACAAATCTGTGTTTTCAAACTTGATGAGGACTTGCCATGATAAATGTTTCATATTACAAAAAAAAAAATATGAATTCATCATGAATGATTGAAAATTCTGAAGACTTTCCTCTACACACAAGTGTATTGGAGTACCCACATTTCGTTCCGAGTCACTGATCAGATGTCACCCGCATTATTCATTTTTTCATCACTGTAAAATGTTTATAGTAGTACTTGAGAGCTCATCGTGGGAGAACGATTCACATTTATTCATTGCAAAATTGTTTTTGATCCAGGTAAGATGAAGCTGATCCTAGCTCACTGTGGATGAGAGCCGGTGTCCACCCCGGACTGGTTGCCGGCTAATCGCAGCAGTTGTTCAAAAGGCAGTTTCATCGTAGCGTCGTGGAACCTGATTTTTTTCATTTGACAACTTTTACGTGCATACAGAATGTCAGAAATGGGCATTTACACCCGTCTGTCAGTACTGCCGGAAGGGCTGTCGGTCCGTCACTGACAGACTCCCGTTTCTGCTCGTGGAGTGATGACTGATAGAAATACTGGAATAAACGCAGACGAATGTGTTTTTTCGGCTGACCCTGGATAGCCACAAACCCAAAAAAGAAAGACAAGGGAGATGAAGGAGCAATAGAATAAGAAACGATCTACCGTAATTTCCGCAGTATAGGGCGCACCTGATTATAAGCCGCACCCACTTCATTTTTAGAGGAAAACCAATTTTGTACATACACAAGCCGCACCCGTATATAAGCTGCATGTGCCCACATTAAAACATGTCAACATATTTACAAAGAAAGACGGTACACGGAGTTTTCAAAGTTTTAATAATATAACTTAACAATAATAATAATATAACTTTCTTCCCAAACGGTGCCTGTGACGCGGCAGTAAAACGCTAGCAACATGCTAACAACACGCTAGCAACACCCCTTGTTCCCCCTCTGGCCACCCTCATATCTTGGGTAGATTTTTGAGATGTGTGATTTTTCTGCCATTTACAAATGGATGCAGTAGCCAATTGTTCGAGCCCTTGAAACTCTCTCACTATTTTAAAAAATATATTGATATTTAAAGAGTAAATATACAATCGATCTGATTGCAAATTGTCTGGCTCTAGCTGTGCCTGGGGCAGACTACTTTTTGTTTCAGAACTGTCAGATGAGTCGGGGGCGAGGGCACTTCAGTGCCCTGGAGTGTCCAGAGAAACCACATCATGGCCCCAAACACAAGAAACTCGACTGAAGTTAGGCACATTTTTTTTCGCCGAGCGCCCAGGCGCCAATCTACCAAAATAAGTCCACATGCATAATATCCCCTTTTTATACACTCCCCTTGCTATTTGGCCTTTTCTGAAAATGACTTTCTTTTGGACAATGGCTGGCTGAAATGCGCTTACGGTTATGGGTTGTGGGTTTCTCGCCACAAGCGTTCACAAGTCATAACAAGGCAATCACGGCAACAAGTTAGTATGAGTAATAACTCCCCATGCCATTGGCTGACAAGCGTGTTGGATTATGTCACATGCAGTTTGTTTGAGAATAAGGTCATTGGTGTCAGACCAAAGCCGTGTCCCGTGTGAAGGAGCATTTCTGTCGCAGCAAGTCCATATGATATCTGAGAAGCCCACCCCGCCATTCACACATGGACTCCTTTGCAGACAACAAAAGAGCTGACCCAAAACCTCATTGCCCCATCATGTCATACGTCACTCCCCCACCCACTAGCCGCCAGGTCAGAGGTCATCATGGGTCATGGCACGGTGTTCCTTGCAGGGGTCGGAGATTAAAGTGTTTAGCCCATTGCTTTCTTTCTCATGACATCACCTCATGATCAATTAGGCCTACTGTCTCACCATGTGGAGACCTCATTGAGGAGCATCCCAGTTACGTTCACATTCATCTCGTGAATTTTAAATCAGGTGATTAGGTTAGTCCTTTGTCCAATTTCCAATCAGATACATTTCAGATGGCGTGCATACTGCGTTCGTTTTGAGCATCCCTGCCTCACAGTTGAGAGGTCCTGCGTTCGAAACGTGGCTCCGGCGAGGAGTTTTTCTTGAAGAATCTAAGATGCCCATAGGTGTGACTGTGAATGATTGTTGGTCAACTCGCCATAAAGTAGTCGCCAACAGACGAACCTTCAGCTGTTGGAAAGCTACATACCGTAAATTCCGGACTCTAAGCCGCTACTTTTTTCCCAAACTTTCAACCCTGCGGCTTATTCAGTGGTGCGGCCTATATGTGTAATTCTTCTAACGGCCGCCAGGGGCGCTCGAGTAGAAAAGGTAAGATTAAGACCGGTGGAATATATGCGTCGAGGAAGACTGCAACTTCTTGTCTTGTGCATAAATTAAATTAGCGTGAACATACCCTCATCATGGAAAATGCAAAAAGAAAGGCATTTACCAGACCTGTTATACTGTGTTGCTATTCTGTTGCTAGCGTGTTGTTAGCATGTTGCTACCATTTTACTGCCGCGTCACAGGCACATGCGGCTTATATACGGGTGCGGCTTGTGTATGTACAAAATTGGTTTTCCTCTAAAAATGTAGTGGGTGCGGCTTATAGTATATAGTATGGAAATTGCGGTATTCTGTCTGTCATTTTCATTTTGACTCCAAAATGTTCCAATATCATTCCTATTAACATCCTAATGTTTGTCATCTTTTGTTGATTTTCCCGGCACATCATAAACCGAAGGTATTCAGCAGCATGGCCAGTAGCTGAATACTGCTATTAAATGTGGGCCAGGCACAAAGCCTCTCGAATGGCCAGAGGAGGACAAAGAGCAGATCTCGTTAGCAAGCTTCAGTGGGCAGAAGTGTCCGCCGCTATGAAACATTTACATTCCCCACTGCCATAACATACATGTGGCACAGCGGCAGTCTACCCATGGGTGTTTCCAGTGCAATGCTTGGAATATCTTGCTGTTCCCAAATGGGCTCATTTTAGCATCACGGGGTGCCACGAAAACAACGAACATACATGCTTTTCCTTCGCTGTGCTCCAAAAACGATCTACAAAAAAGCATGAAGGCAATCATTTCCATTGTAAGGGCACACTTGACAGTATAAGACACAGACGATAATCAGAGTCACGAAGGCAAAGCTGAAAAACACGTGCGACGCAAACTGCAAGCATTATGTGCTTTCATTTTTATTTATTTTTTGTATGTCAACACCGGCCTTATTGCACTCACACGGCAGATTTAGGTACTTACTCCACACCAGTGGCCAATCAACCAAGCATTTCAAAAACATATTAGAATGGAACTTTCCCATCTATTTTCCACGTCCTTTGTGACCTCGTTTTGAGGCGACCGCATCTGTACATGCCTCGATCAAACACAAATGCAGCTTAGCGCCCGATGACGGTCAGACGGTGATCCTGATTGAATGAAATGAATGCGCAAATATTGATATCATAATTACTGTGCTTGGATGACAAGGAAGACTTCACGAGCTTGGACGTATGCTCGGATGATTGATCAAATGAAAGCTGACAGATAAGCAGTGGCCCTGAAATCAGACCGTTCACCCGACTTCAGCTGCCTTCGGGAGCTTTTTGTTTTCATTGTTTGTCCTTGATGATGTTGACTTTGCACTAAATAGAGGGCTTATTTAATTTTCTAAGGTACAATGCAGTCGCTCGGTTTCAGGTGAACTTGTTTGTTATTTTAAGTAATTACGGCATCCGAAAATAGAAACAGTTACTACAGCCATCCTGGAATATATTTCAATTCAATCATTCATTCATCTTCCGAACCGCTTGATCCTCACTAGGGTTGTGGGGGGTGCTGGAGCCTATCCCAGCTGTCTTCGGGCAGTAGGCGGGGGACATCCTGAACCGGTTGCCAGCCAATCGCAGGGCACACAGAGACGAACCACCATCCATGACCACACTCACACCTAGGGAAAAAATTTTAGTGTCCAATCAGCCTGCCATGCATGTCTTTGGAACGTGGGAGGAAACCGGAGTACCCGGAGAAAACCCACGCAGGCACGGGGAGGACATGCAAATTCCACACAGGAAGGGCGGAGCCGGAATCGAACCCTGCACCTCTGCACTGTGAGGTCGACGCGCTAACCAGTCAACTACCGGGCTGCCCGACTCTATCCATCATTCTCGAGGAATGACAACATGCACCAACATTCCACAGGCCGCAATCAACAACCTTTTTCAATCAATATGTTGAACTGCCAGAGGCAGTCGGTGGTCACACCAAATACTGACTGCACCCAGAACAATGATGCAATCATGATATAATATCAATAATAACATCCATC
Organism: Hippocampus mohnikei; assembly: GCA_026261675.1. NCBI lineage: Eukaryota > Metazoa > Chordata > Actinopteri > Syngnathiformes > Syngnathidae > Hippocampus > Hippocampus mohnikei. The sequence continues at coordinate 2,678,120 of JAKGUB010000106.1, read as the reverse complement.
CATGTGAAACATTTGATTCACGTGGAATATCCTGTGTCTACTTGCTAGCTAAAAACAGTAAGCCTACTGGTGGATTTCACATATGATTTGCAGAAATCTTTTTATAGTTTAGACTACATTAGCGAAAAGTTTGCCTGAAAAATAAAGGCCTGTAAGGCATTGCTGCTAGCAGCGAACATAATTGTTTTTTTTTGTCAGAAAGGCCATCTTGCCTCCAGCATGAAGCTTAGCCACATGGCGTCATCCCGAGCCAGCGCCAACCCGCGTTAGCCGTTAAAATGTCAAAATAAAAAACATCAAGCAACCGCAAATATTTACCAAATATTTGACCATTTTCAATTTGTCCCATCATGCTATTTACACCGGGATTAGCAGGGATGTTCCGGGCTTGTGCTGCTTCAATTCTCTCCCCAATCCCTACATGTCATGTTGGCGTCGTTCCGGCATGCTGCTTGATAACAAAAACACACGACGCGGCCAAAGAAGATTTAACAAAATCGACTTTGACTTCAGATGCGCAACATCAACGAGCTGCTGTTTCAGAATGACGATGGCTGCACTCTCCCTTATTGGTCACGAAGGAAGTATTTTTAGATCGGATCGTTTCAGTCGACAATCGAATGAAAGGCGATACATAATTCAACCACTGTTCTCTTTGTGGAGAGTTAACTTGTTTGTTTACATCGCATATTGTATGTTTCCAGCTTCATGTCACATTCGGTAACAATAGCAGCGCTCCAAATCACGAAACACTGCTATATTTGGACAGCATTAACCCACCGTATTAAGCGCAATAAAGGCAGGGCTGAACTGGCAATGAACAGTGACAGGGGCACACACACACGCACACCAAAACAATTGCATATTGGACGCAAATCGCATGGTGTGACCAAAATGTTTTCGATGCTACAAAAAAACGTTTCTCGGGTCAAAATAACAGAGAACCATTCAGACAATTATGGCAAATGTTCCAAATCCAATGTCCGGAGACGCAACATGTCGGAATGTGTGCCAAAATGCAAAAATAAATCCCCGAGTTCACTAAAGTTGACTGCAATCGGACCGTGGCTGCGAGCCAGATTTGAAAATGTAGGCCACGGGACAAAGTAGGCATGCATTCGTTTGCTGCTGTTTTAATGCGAGTAGATCACAAGCTGATTTGTTTGGAATCTCCAGACTTATTTAGATGTTGAATAAGGCTTGGTGCTAATTACAAAGATGGTGTTTTTTTAATGTTTAATTCTGACATTCCAGGAATTTTAGCAGATAAAAAAAATCTGAAATGTGTGTCTATTCGGACAAAATACAAAAGACCTGGAAATGTCATTTCAAGTTGTTTGGGGGGGGGATTTTTAAATTATTTTTATTTTATTCAAAACACAATGAAAATGTTTTAATTATTTGACAGATTTATATGTATTGAATTAATGATATACTTAATTATATACTTCATATGTTTCCGTTCACCCAAAACGGCAACACCATACAAAAATGTTGTTGTGTTCCAGAAATAATAATATAATGGATGTATTTCATTTTAGTACATGGAAGCCGCTTGTTTGGTTCACATCAGACAGAACGAAACTCACTCAATCCTACAATTTTTTTTTTGTTCGTCAATGTGACTGCATTTTTGTGATATTTGCAACTGGAGGGCAAGCAGTTTGAATCCCTGCACACTGGGCTCCAGAATCAATGAAACAAAATCAACATCAACAAAAAGTACCAACTATGAAAAACTAACCTTTCCTGAATCTGGATCTACTAACTGCCAGTTTCTCACAGAATCCACCTCAAACTTTAAAACCTGTGAATGGTTTAGGTCCCAAATACTTATCGGATCTCCTGACCCATTACGAAACATTGCAGACCTCTTGGAGGTCGTCTGATTTGGGATTACTGGCTGTTCCCAGAGTTGAAACTAAACACACTTAAGCTGGCTTCAGCTTCCATGCCGCTTAGACGCAAAGCTAATAATTACGACTGGACAGTGGCGTAGCATTTACTTACACCGACATGGTCACTTGTCACTAACATTGTGTTATTAGATGCGTCTATGGAACCATTCTGAACCGTTATTCTGTGGTGCCAAGTATGTGAAGACTGATTTCCCTCCTTGATCTGCTCAGGGAATAGTCAGGGTCGAAAATGCGAAATGTTTAAAATTCAGGTCAATATTTACAGTCACGAATCCTAACGTGTACAGTAGACACCAAATCTGTCCGGTCCTCGGATGGATGGTGACGGACACAAAGAGTAACTGGTTCTGTTGTGTGTTTGAATAATGTGTCTCCCAAGTCATTCACAACGATGTAAATGAGAAGAAGATTCTTCCACCACAATGTATTCCATCTATTCATCCAATGTGAACCGCTTGATCCTCACAAGGGTCGCGGGGGGTGCTGGAGCCTATCCCAGCTGTCTCCGGGCAGTAGGCGGGGGACATCCTGAACCGGTTGCCAGCCAATCGCAGGGCACACAGAGACGAACCACCATCCATGACCACACTCACACCTAGGGAAAAAATTTTAGTGTCCAATCAGCCTGCCATGCATGTCTTTGGAACGTGGGAGGAAACCGGAGTACCCGGAGAAAACCCACGCAGGCACGGGGAGAACATGCAAACTCCACACGGGAAAACCAGAGCCGGAATCGAACCCTGCACCTCTGCACTGTGAGCCCAACGCGCTAACGAGTCCACCACGGGGCCGCCCCAATGTATTCCAGATAAGCGAAAAAAAATGGAGCTATTTCTATTTCTTCTAACTACTTCTAGCAATAGTATTACTACTACTCTTCCTTCTTCTTTTTAGTTTCCAGAAGTCTGTTATGCCCCCTGGCAGCATGTTAGCCCTCACTGGTCAGCCTTAGTCCTTGGTACCATGTATGACATGTGGACTGGGAGAGGAGACTCTGATCCCTGCTGAGTGACAAGAACCATACATCTCAGCATGGAGGCCACCTAAGAGGAAACACTGGGCCGAGAAAAAATAAAAATCATATATACTGTATATATATATTTTTTTTTTTATATATATATAAATTTATATAAATTTATATATAAAAATTATATATAAATTATTCATACACACACACACACACAAATTGATGGATAATTAGTTTTCAAATCAGAAACCAGTGAGCATTTGTTCAACTATTTTTCAATTTATTTTCAAGGCAGGACTGGTAATATTAAAATAAATAAATAAATAAATAAAAACGTGCTTGCAATATCTCATCGCTCAGTGTTGTTCAAAGTCAAGACAATTGGGAAGGAACATGAAGTCGACCACTAGATTTGCCTTCACGGGCCGCATAGAATGATGTCGCGTGCCAGATCTGGCCTGGAGTTTGACACCTGTGGACTACGTGCAACTGAGACAGGAGTTGAGATGCTTCGCCGCGATGAAACAAATTCTGGTGCGCTCTGCGTAATGTCATGCAAAACTCATGAATGTGTATCCGATCCATGCGTGCATGCACGCTGTGCACGTGTTTGGTGTGCTAATTATTCGAAGCGAGTGTGAATGGCAGCAAATAAATATAGAACGTTTCAACTCCTTCACCCCTCGAACATTGCAGAGTGAACACGCGATGTACACATACCACCCCCCCCACCGCACTCGCACACATATGCACCACACACATGCACATGGATGCACGAAACGCACGCGAACAACACACAGTCACTAATGCAGGGTAGCGTGGTATGGGCACGCACGCCCCGTGCTGCTTTCGTGTCTCCGGAGCATTTCTCCATCACATGCTTGCATATTTCCTTAAGGAGTGTGAGGAGGGGGGGGGGGATGATAGGATGGGGGTGACGGATTTTGGGTGGGGTCACCGGTGATTAACAGGTTCTCTCTTTCTTTGGCCTGCATTCCTCGCACTGGCGTATTATGTCGGCTCGGAGGGTGGGGGGGGAAGGACGTACATGAGGGGAGGATGGGGGTTGGTTATGAAGTGATGACCCACTGCTGATTATGTAGCACACATAGCTCTCCCTACAGGAAGACGTGGGGGGATGGTGGCTTTATACATGACATAAAAACAAACAAATGTCATGGCACGTTAGGACTTTACAGCTTACGTAAAGCAACCCTGCGAGAGGAGATGGGGGGTGGGGGGGGGCAATGATTACAGCGGGAGTTGCGAGCTGTTCCGCATGCTCCAAAAACATGGCTGCCCCGTATGCTTGCAGCTGTGTGCCGAGCATGCTGGTGCTGTGCCACCACACCCACCTATCGTTAGCCTAAGAGCAGAATTGCCCAATCATTAACTCACTGTTAAAATTAAAATAAATAAATAAATCTACCCAAATAAATAAATAAATAAATAAATAAATAAATCTACCTTTAAAAATAAATAAATAAATCTACCTTGTAAAATAAATAAATAAATCCACCCTAAAAAATAAATAAATAAATCTACCTTAAAACATAAATAAATAAATCTACATTAAAAATAAATAAATAACTCTGCCTTTAAAAATAAATAAATAAATACCAGCATGCTCACAAAAAATAAAAATACAATATACTCCATGCCTATGTAGATTCTGTCACATCCAGGTCATGATAAATCTCCAATGGCACAATGGAGGCAATTACACTCTTTTTTGATGAATTTTTGTTGTTTGTTTGTTTTTTTTCCTCGTAATCTGAACTTCTAATATGACATCACCAACTACGCTATTCATCCAACCGTATGGACGTTAATTACATTGACACAGGCATCATTAAATATGCCGCCAACCAATCGATAATTGAAAAATCTCATGTGCCATTTTTATTCAGGGGGCCTCGTCATTATTAGGTTTGATGGATTCATTATCCATATCTATGGCTACTTTCGGTGGGACCTACATCATGTGTGCACAGCGCCATGTTCACCATCATTTTGTTACAGGATTGCATTTAGAAGCAATAAAACGATCGACCATATGGATCCACGTTGAGTATTCATAGCGCTTAGCTCAATTGTGTTTGGTATCTGCTGTATGTCTTTGGGAGCAGAATAATAATAATAATAATACATTTTATTCAAAAGCGCCTTTCAAAACACTCAAGGACACCTTACAATCAGGAAAAGGACAATAAAACCAAAGGTAAAATTATAAATAGTAAAAGAAGAGATGAATTTAAACTGAGTATGCAATTTTGGATCGGTGGGTTTTGAGATGGGATTTGAATGTGGGAAGAGAATCAATATTTCGGATGTTGGGTGCAAGTGAGTTTGGGGGAAAGGGTTGACAGAGGTGGAGCGAGGATGAGTACCTGAGGGAATGAGAGGGAACAGAAATTTGAAGGTCAGACAAATAGGGGGGCAAGGTTGTGGATGGCTTTAAATGTAAAGAGAAGTATTTTGTAGTTCTACAATATTTTTCAGATACAGAAATACATTTTATCACAGGATATGCAGAAAATCCCAACCCCACCAAACTATGTTAATAAGTATTGAATAATTGTTGAAATGTGACAATTGTTCTTGTTATACGCCACCGCAAAGGTCTACTTTCTTCGTCACATTATCAACATCACAGGCTGCAACACGTACATCGTTTTGAGTAGACCAATAATAACGGCCATGTGACATCCATCAAGAAGAATGATAGTTACGCCATGGTGGTCATGTGACCACGGGTTTAAGGCAAGGAGGGATGGTGGGGGTGAGGGTACTTCTCAGAAAGCTTGGAAAGCCCTTATTGGCTTACTTGTGTCATCTTGGATCTCATCAGGACCTTGGCGGTGGAGCAACACCGCCAGAAAGAGAAGTACTGAGCCACATTGCTGATTGTGTTGTGGAAAAAAGTGTTGGCAAATCTACCACCGCTGACTCTGCATGTTGTCTTCTTTAAATATCCTTGAGGAAAAGCAGTCTAATCCAGATTAACTTCAACCGGACCAAAAATATCAGGTAGTAGTCAGGTACAAGCGAGGCGCTAGGCTACGCTAACTGCAGACCATGACAAACGAGCCATCTGTCACACGGGATAACGCTACCACATTAGTCAGCAAAATGGATGTTAGAACTCTTCTGTTTCTGTTTTGCTATAATCCTAATCTGTCAGACATATCACACTTGTCCAGAAAAAAACACAAACAACACAGAGAGAATACTTTGTTCAAATAATTGATCCATCGCAACCAAATTGTTTAGAATAGCTTCTCACAGCTAACACCTAAAAACGGATATAATATAATAAGAGATTATTCGTCCCACCAGTGGGAAATAATGAAATTTTTTGGGGGCAGCAAAGGGGAATGAATATACTATTAATTATTAACCAACACCAATAGAGTGACAACTATAGAAAAAAGCAATAAGAATAGGAAGCGGTGTTGCATGTGGCGCTAGGCATGTAACGATACATCTATTATCGGGGTATCGATGTGTCGGGTGATACAGCTCATACCTCTGCGCTGTGAGGTCGACAGGCGAACCACTGGGTCACATTATTATTATATATATATATATATATATATATATATATATATATATATATATATATATATATATATATATATATATATATATATATATATATCCATCCATCCATCCATTTTCCGAACCACTTGATCCTCACTAGGGTCATGGGGTGCTGGAGCCTATCCCAGCTGTCTTCGGGCAGTAGGCGGGGACACCCTGAACCGGTTGACAGCCAATCGCAGGGCACACAGAGACAACCAACCACGCCACATTCACACCTAGGGACAATTTAGAGTGTTCAATCAGCCTGCCATGCATGTTTTTGAATGTGGGAGGAAACCGGAGTGCCCGGAGAAAACCCACACAGGCCCGGGGAGAACATGCAAACTCCACACAGGGAGGCCGGAGCTGGAATTGAACCCGGCACCTCTGCACTGTGAAGTCGACGTGCTAACCACTGGACTACCGGGCCGCCATATATATATATATATATATATATATATATATATATATATATATTGGCCGTGTTTACCTTGAGCCTCGAATGACTAGCTACAACCCTGCGCTGAGCCAGTGACATCACAAGCCAGCTGACGTCCCCAAGGTGTGATGAGCATGCTTGTCCATTGATGAAGACGGCAGCGAGTAGCTACGAGTAACTAATGTGAATTGCTCAACATCAACCATCAACACATACGTCGTGGTCATTTGGCACAAAGACAGACATACACCCGAGTGGGGGCTCTTTTCCCTGATCAGTTATGCGCTCCCTCCCTGCCTACCGAGTCCCACAAGGAGCGAGCGGAGGGAAACCTATAAAGCCCACCAAAGTGGCGGCCACGCCGCTATTTATTTATTTATTTATTTTTAATATTTGGAACAATCATGGCATGTTACAGCTGTGTAGCAAGTTAGCATTGAGTGATTTGGTGCTAGCTAGCGCTGCGTTTTGCACACATTGGCGCCCATTCGCAGTTTTACGTTTCAGTGTGTTTGATTGAGGCGCAAACTGAGAATTATGACTCACAAAATGCAGTGATGTTTTGAGCCTTGATCTATTTATTTATTCATTTATTCTGTGGTCAAGGTTTTCAGTTTGTTATACGTTGCCTCTCAGGAGAATCAATTGTGTCTCATAAAGTTAGGTTCAAAGTGATAGAATGAACACAGGAAGTACCGTACTGTATGTTCACAGCATTGTTTTTAATAGTTAGTATTGTTGTTGATACTGTATTATGAAATATTTCTTTTTTTTTTAATTAATCAGAACTATATCTTTTTCTATCTATACCAGCAGCATATACTGAAAATGATTTTTTTTTAAACAAGCTTTTCCATTACAGTACATTGAAAAAGGTACACTCAACCTGTACACTGTTGCCGTTCATCCAACAGAGTAAGTCCTGGCTCTTATCAAATATATCAGTTTTGTGTCCAATTCAACAAGTCCAAATTTCACCCCGAGTAAGTGCATTCGTGACTAAATTGGGACAATTCTTATTTGATGCACGTAGACTGATGATTTTGTATGAACGTATATACTGTAAGTATGTGTGTATCCAGTGCATAAAGAGGACTGTTGCTTGTCGAGTCTCTCCTTTGAAATTGTTAAATGTAGCAGTTTCCGAATCAAAAAAAACGGCGGCTTCAAGCTGCTGCTGCTGTTGCTTGAGCTGGGGTTATCCCGGGTTGCGTCGGGTGCTTTAATGTGTGAACCCAGCGCCAACATCCCTCACCAAACACCCCATTTTCCCTTTTTCATCCTGGTCGGGGAAGTGCCAGTCCTTTATAGCTCCTGACAACAACCAAGATGGCCGTCGAGATAGATAATGCCAGCTTAACGGCCAAGGCTTTGTTCAAAATCGTGCGGCATACTGAAGACTCGCCGTCTTCGCGGTTTTCAAAACAACGCGCGTACTTTGAAGCGTCGAGATGCTTTTAAAGCAACAGCGATTGCAACAGTCCTCGAGCGAACATCATCTGAATTAAGCGTACCCACCCCGCCCCTCCGCCCCCTCCTCAGAGTGTCTGCACTCTGACAAGCGAAATTTAGTGTGTTTACATACAACAAATTATGGCTGACCGCAAAGGCAGCCCAAAGCGAGGAAGACCTCAAGGGGAGCGACTTGCTTAACGAAAGCGCTCTTGAGCTCGTTAATGACTTAGCCGGCATTGACAGGAAGTAGGCTAATGCATTTAGACAAAAGACTACACGTCTAATAAGACGTTTTGACCCATTGCTACGGAAAACCCCCGTCAATCAATAATTCAGTCAGACGAAGCTGAAAATTTCCATATGTTGTCGGGGCGGGAAATATAAAGAAGCTCGTGAAGAATGAACCCTGTAACCTGATAACACGAGAAGCTGTCCACTGTCGTAAGCGCTGCCCCGAAAGGGTTCAAAATGATGATTGAGTGATTCTCAAAGCTGCCATCCAACGCATACGTGCCCTCGAGTTTGTATCGAAGGATCCTGGCTGCCTCCGTCCTGCCCCAAAACAAACATTGCTCTGCCTTCTATTTCATAAATTCTTTAAACATCAAAAGCTCCCGTGAATTATTCATCCGTCGAGCGCAGCTGACGGCCGCATTGCAGCTTTTCTCTCCGGGAAGATCATGGCCTGAAATAACGGCGCCTTTTCCCCGTCTTTGCGAATCGCAGACCGAAAGAACGGACGCACTCGTCGGTTGCGTGCCACGCCGACGCCGGTGCGCTCGCCGACTTTTAATGGTTTCTCTTCATCCTCTCTCTCTCGAATCGCTTGACGTCACCGCAGCGCGTAGGCATGCTGTCTAGATTAAATATTGAAGGGCTACTTCAACACCGCCACCCCCAAAATGAAATCAGCGGAATAAGGCGGCGGCGGCGGCGGCTGCTCGCGCTTGTTATCACAACAACTGCGATCAACTGGAAGATGTTGGCCAACAAACACATCGAACAACAGAGCAAAAGGAAAATCAAACAAACGTTACAACGTTTGGAACGCTTTCACAACCCCTTAATTAAGAAGGATCCAAACTCGGATTGAATGAAAACTGCCCCCTGGTGGTTGCTACCAAGCACAACATCTTCTTAATGACTTGGTTCACTTTCCATTGCAATCCATTTGCTGTTCTCGTGCGCTTTCATTTTCACTTATCTAAAGCACAGGTGTCAAAGTCGAGGCCCGGGGGCCAGATCTGGCCCGCCACACCATTTTATGTGGCCCGCGAAAGCAAATAAATAATGTCAAGTTCCATGAGGCTTGCTAAAGTCTGAACCAAAAATTTCAAATTGTCATATGTAATCCACAATAACAGTCATTCTTCTTGACTTTGGAATGTAAAAATATTTTTTTCCCAAAATTCATAACGGCCCTCCAAGGGAAACCGTAACTACAATGTGGCCCGCGACAAAAACGAGTTTGACACCCCCTGATCTAAAGCAATACATCAAAAGGCAGCAAACGCGATTATTTCAGCTACAGCCATCGTGGACGTACCAGAGAAGAAGTTCTTGGCTCGCAGGTAGCTGACACTCAGCCGCAGGATGGACAGTTTGTCCAAGCTGGCCGTGACCTCCTCGGGAAATGGCAGGAGGCTAGCCAATCTCTCCAGCTCCCCATTGAGGCGATCTCGGTGCCGCTTAGACGGGTTGGACTTTGCCCCCTCATTGGGCGGCTGTTTCACCCTGCCAGACAGGACAAAGCGATTATTAATTATGTAAGCACTGTTGCTTTTTTTGATGTTGTTGATGGTGTAATTATTGTATGTATTTACTGTATGTGTGTTTTTGTTCTGTGCATTAAATTAGAGTTTATGCTAAATGACTGGTTTGACTTTGAGTGGATATCCGGATGGTATGTTTAGGGTTTGTAATTTGAAGAAATATTGTTGGGTAATTAACAGCTCGTAATTCCTGGTACAGTACTGGTTGGTTTACTTACTAGAACAAAATGACCACAATGGGCGATTGTGGTTGGGATTAGCATCATACCGAGAGTTGTGTTTGCTCTGCGGTTTGCTTTGTGTGACAAAATATGAATAAAACTTGCCAAAATATTAGAAAGGGATGTCAATATGAGGCACTACATACAAGTAAAGACAATTGTAACACATGGATTGAACTACAAATGCATGGGAGGAGCCGACCTCAATTTACCCCCCCATGCATCCGCCAAACATTTAAGACAGAGTCAATCAAACGTGAGCATTATATTTGTGAATGGTTGATAAAGCTCTCGTGTTAAGTGAGGGACTCTAAGGGGCTTATGAACACATTATTTTACAAAAATCAAGCAGTGTTTAAGACTGAAAAAAAAATTGGATGGGACAACGAATGAAACTTGTTGTGTAGTTAATACAGTAAGAGAACAGCTATCGTCCCTAGCAAAAATATGCAACATGAACGGGTTTTTTTCTTCCTTTTCAGCCAAAAATCCGTTTTATCAGCGGGCATGAGATGTGTTTAGACTGAATCTTTGATGGATGTTGGCATACTTGGCCTGCCCTACTGGCCCCTCATCTTTATGCTTGTTTTGTTTGCTTTCAACTGACAGGTCATGCCACATGTATGCTCACTAGAGTGGAAGCCATTTATTCGATTTCCAAAAATGTTTCCCCAACAAAAGAATAATACCAAAAACTACAGCAATAAATTAAAAAAAAAAAGCATTTTAAAATTCACCGATTCAGTTGTAAATACGACAGGATACACGAATATGAACAATATCTCCATTTGAATGCTACTGTTGAACTTAATCTTTTTTTTTTTTAACGAATTTACACTTTAAAAATATCCCTAACAGAATAAATCTCGCTGGTTGCTTCGGTGGTCAGATGTGTGTATATCTGTATATGCAGCATCGATCCGTTTTGTAAATTAATTAATTGAAAATGATGGACAGTGGAAAAAATAAAAAAATAAAATCTCCAAGCTTTTAAATAGTTACTTCCAGTCTAGAGTGTTAAGGAAAAAAAATCATCAAATTAAAAGACGACGATATCTTCAAAAGGGCGTATGAGAACACTCCCGATTAAAAGAATTTAAGGGGTTTGAAAACCGCAATCTAAAGAGTTAAATGTACATTGTTCGTTTTCATTTATGTGCAACAATGTTTTAAAATTGAGCGTGGATTAATTTGATCCACGCATGTTTGTTTTGAAGGTCAAAATCCGGCCTCGGAAATGGAGGGCCTGCAATCTAATCCTCAAGCATTAAAGCAGCCTGATGCACAACATTGACCGTAAAACTCGTTTTATGTGTAAACAAACACCACGTTCAATCTAAATTTGAAACCATAGGCTATACTATTCGTGGTTTTTCGATTACATTAAAAAAATGCATATTTTACAAATTAAATTGCGTATTTGCAACTATTTATGTTTTTTTTTCTGTTTGCAAAATATTTTTCCCGCTAGTTTTATTTTCATCCGCATCACGTATCTGATTCGAAAAAGTAAATGCAATGAAAAATAACTTACGCTCTTTGGACCGGTTTTCTCCTCTTGCGTCCTGCGTACATGACGCTGCCGCTGCTGCTTATGTAAGCCCGATGAGCCGCAAACACTCTGCGCCCTTTTCTGGCGCTACATGGACGACCAGCGCAAATATTCCGTTTTTATTCCGACTAATCAACGCTTTCAAAACATTTTCTTTTTCAAATAAAAGCAATCGAAAGAAACCGCAGGGCCTGGCTGTCGGAGACAGCTCCCAAATGGACGGATTTTTCGCTCCTTTAAAATACACCAAAATGCTTCCGAATGGTCGGGATAATCCACAATAGTTGTCCCATTTGGAAAGATGCACTTGTTCCGAGCGCGCACGCTCAACTTGTCACGTCCGCGCGCGGCCGTCACAAACCGTGGGCCAGGCACGCGCGCGCGCGCTCCATCCTAGTTAAAAATGGCAAAATCAAAAAGTTCGCCCATCCCAAAAACTGAAACAAATGTGAAAAACAACTGACATGTTGGACGCTGTGCTGCAAAATTAGCAGCCCGGATGCAAGCTGCAGTGAGGGCGGGGCGGGGGAGGGGCGGTGGCGAGGTCCGCGGGGGCGCGCATTCCACCGGCGGGTACACCCGGCACAGATTGACGACGTGCGCGCGATCTCGCTTGCTCGGAAACGGAACTTAACAAACGCGATAGCCGCGAGCGTGTGTGTGTGCGCGCATGGGGGGATCTCCTGGAAACACGGTCCGTTCGCGTGCACGTGAGCGCGTACCCAAGCGACCCTCCAGGACCAATGAGCGCCAAGCATGAGCGATGAAGGTTTTTATGTGTTAATATGGGTCAGGGGGTGAGACTCTGACATGACATGCCCATTCTCCTCACTTGCTTGTAATCTTCTTGTAAATAATTCACGTCATCTTATAAAATAATCCATTATGGTAATTGCGTTCGTGTGTTTTATTGCCGCATCACAATCATTCCTTCAATGAATTGTGCTTGGGGGAAAAAATGAGCCTGCCACGACGCAATCAATAAATAAAAAGTAGATGGCAAAAATGTGGCGCTTCAAAAATAAGATAGTGTTTGACGAATGTATACTATAATGTATAAACCATAAGGTCCAGAGGCCTCAGTAAAATGGCGGCTACGCTGTCATAGCGAGTGAGCGTGTCCGTGCAGCCATGGGACACGCGTGTTTTGACAGCGCAGAAAAACACACAAGTTACGTCTCTGTGCTCAAAAAGCAAACACTGGGGTCACATGACCGGTCCACAGCCGCCTTAGGGTTCACGCACACATATGCAAAGACACACACTCCGCTCGCACAAAACTAGGCCAGCGAGCCAAAGGGTTCTGTTGTCGTTAGTGTGAAAGGTTCACTGACAACAGATCGCACACGTACACACAAATACACGCACACCGAGATGATGATGATAATGATGATGGTGATAAAGGTTGAGAGGACAACAAATCGGTAGACAAATGCGTGCAAACGAGGAATTTTATATTGAAATGAAACATCCATCCATTTTCTGATTTGCTTATTCTCACAAGGGTCGCGGGGCGCGCTGGAGCCGATCCCAGCTGTCTTTGGACAGTAGGCGGGGGACACACTGAACCGGTTGCCGGGCAATCGCAGGGCACACAGAGACGAACAACCATCCACGCCCACACTCATAGCACTTCTCTCTTCACTCATTAATTAGTTGTCGTCTTCTTGCCTTACATATCCACATATTATTCTAAAACATGTTCTATTTTCACTTTCTATCTATCTTCCTCCTCTTCTGTCCTATGTGTACTTCTAGCACTGCCCACATATTACCTTTGAATACAATAACTACTGCTGCTGCTGCTCCTGTTCCTGCTCCTCCTCCTCCTGCTCTCATTTTATTGCCAGAATACAGCACTTTGGTACATACTGCCACCTTCTGCACAGGAAGTGCAAAGCGGTTCCATACATATACAGAATACTCAACGTAGTCCACTGAAACAAACAAACTAATGCAAGAAAGGCGACGCGTTTTTTTTTCCATCAGCGAAACGGGCATCCGTCAGTGACAGACTGAGAGATTCGTCGGTACTTGACCCAGTTAGTGATGCTAACATCAATGGATGAAAATCCACTTCCGTCATTGCTTAGTCCATCATTATTTAAAGTTTCATTCGGAAAAACGGGTGTTTGTCAGTGACGGGCTGACGGATTGTTTGCCTCCGTGAACAGCGAAGGAACGACATACGGGTCCGAACACCGGCGTCACTTTCAAGGAGCACGCCGCACATGCTGCTGTGCACCCTCCACATACGTAAACGTATACACGTCTACAAGTCACATGATTTCACATTCTAACATTCCTACTTAGAACAAATTTATAGACACCTGACAACAGTATGCTACGATTCATTCTCACTAAAATTCAAAAATTCAGAATCAGCATTCATTTTTAAATCGCCGTTAAAATAGCCCCTTTATACCAGTTATTCAGTATTTGTATTTCTGCTTTTTGAACATTGTTGAGTGACGATGTACGCCACTAGCATTAGAGTTTAATGTTGGTACTATTTTGTGTGGAGGGATACCATGTTCTGGGGTGTATGTAAATAAAGGGGGTGGAGCTTCCCTGCAGTTCGCTTCTGGCAGTGAAGGTGCACTGTGGCACGCCAGGTGTTTAGCGACTCAGTGATAGCGACCACACAAAGAAAAATAAGAATCGTCTCCTGTCTTGTGCCTCGAACCGAGTGTAGTCACCAGCAATGATGCCTACACATGAACAGCGAGGGACTTCCGCAGCAGAAGGATCAACAGGTTATGGGCCCAGGTGGGTTCCAGGCACAGCGGCGCTCCTATGGGAGAGGATTACCGCCGCGATTTGACGGAGATGAGGCCCGCTATCACATCTGGGAGGCGAGGTTCCTAGCATACTTGAAAACCATCGGGCTAAAAGATGCTATCCTCGGTGTGATGTAGCTACGGATCCAGCTAACAGGCCGCAACAGAAACCGTGTGGAAAACGAACTGGCATATGCTGAACTGTGCGGCTGCTTGGATGATAAAACACTGACACTCATCCTGTATGAAGCACCAGAAGATGGTAAGAAAAGTCTGGAAATATTGAGACGCCATTTTGAGTCCAAGAAAAGCCGCGAATTGTCGGGCTGTACACAGAGCTAACCAATATGCTAATGGCTAACGGCGAGGAGCTAGCGGGCTATCTAGCACGTGTCGAGAAGCTAGTGGCGCGCTACAAAGAGCTAAAGAGAACCTAAGCGATGCACTATTGGTGGCTATGGTGTTGAAAGGACTCACTGATGAATACAACCCATTTTCTGTGCATGTGACTCAAACGAGGGAAGTGTTAACCTTTGCTGAATTCAAGACTAGGCTGAGAAGTTTTGAATGCACCCTCCGCTACCGAAGCAGGCCCAGACCAGATGAAGTAATGACCGCCAAGTCATTCAAGCCGAAGCCCAAAGAAAAGACAAGAAATACGTCTTCAATGGAGAATGCTTTATTTGTGAGAAAGTGGGGCATAAAGCAAGAGACTGCACGAGTAAGGATAAGAAACCACACAAGCGAACGACAAAAGCTGATAAGAACAATAAAGTGGCTACAGTTATGGACGATTCGGAAAAGTTTTCCGTGGCAGAGACCAAGCCAAATCTTCGAGGGAAGAAGAAGAAACATTATTGTTCGGTGAGTGAATGGCGACCCAAGGGAGCGCAGCAATATGGACTACTGTGGACAGCGGTGCTTCTGCCCACATAATCACCGACAAGACCGCATTCATCCGATTTGATGAAAGTTTCCGCCTAAAGATCACATCATGCAGCTGGCTGATGGAAGACGGATCACCGGAAGTGTCGAGAAGAAGGGGACGCGCAAATCAAGCTGGCCGACAGCAGTGGACGAGTAGTGAGTGTCAAGCTCACAAATGCTCTCTCATCCCAGAATACCCGCAGAATATCCTTTCTGTGGATGCAGCAACTCGAAAGGAGCAAAGTTCAACTTTGCGAAGAATGACAACAAAATGATTCTTTCAGATGGGACAATATGCAAGATGATTGTAAAGGACCGAATGTACTATCTTGACATTGTCACAGAAAATTCTGAATGCAGTGAGGACTCCTGCAATGCATCTTTAGACATGAAAACATGGCATGAGATAATGGGCCATTGTAACTATGGTGATATTGCTAAACTTGAAGCTGTGGTAGAAGGTATGAAAATTAGTAACAAAACTAGACCTAACCAGTGTGAAACCTGTATTCAAGGGAAATTCACCCAGAATAGAAACAGGAAAAGTGATGTGAGAGCTAAAGAGCCATTAGGGCTGGTACATACAGATCTAGGTGGGCCTATTGACCCAGAGTCATTCGACGGGTACAAATATGCCATCACTTTTACTGATGACTTTTTCTGGAGCTGTTTTTGTATACTTTCTCAGGAACAAAACATGGCAGTCGAGGCTACAAAGCAGTTCTTGGCAGACACAGCACCATATGGTAAAGTAAAGCGAATGAGATCGGATAATGGGACAGAGTTTGTTTCAAAAGAGTATCAATCTCTACTTCGAGATAATATGATAAAACATGAGAGATCAGCGCCCTACTCCCCACATCAAAATGGGACAGCAGAGAGGAACTGGCGCACATTGTTTGAGATGGTCAGGTGTATGCTGATAGAATCAGGCTTACCCAAAGAGCTATGGCCATATGCAGCCAGAACAGCAGCAGTTATACGGAACAGATGTTACTGCGAAAGAACAGGGAGACTCCTTATTTCCTTTTCACAGGAAAAAGACCAGATTTGTCAAAAATGAAAAGTTTGGTTCAGAATGCATGGTGTATGAGCAAAACAGGAGAAAACTAGATCCAAAGGGCAAAAGGGCATCTTTGTTGGTTTTGACCGTCATTCACCTGCTTATTTGATTTATTTTCCAGAGACAAACAAAGTTCAGAAACACAGACTGGTCCACTTCATCACAAAGACCGTGACTGAGAGTGAGACGCAGACCGAGAAGACCCAACTGGAGGACCACTATGTAGAGTGGGTAACTATGCCTAAAGCAAGTCAGTTACGGACGGAATATGTAGGAAAAGATTCTGACACTGAACCAGAGCTTAAACCTGACTGCACACGGACTCAACCAATGGTAATGAGACTCCTCGACTTCTGGTAGAGAAAGGAAGACACCAAAATATTTAGAGGATTATGAATGTGTGATAAAAGGCAATGAGATCACAATTGATTACTGCTATAGAGCAACAGTGGGATTGCCACAAACATTCTACGAGGCAATGGCATCGCCAAAGTCAGAAAAGTGGAGAAAGGCGATGATAGATGAGATGACTTCTTTTAAAGAGAACGACACTTTCACCCTTGTGCCATTACCGGAGGGTAGACAGACAGTGGGGGAAGGTGGGTGTATGCTTTAAAGGAGGATGACAAAGGCAATGAAACATATAAAGCAAGATATGTAGCCAAAGGGTACAGTCAGAGAGAAGGACTTGACTATTCTGAGACATTTTCACGACCGCTAATCTGACATCACTGCGACTACTGATGCAGCTTGCTGCACAGTATGAGTTGCTGTTAAACCAAATGGACGTGAAGGCAGCATACTTACATGCACCTATTGACTGCGAACTATACATGGATCAACCTGAAGGTTTTTGTGTGAAACAAAGGGATGGTGTACAACTTGTGTGTAAGTTAAACAAATCCATATATGGCCTCAAACAGTCTGGGAGAAATTGGAACATGATGCTTCATGAGTTTTTACTTATGAACGAGTTTGTACAGAGTCAAGCAGACCACTGTATTTACACCAAAATGTCTGACAAAGAAAAAGAAATTTTGTTAGTGTGGGTCGATGATATCATTGTGGCTGCCAGCAATGAGAGGTGTTTATGCGAGATCAAAGAGAAACTCAAGAGTAAGTTTAGGATGAAAGATCTCGGATGCCTCACTCATTTCATTGGGATTGATTTCAAGCAAAATGTGGGCTCAATCACATTGAACCAATCCAGATATATTGAGAAAATATTGGAAAGGTTTGGCATGTCTGAATGCAAAGCAAGAGCCACTCCAAGTGAAATCAAATGTGACCTGGCTCCAGAAGGGGACAAAACTGATCAGAGGAAATATAGAGCAATGCTGGGCAGCCTCATATACATCATGACCTGCACTAGACCTGATATTAGCTGGATTGTGAGTAGACTATCTCAGTATATGTCTGATCCAAGGGAAAAGCACTTGACAGCATTAAAACAGGTGTATAGGTAACTAATGCAATGTTAGTGTACGTGGCGCCATCGAGTGGGGGTGTTGAGTGACGATGTACGCCACTAGCATTAGTTTAATGTTGGCACTATTTTGTGTGGAGGGATACCATATTCTGGGGTGTATGTAAACAAGGGGTGGAGCTTCCTGCAGTTCGCTTCTGGCAGTGAAGGTGCACTGTGGCACGCCAGGTGTTTAGCGACTCAGTGATAGCGACCACACAAAGAAAAATAAGAATCGTCTCCTGTCTTGTGCCTCGAACCGAGTGTAGTCACCAGCAATGATGCCTACACATGAACAGCGAGGGACTTCCGCAGCAGAAGGATCAACAAACATACCGGTAGTTGTGGCAAGGAATTCTCCCCATGGACGTGATGTCACGTTGTGCTCTGCTTCGTTTTTGTTTAGTTTTGTGTTGTGCGGGATCCTTCAGCGGTGCACCTGTTTCTCGTCTCCTGATCAAGTTCCTGTGTTTTAATGACCCATGACTTCTACGCTTTGTTGGATTATTTCCCTTGTTCGCTATTCATGCCCAAGTTTCTTTCTAGACCCCATGTGCTTCCTCATAGTCGATTTTCTCTCGACCGTTATTATTTTTGTAAGTGTCCTTATTATATGTTGACTAGTTTTAAAGTTTTTACATTAAAGTGCAGTACAGAACAAAAAAGTGGACTGTCTGTCTTCTTGTGCCCCGCTATTCACTTCGAAACGTGTGGACCCGATCGCAAATATTTGGCCATAGCGCCCTCTTGCGGGTATACACCGACATTGCAGTCTGTCTATAGAGAATATTCTAATCTCATGTGTACAGTTAAAGAAAGCAAAAAGTAAAGACAAAATTAGCTAGCACTACACGTATCCACCATGAGGTCATAAGAATTGAGCCAAAAAATGATTTTGCGATGTCGCTCAAAATTTTAGCTCAGGTGTAGCCGTTTGCTTGATGTACAATGAGTGCGGGGAGCCAGGGAGCAGCCGAAGAAACAAAACGACAGTGTGCTGCAGCGTCCTCATTTTCCTGTTATCTGCATTTACAAATTAATACAGTATATGACAGATGCACCGTGCCATCATACTATTCCTTTTCAGAATTGGTAACAAAGGGCAGTCTCGCTGAAGTCACTCACTGGAAACCAATCCAGCTACCCGCCGGCAGTTTTGGCAAGTTACAAGTAGCGACGTGACAAGTTTAACATTTCTTCGTGGCATGGGTGTGCATGTAGTGTCATTGTTTTTAAAAAAAAAAAACTAAATAAGGATACAATGGAGGTATACTTCACAATAGTAAATATAACCATGAAGAAATTTGAAACTTAAAACCGGACACAAAAATATTTTGTTTCATTTGCATTTATTTGTAAAATCTAAAGTAAAAACCCATAAACTTAAGCCTCAATTGACTTGATACCAACTTAGCCATGTCAAATCAACATGGTCCTTTTCACGATGGCCAAGTTCATTCATTCATTCTTTCATTTTCCGATCCGCTTTATCCTCACAAGGGTCGCGGGGTTGCTGGAGCCCATCCCAGCTGTCTTCGGGCAGTTGGCGGGGGACATCCTGAACTGGTCACCAGCCAATTGCAGGGCACACAGAGACGAACAACCATCCGCGCTCACACTCACACCGAGGGACAATTTAGAGTGTTCAATCAGCCTGCCATGCATGTTTTTGGAATGTGGGAGGAAACCGGAGTACCCGGAGAAAACCCACGCAGGCCCGGGGAGAACATGCAAACTCCACACAGGGAGGCCGGAACCCGGTACCTCTGCACTGTGAGGTTGGCGCGCTAACCACTGGATCACCCAGCCAAGTTTTCATTCAAATCTTTCTTTATAACATCACAAAATGCTCTTACCATAATTAGAACGGGGGATATGTGAGAAAACTGCAGTTACAATTTGATGTTGAAGAAACAAAACCAAAATAAGTTTACATTTGTATCTACAGTATTCCAAGTTTAGGGTTTCAAAAAAAGTCCGATGCAACAGCTCGTCTTTTCGGCGTGCTTTTTGGAGTACTGAAAGCCCTCTTACTGCTGGCATTGGGAGTCTTGATGTTGGTGGAGAGTGCCATGGGAGAAGACTTTAAAACCCCAGATTTGGGTTTTTGGTGTGGGTCAAAGGGCACCTTAGACGACCCCTCTGGACTTAGTAACAGGCTGCGATCATTCTTCTTGAACTCTGCAACATGACAATAAGAAAAACGTTTTTTTCTTGGCTCATCGTCAAAGGCATAGGTGGTATCATCCTGACCATGCGCCACGACGTGCGTGGATTCTGTTAATTCAACAGGCTCACTTTCTTTTACAAGAAACATACTTTAAAAGTTAAGATTTCCAATAAGACTGACTATGATCATGTTAAAGCATTCATGTATTACAACTTGCATCTGAGAATAATTGTGTCCTGTGGTCACTTTTGTTTGAGACACAAATTATTTCAATGTCCACCTGTGCTGCAATAGCACGCTGTAGTGTCCACCGTTTAAAAAAAAAACGTTTTTGTAACTTTATTAGTTCAGGCTTTTGAGGTGCTACCATCTTGAATCTACTTCTTCCCTTCTCCTGCTTTGTGAATGGAAATCACCCCATGTCTTTTTAATGTGTCCAGCCTGTAGTCGGTTGATGACTTTGAGTTCTGTGTGCGTTTTGCGGACAACCGCAACCTTTAAATCATTCTAAAGTCTAATTAAAAGTTTTTAAAACTGCACAGTTATCGCAATGAGCTACGTGCACAGCCAATGACTATTAAAGAGGGCGAGAATCACAACACAGATCCACCCGCTCATCCATGCTGAGACAAATTGCATCACGGAAGGTGCATGACTAGAGGTATATTTCCTCAAAATATGTTATGCTAAGATGAAAGTTCATTAAAAAAAGGGTCATTCTTAATGAGGTTCCACTGTACTTTGTTTTACAAGGTCATATACCAATACAGCAATTACTAGGGCAGATTTTCTTTTATTGGTGCTGGGGGCCAGTAAAGAATCCTACAGGGTCAATACACCAAAGAAAACATCGTCAAATGTTCAGCTCAAAACCATCCCGCATTTTGCCAAATACTTTGCTTTTTTTTTAGTGAAGAACTGAAAAATTGAAAAATTGAAGATTTGTTAATTTGTTTTTGTTTTTATTGTGTCAAACTATAGTCAAGTGGGGTGTATTCCAAAACTTGGCATCGTGCCGGGGCCCCAAACATATCGACATTCAACATTTTCTTACCAGCCGTTTTATTATTCTTCAGATGGAATGTCACCTTCTTGCTGTCTGATGTGGGAGTTTGAACCATCTGTGGAGGGAAAAACAGAATCAACAGAAAGAATGACATGTCATTTTTTTAAAATACACATCTAAATACCTTCTTGCCAAAGATTTGCGTTGTGCATTTTCCCTTCGTCCTGAAGAAGAGCGGTGTTGGAACTTTGACGCTTCGCTGAAATGTGACCAAGTCGCTTGACAATGTCTTTGGCTTGGCTTTTGGTGTAGCTGAACCATGAAATGCCTGAAAGTGGAGAAGCATTGTGAAATATCCACCCAAAAGTGATTTAACCGAGTTCACAGATGAATCTGAAAAAAACGCATGCACTCGTTTCATACTCACTTTTGTCTTCTTGACACCCAGCGCCACGTCTGCGGTGTCATTGGGTGGCGTGGCAGGCTCAAACTCATCCGCTTCAAACTCAAACACCACGGGGATCTTCCTTTTCTTCTTATTTGGCTTCCGCGAGGAATCTGATGCCTCATCGCCCACCTCGGGCTCCTTTTCCGAGCTGCTAACCTCTTTCACCTTTGCACATTTCCGTTTGTTTTTCTTCTTCAATGGAGTTCCCATTTGATTGTCAGATGCAACTTCATTTTCAACGCTCGTACTTGGATTTGCAATCAGTACGTTCTCCGATTTATTATTTTTCCCCTTGCACTCATCAAAGGCGGTGGCATCACGTTGGAGAGTCGTGCCAACGTGAGCAGAATTATCACAAGGTACAGACGGAGAATCTAACGGGATTTTCGGTGAACAAACTGCAAACGCTTTGACCTTTTGAGCCTTCCGATTTTTCTTTTTTGTCTTGGGGGTATTTGAGGCCTGGAGCTCAGGTTCATTCGATGTGATCTCGCAGGGAGCTGGCAGCGCCATGCTGCCAGCTTGCGACTCAAGCTTAACACTGTTCTTTAAGAGGCTCTCATGCTGGCCGATCAGTGCAGTTGTGCCGGCCTCCTGCGCCGTCTCATTATTCTCTAATTTTTCTTTACACTGCGATGTTGGCCTCTTTTTTTTCTTTTTTGATTTTTTGTTGGTTGTGCAAGAATTGAGGTTGCTGGCTTTATCGGAGGCAGAAACAGACGATTGTTTTTTTGCCATATCTTCAGACTCACTCGGCACAATCTTGCTTTGATTGGGAGCCTCAGCATCCTCCCCATTCGATATTCTGGCATTTAAATTAGCATCATGAGATGCCTTCTTTTTTTTCCTTGGCTTGGTGACATCTTTGTCAGTAAGATCTGTTGGCTTCATATCATCGTCATCGGAGTCGTCATCTTGCTTGAGTTGCATTTTTCTCTTCCCTGAAGGAGAAACAACACAAAGAGTGATTTTAAATAAATGATGACAACTCTAAGACAGTTGAGCAGGGTAAAATTCTCTCCAGTTTAAGCTGTTTTCAGGGGCTACACTGGTATAACTTTGTACGTGTGAATGCTCTATGGGGGCAGCCCCGGCGCTACACCGTGTGAACAGCCCTGATGATGTAGTGTTAAAAGAAATCAGTGTCACCACATTTCCTATTCAGTTATAACATCGCTGTCACAATGTTGGAATCACCCACAGTGTGATACGTGCTGAAAATGTCATTGTTGGTCTTATATTAAAGTTTACATTGCAACTCGACAGCTATAAATATCACTCACGTTGAGATTAATGTTAGCAGCTAAGCTAAACAGACAAGCAGTTTACACGGTCCGAGACGACTGCCCCTCGTCCGACATTCTTCGCTCTTGACGTCTTCGTTGAAATGTTCCCGAACTTTCAATGTCTGATGACAGATAGCCATGATAGCATTAGCATACTGCAGTTGTTCATTCCATCTGGGAGAAGTAAACGCAACTGCGAATGTGCGTCGACTAGTCGACGACTTAAATTACTTGTGGATGCTTTTGGTCGTCGATGTCATCATGATGAATCAACTAACCTTGCAGGCCTAACATGCATGCACGCACGCACACACAAAATTAAGGGACGTGTATTTGCTTATTACTACATGAGGAGCCATCTTATTGCTCTATATTGCCTCTGACACATACTGTGCAGATTAGTCGAGATAGACTCCCTTTTCTACGCATCGTGATTATTTTTAAAGATGCACATTTTGTAGTGAGAAAGAGGTCCTTTACGATTCTTAGCCGTTTCCTTTGCATTCTTTCCACGCTTCAGCCTCTTTCTGCTGGCAAACATTTCATCATCCTCATCTGTAGAGACTTCCTCTGGATAGCCATCTTGAGGAAATAGACCTAATTAAAAAAAAATAAAAACAAGGCAGAGGATGAGTCACATAACACAAATAAACAAGAAAGACATTGTGTTGTATCAGGCAATTTAAAAATAGGTATACCTTCACTGAGATCCTGCAGCCTGCCATGAAAGAGAGAGAAAATGTGTTGAAAGACAAGTGGGCTAATAATGCATATCATAAATGACATTCGACTGGCGTAAAATCCCTTTTTTCCCCAATCTGCTGAACAACTCTCTTATCCACTGAAATTTTGCATACATTCCTCCATAGCAAGACTGATCACAAATTAACGCAAATCAAGGGGCAATTACTTTTTCCACATAAGCACAGGAAGGTTTGGCTTTTTTTTTGGTGCCTTATTTAATTCACATGGACCACAACAATAGATACAGTACAATACTTTCAAAACTGTCTGTGGGGCTACAATACTTACACTTTGATGATTTTGTAGAGCCTCTCTCTATTCTGGCTCGGTGTGCTACTTCGAATTGACACCTCTAAGAGCTTGTCAGCAAGAGCTGCATAGTCAAACTGTAAAATAGATGTTTCATTAGAAGGGGGAAAGCAGAACATGGTATTTATCAAGAGCTCTGACGAAAGTGGTGCAGTGTCGCATTTCCAATGAAAACCAAGTATCCCAAAATATGTGTTCATTATTGGAAAAACAACAACATGCATTTAGGATAAAAATACAATACTAACCTGTAGAACTGGTGCTATATTATCATCATCATCAAATGGTAACTCTGTGTCTGAGTCTCCTGATTCATCAGCACCCGGTTTCAAGTTTGATTTACTGCCTGAAAACAAAATAACCAGCAAATAAATGTCTTCCTGGCATCCTAAAAATGAAGCACACACTGCAGGCATTCAACAATTTAGCTCAACGTCAATGCGTACACTCCCTAATAAAATGATGTTTTTAAATCAATTAAGTCATTTCTTTATTTACAATAATATGTAACATTCAAATACTGTAGCATTTTTTCTGTGTGTACAATGAAAAAATCTAATTTGCAATCAATAACATACAAACAGGTTGTTGTGTGCTATAGAAAATAGTGATTCTGAAAGGAAACTCAAAGCTTTGGGAATATTTTTTTTGTCAGATTGTACTTAATGTTGCGTACGAAATAGCAGTGGTTCCCAAGCACCTGTTCGTGGGCCTTTTGGTACTAAGCCGAATGATCGCTTGTGTGGCGCTTTCTCCAAAGCGACGGAATAAATCAAGCCGGCTGTTGGCCATGTGCAAGGTGCATTCTCAAAAACGGACGGGCATGACGACAATCCCATTGAATCAGCTGAACAAGTATCACTGAAGTGATGATGTGGAAAGCATGTAAATGCCAACGGATTTGCACATCCTGCCCACCTAAACATCAGCGGTTTACCTGTTACGACCTAGCAATGCAGCCACCAAAGTATCAAACAACGTTTGTAGGATGGATTCGTCCGTCCATCCATCCATTTTGCAAAGTGCTAACTTAAAAATCATTACGTTGACACTTTAAAAGGAAAATCAATTCCAAAATGTTCTTTAAAACAATACGCATTATGCGGCCTCACTCGTCTAAACATGGTATTATGATTAATATTGTGTTTGTGGAAGAATTAAACAACTTCTCCCATTTTTAGCCATCTCGGGGGCCATTTTGCCACTTGCTGTCGACTGAAAAAAACATCACAGTTGCTCATGGCACAGGTAACATCCAATCGTGGCACAACTTGCGAAGGTCACATGGCCAAACTCAGGAATCGGGCGAGCCATGACTGGTCGCAGCCCGTGCCCTGAGTAATTGTGATGGAAAGAAAATGTTGAGGTACTCTCTAGCTACCTCATTTGTCAGTACAAATTCTTTATGATTTCAGATGTTCCCACAGGAGACGCCCACTCCTAGTGGCAAATGGTTGGCGATCCGCGAGAAGCATGTACTTGTATGAACCGGTCCGTAGTGCACAAATTTAAAAAAAAACACACAACACACGGCTGTATAGGAATGCGTCATGCTTCCTGTGAAAATGTCGTACCGTTAATCTGCTTGACGAGGTCCTCTTCATCATCCCCTTCAGAGGACTGCCCTGAATCAGAGGACTCTGCTGCTTTCAGCTCCTTCATCAGATCCTCAATGGCATAGGGAGCCTGGTCAATAATTGTGCTGAAGATGCTGTTGCAGATCGCTCGGAAAAGTGTCCGACTGGCGAGACGGTCAATTAAACAGAATGGTAGATCAGTGGATGGTAAATATTACAAAGCAAGCAGGAAGCTTCAGATCAAGACAGAATTTTGCAGCCATTCAGCAGTGACACCCCTAAAACTAGTTTGATCAATAAAGAATGTGTTGACTGAAATATTAACACGACATGGACGTCAGCCAAATCCTCTTGAACACTGAAATCCAAATTGGAGTTGTCTTGCTTTGACGACTTTATTCAATGTTAAGGCAAAAAGTTGTATGATTGTCAGGCAAATTAGATGAATAGACTTTACGGCCATTGCAATTTGAAAATATTCAAAGGCCCGATAATTCTACCACATTTGGAGTAAACATTTTCCTCTGGGTTACGGGGTATTCAATACTGACAAAACGTTTTCATATATGCAAAATTATTGTTACCCCTCTGTTAATGAAAGAAGAACCCTCAGTGGTCACAGAAATAACTTCAATCTGACCAAAGTACAGTCAAACCTCAGCTTTCGAACGTCTCTGTTATCGACCAAACCGGATTTCGACCAGAAAATTCGCGATTTTTACACCTCAGTTTACGACCGAAAACCAGTTTTCAACCAAACCGAGCAAACCCAAATATGCCACTCGACTCCTTTCGGGTTCCTTGCACGAGCAAGTGACGCTTACACGTGTGGCGTTCACAAAAATATTATGAAACACACGCGCACACACGTAATGTCTAAAATGTACTGAAATCTAATCTCCCCGCTCCATCAAAAATGGTGTGGAAGATTTTTCAGCCTTTGTAATTAAAAAAATATACTTCCCTGCAGATATGAAATCAAACAAAAGGAAGCCAAGAGTGCTGGACTTACTCCTTGGTTTTGGCTGCCGTTTTGCAGAATGGCTCGATGAATCTCAGGTTCTGGTCAGCAGTGAGCTATGGAGAAAAAATGTTTAAAGGACCATTACATTTTTATGTCAATCAGTTATTAATATTTCCTCAAAAATGTGTTGCAGAATCCTCTATAAGGCGTAGAAACAAAAGTAGTGTGTTTCCGGTAACATGAAATTTCAGCATCAAAATAAATACGGACAAGTACCCAAACCTCCGTCTACGCTCCATACCCCAAATGGCCCGTCTGGATCATAACTTTACCTCTGATGCACCCACAGCTGCGAGTTCTGTCAAGTAAAGGTCCAAGATATGAAACTGCAGACCAGCGGGTGCGCCGTTGCCACTGTTCAGGAGCTCTGTTGCAAACAGCTCCAGAAATCTTGAAACCACACTAAAAAAAAAAAGACAAACAAAAAAAAGACATTATGAAAAATATTTAACCTAGGTTATGTCACATTGCACAATTTGTGCATGACAGTTTTTACGGGTTACCTGCTATCCCAATTGTTTCTCTTCAGCATCTCAAAGCTTTGTCTGAACATGAAGCGGATCAGCTGTAATACGAAAAGAAGGGCCACCATAAGGGGGAGAAAAGTGATATATGCATGCACGCACACGCACACACACCTGGAAAAACTTGTCCATTCGCAGTCTGTCAATGCCAGTCCACTCTCTTTTGAAGGTTTTAAGGGAGCTCTCCAGATATAATAGTTCTGTGGAAAACAACATACCGTTACTTTTCACCACCGGCTTTTCACATTTTAATTTGTATTTGGAATTACACCAGCATAGGATCAACTTACGTCCATCAATACCATGAAAGGTGTGAATCAGTGTGCAAAGAGAGTTCGAAAGCTCCTCCTGTGAACAACATTGCGCCTCAAGTTAAGCTAATACAAAGTGAAACAATCTAAGAAACGCTCAATATATTGAACAACTAAATGGCACTGGGTGCCATTAATTCAGCCCAACACGCAGTGTCGTGGTGGCCATAGGGAATATTGTGGGATTCCTGCACGGCCGGTCCATTTCAGGACCAGTCTAACAACCGCCCCCGCCCCCAAATGGCAAAAATTACGTTTTTTGCAGACAGCCACTGTCTGCAGTCACTGAGTCGTTGCACCGCGACTCCAGCGTTCTGTCAAAATATGTCTCCTGGACGCCTCCCTAGTGAGGTGTTCCGGGCATGTCCCAAAGGTAGGAGTTCATGGGGGTTAACCAGGACAGCCTGGGAACGCCTTGGGAAGAGCTCGAAGAAGTGATTGGCGACCAATCACAGCTCGGCCTGAAAACATTCCATAAGCCTCGACAAAAGAAAGAAAGAAATACCTGTAAATGTGGTTTGTCCTGCATCCACAAGCAGTAGAACAGACCTTTCCACAGCTTGAGCATTTCTTCACTCGTAAAGCCATCTGGACAGAGAACATAAAACCAAAGGAGCGCCTTGGTGAATCGAGTATTACATCAGCTGTTTTGGACAAGGCAAGGACAAGGAAGTGCACGACTGTGTCTTATGCGTTGTGTTGTATTATTTTGTTATTATGACTTCAAGATGGCGCAGCAAGAGTGGCAGCCTTTCTAGCAACTCCTATATTTTGTTCTTCTACTTTCTTCCTTTCATAACTCTGCTGCTGTAATTGTGAGACGATTAAAGGTTTTCTTATTCTTATTCAAATGGAGCATACCAACTAAACTTTTACCTGAGGCAGAAAAAAATACAAGCATTTTTTAAAAATAAAATCGAGGCTCTTGAATTGGACTTGTTTCACCACTGGTAAAATTTCCAATCAGAATGTTCAAGCACAGTATGGTAACGGATTAGAGACTGGCTGAAACGGCACATAGTGATATCTGAATTTCAAACCTTAAGTATAGATGTCTGCAACGTTACCATATTTTCACGACTACAAGGCACATTCAAAAGTCTTACACGTCCTCCAAAATGGAAGGGACCCCTAATAATGTGGGGCACTTTGTGTATGAACCAAGTTCCAAATTCTGTGAATGATGTGGAGTGGCTGCACTGCGTTTGAATGACTGATGTGCTGACAGGCTGCTTATATAAAGGAAAAGCAGGCGTAACTGAGGACAGTATGCGGACCTTAAGCCCCTTCTACATGAAGCAACATTAACCTTAATTCACGCCTATGGAGAGGAAGACGTTAATGTCTATAAAATCTCAAATATCGGTCTGATTTTTTAAATATTTTCAGACACTGGGTATAGGCAGAGATGTGCCCATGAATTTTGGTAGAAATTGATTGTACATTTATAACATCCAAGCCGCGTCAAGCTTTTGCCCTATAGTGGAACGCCTATGGGCAGGAAAAAGCTCAATGTTCATAAAATCCTGAACACTGTGGCTATTACTTATTTTCAGAGTTTGAAATGGATTTAAGTGTTAATTTGGGTGGTTGTAGTTTTCGAACATTAAGACACGTTAAGCTTTTTCTCTACAGTGAACCTCCTGATAGCTTAATGTCCATAAAATCTAAGATACTGTAGCGATTTTTGGATATCCACAGAGGTTTACGTGTGAATTTTGATAACTGCTCGTAGTTTCCTGACATTAAGCCACGTTTGTTTGTTTGTTTTAACAATAAGCGTTTTAGTTAGCAAGACGTTGCTGATGTATACAATGTTAATTGAGGATAGTCTAACTTACCTTTTAAATCTTGAACCCACTTACCGTACTGTAAAACATTATGTTTAGTTTAGAAGGATGAAACTTGTTGATTAAAAACTGAGCTTGGACATAGGAAAGGGTCCATATAGTGATATGTAACGTTCCAAACACAAGGCAGTGCTATTAATTCGTATTTGTGAATGTTCCGAGCACTAAACGCGAGTTACTTACCTGTCGGTTTCTGTGATCTGACATTTATATACCTCTTCAGCTTTTTTAATGCTTTTGTTCGAATAGGCTTTTCGTTTGAGGCTAACTTTTGTGCCAACTGAATCTCTGGATCTTGAACGGCCGCCATTTTCACACTGATTCACGTGGAGCGGTGCTGCTCAGGCGCACGTTCCTTCATTCGGTCGCAGACAGATGACATCACACATTGCAATCACGGCACCGATGTAACTGTACAGTATCTTGTTTTCGGTTATTTTGAAAAGTCAAAAAGTCAAAGTCAAAAGCCAGCTTTATTGTCAAATATGCTCTATGTACAACATTCAGCATAGATGAAATTTCTTTCCTCTCAACCACAGTGCAAATATCCAGTGCATTAAAAACACACAGCTAAAAATAAGGTCAGTGAAATTTGTATACAAAGGACATATATAAATATGAACAAATACAAACAATAAATTGCAATCAACAGACAACCAAGTGTACACGGTGGAGAAGTGTACGGAAGAGATTGAGGACCAATAAAGAAAAAATATCCAATGTTGGCAAGATTCTCACTTTTGTCTCAGAATTCTAACTTATCTCAGAATTCTGACACATTACTCACATTAAAGTCAGAATTTTGAGAATCAAGACGGAGTTGTGACTTTAATGTTAGAATTCTGAGAATAAAGTCATAATTCTAACTTTAATGTCATCCTCCTCCGTACTTTTCCTTTGAACGTATATTACTTGGCTTCATTGATTATCCACTGATTACAAAAAACTGTATAATTCGCTGCGCTTGGGCCGCCATGATCAGGGATGTCGTGCGTGCCAAGGAAGAAGCCGGTTCAATCCACCCAGGGTGAAGGCCGTTGCAAACAAAACAAAAAAAAAAGGAGATAACAGCATGTTCACTATCACAAATTTGATCTCAGACGTAAACACACACACACACACACACACAAACAAAACGTAAATTTCTACTCTTTATTTTTATTTCAATAGCGCATACACTTATTTGACTTAGTTTAACATTAAAATACATTTCTTGTATATTAATTACTCCACTTTGTGTGCTACGTGAAGTCATGTCAAAAAAGTCATGTATACTCGTTTGCTTCCCAACACTTCATTTGTTCTTCTTGGATCAGGTCTCTGAGTTTTAGTGCTGTACTCAGCCATTCCATGTTTCTTCTGCCTTTAGCGTCTTCAATGAGTGCTGTAATACTGCTGAGACTGTCTCTCAGAGACCTGGGTTCAGGTGTTCTTTCATCAGCATCCTCCCACTCTTCTTCCTCTTTAATGGCAAGACCAGTCTCTCCACATTCCTGGTTATGGGTTGCAATGTTACTGTCCATTTGCAGCAGGTCTTCTAATGTGCTCTCTGGTGCTACTTTTTTTAGGCTCTGTAGATCATCATTGTAGAACTGGAAAGCTTCTTCCTCTTGTGTTGCTTGGCTTGCTTCACCAGAAAAGCCACATTTCTTCAAACATTTTTTGATGGTAGACGTCAAAATAGCCCGATTGATGCTATGACGCTGAATGAATGTTCTTAACCAACCATTTGATCCTTCAAAGTGTGTGATGCCTTTCCTGAGAGCAATTATCCTAGCTTGCTCCTGTATCATAGAGCCTGTTATGGCATTGTTGGTTGCTCTTTTCTTGGTAAACCACTCCCAAGTCTCCCGGTTTATTTCAGGATACTTCTGCCTTCCTGCTGACAATATCTTCCTTTTCCTGTTCATTTTTCCTGAATTCCAGAGTTCCAGAATATGTTCTCTGTCCTTCAGGATGGCATAGATCTGGGTCTGGCCAGCCTAAAACATAAAAAAGGAAGTTTCATCATCTATAATTTGATTTCAAAATGTACTTCTATAAAATGCACCTGAAGCATAACAGTAATGAATATCAGTGACTGTCTAAAATACCTTATGAAAATCAAATTCATAAATTAATTATACAAAACTAAAACACACACAAATCTGTTAAATTTTTTGGTTATGTTGTAAAGCAACATTCGAATTTTCTATCGCTTCGCAAAAAAAATAATAGAAAATGAAAGTATTGAATTGTTTATTTTTAGCCAATTTACATTGGAATTTAAATCAATGATTTTTACAAAAATCAAACAATCCTAATACCAAAGATACTTCATATTGCCAGTATGGAAAGAAAAAAAAGGAAAGAAATTGCGAAATTTGCGATCAGCATTCATTTTCACTTACATCAATTTTTTTCAGAATGTCTTTTACTTTGCTTCCTCTATCGTTCATCCTTATTACTTTTATCCTGTCTTCGAGTGTTAACGCTTTTCTTTTCTTAACTCCTTCTGAAGAGCCTTGGTCTGCAAAGGTACGTTTTGGAGCCATTTTATACCAAACAATCCAACGTTCGTGCCGTGTCTGAAACTACTCGGGAAATTTCTAGCCACATGCTAACAATAGCAAACACTTCCTGTACTACTGCGCATGTGTAAAACAGTGTGGGGGGGGGTTGCCATTTCCGAGCTAAGCATTAGCATTGGCTGAGGTTGGATTAGACTTTTGCGCTAGGCTTGTTACCGTTGAGTGAACCTCATTGCGATGCAAGGAAGGAGAAAATGATTTCGTATTACGCAACAAGCGGACTCTTCGTTGTAGGGGGAAGCAAAAAAGGGGGAATGGCTATAATGCATGAATATTTTTTTCACACTAGGGGGTATTCGTACACGTCGGTTTCGTTGGAGAGAAGTTTTATTGTAGTAGAATGAGAACGATCATGTCCGCTAAGTACTTCCGGGTCATTTTCCTCGGACTATAGGAAAAAAAGAGAATCAGAAGAGGCACTAAAAAAATACGACGTTCAAGAAATGTCAGGATATTAACATAAGGAAATTGATCTTACCCTATCTTTCGTGCAGCGCGATCGGGTCTCCGACGCTGCAGAGGAATCAGTCGTTGAATTGAGACACAACCAAAGACTCGTTTGAGTGCCCTTAAGAGACATGAGATGAGGCCTGGGACTTGGCCACGCACGACCACAGTAACTGGTCCGCAAATTATGACGTCTTCATTTCCAAGGTGGTAAAGGACGTTGCAGAGCATAAAAACAAAATTAAAAAACAAGGTAAAATCTTCGTTTAGAAATCAAGGAAGTTCGTTATTTTAAGTGGACGCCGATTAGTTGAACGGCGAACTGGATTTAAACGGCATAAGGAAGCCGTGCACAACTTCGCCACTTTTTGGTAAGCACTTGTCCTCTCATTTGTGTATTATTTTAAAGGTTTAACATTTCACTTCATTGTTAAAGCCTTTGTATGTAGTAATTATTATTTTTATAAATCGTGCAGGAAATAATCAAAGGCACTTGGGAAATTATTGAAAACGTTTTTTGTTTAGTTTTTTAAATTGGCTTTAGCCTGGAGCGGCCGAGTGTGACTCCATCGTGGACTAAAGCATGGAAATAGCTACAACGAACTTGTAAGTGGTTCAGATAATGGATGGATTTACAAATGAAGCAAGCTAGGCATGCTGGGTCATCTGCATCAACTTCTGCAATGCTACACAACTCTTACGTAGCAGGTAGCGAGGGCCAGTAACTCGATAAGACAAAGTACGACAAGTGATGGGGAAGTTGCCGGTGTCGTAACGCCTTCTCCGGTGTCCTCTGGTGATGGATCAGTGTCCAGGAACTTGTCCTCTCGTCTGGACTCCCTCTCCGGTGATGCAAAGGGTTTGTATGGGGCCAGCCAATTTCTGTGGCGGACCACCACCACCACCCGGTTCCTTTTTCACAGCTGCACTCAGAACTTGAGTTTCAACAACTTGTCAAGGACCTTGACGGGTGAATGGCTCATCATCTTACCGGACAGGTCCTTCCCCCTTCCTGAATTGTGGATCCATACTTTCACACAGACGGTGAAGTTCACTTTTCAACAGCAGATGTCATTCACCCTCTTTTTATGGCTCCCGGTGTCATCAAGAGGTATTTTTGGCCACATTGTGCACGTCTCAGATTCGGTCCTGTAGTCGGCCAAAGTCATCCATACCAGGCTCTCAATTCAACACAGGCAGGATTTGGCTCTCGAGGAACTTGAGTTACCTAACCCTGGTTTAATAACACTGCAGTGTAAATATCATATAGCATTTTTATTTGTACATTATTTTGTGATGTGATAATGTTATCAAGAGGTGGATGGCAAGATGACGACGACTGGCATTTTAAAGACAGGAGTTGGATTATGAGCTACTTGGGTTGGATTTTTACCCTTGGCCACAATGCGGTGCAGGATTCTGGTTAAGGTCAGCCATTTTAAACTTTAAAGTAAATCATTTTGGCCTTTTAGGAGTGATACCAGCTGCAGGCAGCCACCAGCGTCCTCCCGCTGACTACTTTTATAGTTCAGTAGCTTGTCAAATAAGTGTATGGGAAATATATGTTAGTACATGTGTGTTTAGAGCTCTTTGTGTAGGCACCATCCTTTGCAAAACACCTGTCACCAGGTGGAAGGAAGCACAGTGAGAGACTTTTACTCATGTTTACAATTTCTTCTCATGTACTAAATAATGATTATTAAACCCCATTTGTTGCTTCTATATTTTTGCTCAGTAAGGACAAGAAAAAGGCCGTTTTGGTGTTAAAAAAAAATGGTCTTTTGATACCTGGATATGTGGTTTTGCTTTGTCATCATATCAGGGTTTAAAATGGAAATTTCACAATATGTTCTGCTAATTTTCCTTTCCCAGCAGATTGACAATGAGTCAATTATATTCTTGTCTCTCCAAATATCACCAAGAAGTCACTTACAGGGGGTGCTGGCATTATTTCGAGGTGCTTCCTACCAGATCATTTGATATTTCTCTAATCTCACAGATACCCCAACGGTACACTGCAAGAGGACGATGGCGACTGTAAGTTCAGTGCATGTACCATATTCATAACATTTCATAGGTACAGCTAGATCCAGAAGTGTTTGGACAATGGCAAAGGTTTTTATAACTTTAACATATCTTTATCGTCTTATTTCAATTCCATTCTGGTTGTTTATAAAAAGGTGCTGTTGAAATGATTACATCTTTAGTCACATGCTTGACCTGCGTATCTGATATAAATCTGTTAGGCTCACTTTCCTTTAAAAGGGCCCTGTGACATCATGTATGTATGATTATTCCATCAGGTGTTGTATGGTAGAACCAGGCTGGCGACTTACCTCCCTGGGCTAAATGCTCTGGTGCAGCATATTGCCAGCACCGTGGGCTTCTCTACTATTGGATCTTATAGCTCTGGTGATCCCCATGGAACACTCACTACTTCCCAAAATGGTAGGGCATGATTTTTTTGCCATTCTCTTTTTCACATTTTAAATAGTGAAAGATCGGAAAGGCCGCTGTACCCGCTTTACTGATAACTGGTTTTTGTTCAGCAAAGCATCCCAAATTTCTAGATGGGATTAAAAAAGCACCGGGGTTTGCGAGGAACGGCGTTTGTTGAAGTACGGTTGCGGTTGCTTTCTGTTTCAGGACCACTTAGATTGCAGCATGATGAGACCATGGGCCCGTTTAATGTCAAAGACCAACTCTACTTTATGCCCGGTAATGTAGGATTTGAATGTCAATTGCCGTCGTCAGAACAACGGATGAGACTGACAAAAAAGATGGTCCCTGAACTGCTGCAGTCCCCATCGAGTCCTGAGAGATGTATTTCTGGACTACTTATCAAAGAACTTGTAAGTACAGTATCGCAGCGCTTTGATTAAGACAAGAACAATTCAGTCGTAACCTCCACTGAACATTTAAAATGTTCTTTATTTAAACAGTGTATATATATAAAACGATAAAAACGTGTGAGTAATCACGATTAATTTTTAATTAATTTGAGTTAATTATGACAGTTGAGTTTTTAATTAGATTAAATATTTTAATCGTTTGACAGCTCTAATATATATATATATATATATATATATATATATAAGAACACACATATACATACACTCATGAAAATTAGTGTGAAACAACATTCAATTTTAATTGAACGTGCTATATGTGATGTTGTGGAATTATTCACCTGTAATTGAAATTTCAAATCACAGAAAATTACAATGAAGAAAAATATTAACCTTAGCACTTTTGTTTTGTGTGTGTGCGTGTGTGCATGCATGTGTGTGTGTGTTTGCATTCATGAATGTGCAGGATGACGCAGCCACGAATCACAATACCAGTAAAGCAAACCAGGATTTTAACAACTCATCTGTGGAGTGTGTCATGCAGTCATGCCCCGAAAAACTCAAACAAGGTAATTCACTGAGTGACACCACATCCGAAACGTAAGTTGAAGCTCAACAAAACAATTACCAACAGGGAGAGACAGAACGGGAAGCCTCATGGTTAAGCCCCCAAAATCTTAGATGTGAAAAGAAAACAATAGGGAAGAAGGGGGGTCGCTCCCGCCAGACTCCAACCACTCCAACCGAATCCTCGATCGGTCATTCAATTTATTCCTCGTTCTTTTTCATTTTGCAAAGCGACTCCCAACACCGCATCAACTTTGCGATTGAGTTCGGTCAACGCACGAGTCAAGAGTGTTGACCACCCGCCCTCCACCATCCAGAAAGGCCTGCAGCTTGTTCCCTTCTAGCGAATCTGCTCCTGCCGGCTGAGTTTTTCTGATAGATCAGGAAACTGCCAACTCCAAACAGCAGAAGGCCAATATTGTCGATGTCTTCCACATCCTTTACGGCAAACCAAACTCTGGATCTGACGTGTGCCCAGCAGCAAATGTCCCAAAGGGCAAGAAGGCTCCCCACCGTCTGCTCTTTTTGTTGACCAAAAATGATCCATAATGCTGCTTAGAGAAGACTGCCATCTCCTTTTTTTACGATTTTTAAAAATCTCATGTGGTCCAAAGTATTGTTTGTGATCCCTCTTTCTCCAGATCTCCAAGACCTGTTTCCCGAGGCTCCAAGCTCTCACGTGACAGTAGTCACGGTGACTCAAAAGACAAAGAATGATATGACCGCATGGTGTTCTGCTGTGGAAGAAGAGAGAGATCACATGCTTGACAAGGTGAGCTACCTTAAACGTACAAACACAGACAAAAATTGTTGCTACCCTCAAAACACAAAGGTCGCTCAACTTAAAGAAAGGAAAGAAAACATTAGATTTTTAAACATCAAACCTTTCATAACTGAACAGAAAATAACATCCATTACAGACATGAAAATACATTTAGTGCCCGCTGCAGCGCACTACTTGAATGCATGTAATATAATATTGCACCTCAACTGAGGCAATTCAAACCTATGATGATGGCTTGGTACTTTTTGTGTGCTTTTTTGTGTTTTGCCATTGGAATGAAAATGTGGTCAAAATAACATGCAAGCACACTGAAAGAAAACAGTTTGCAGACAGAATCTAGAAGTATAAAAATGGAGGACATAAAACTGTCCAAAAAAACTGATAAGGCGCCACCAGGGTGTTTCAGGACAAAGACAAACATTAGCTAATTCCAATTTGGTTTAAGGCAGTGGTCTCAGTGTGCGGCCCGCGGGCCAACTGCGGCCCCGAGGATGATAATTTGCGGCCCCCGTCTTAATGGTACTAAACTACAACCTCTGTAGTTTGTAGACGGAGCCAAGGAGATCTGCTTCATTCTGCAAAGAGAAGGATTCTGGGCAGACTTCATAGATCCGTCTTCAGGCCTGGCGGTAAGACCCTGTTTAAACAAAACAAAACAAAGCATTTAGGCCCTCAAGTATTTCAGTGCTCGGAACAATGTTCCCTCTAACCTGCCGTGCGTGAGCAATCGCGCACTGCACTCACTGTCTCAACGCGCAACAATGTATACAGCGCATAAAAATAAATAAAACAACCTGCGCTGTATTTGCATTTTGTATTTTCATATTCTCCTCATCTAACTTTAAACCTTCATTTAAACCATTTGGTTAACAGAGTGGCAAAGAAAAATGCAGCCTCCAAAAAAGAATGAAATGGAAAGTGAACACCCATATTCGCCAATAATGACTGGGGCTACAATGACGCTAATTTTCGATGGCAAAATGAATAATTGTGAGAAAGAATCGTGATTACAATATCGATCAAAGCAATATAATCCATCATCTCTTGGCTTGACGTTTGTTTTACGTGTGCCCTGGAGCCACACTGAACTGCACTTCAGCACCGCAGGTGTTCCCATCCCCTACCTGCCCAATCTATGTGTCAAGCATAACACGAGCCTTCTTATAAATGCAGTTTCCCGATGTCATTTAATTCACTCGCTTGTTATTTTTCTCCCCAGTTTTTTGGACCTTACACAAACAACACATTGTTCGAGACAGACGACAGGTACCGTCTTCTGGGCTTTCAGATTGAAGACTTGGGTTGCTGTCGAGTTATTCGACATCCTTTGTGGGGGGCACATGCCTTTGTCGGAACACTATTTACCAATGCACCACCCAGCCGCCTTACCATGAAGGAGTTCCAGGGCTTTTAAACAAAAGGCTAAATGCTTTCATGCAATCAAAATGCCCTTGGATATACAGTATATCTATCTATAGTCTGTGTGTTGAAAGGAATTTGGTGGACCATATAGAATGCATATATGAAAACTACAAAAAGCCTATACAGTATATTATTGTTTCATAATAAAATCTCAAACTAAAACTGTCTTTCCCCTTATTTTGGTACTCTAATATTTAAAGTTGTTTTGAATATTTTGTCATTTCTGTCATACAGTGCTGTGAAAAAGTGTTCTTTACATATTTATCACGCACAAAGGGTTCAGTTCATCAAACCAATTTTAATATCACACAGAGACTACCCAAGAAAATATAAAACGCAGTTTCAAAATGATAGGTTTTCATATTGTTTTAACCCTTGGTAAATAAAACTATTTGGCTCAATGTGAAAAAGTAATTCCTCCCCCCCCCTTGTTAAATCACAAAGTAAACTGTGAGTAAGGATAGTTATGGGAAAGCTGAGTTCAATTTCACAGGCAACACTAGCACCACATTTGTTGAATCAAGAAATCACATAACTAGAATCTATCAAACAAAGTCAAGTATCTACAAATGGAGAAAACTGGAAATAATGACAAATATTCACAGGAGTGGTCGACCAACTTAAATTACTCCGAAGAGTGCAACGACGACTCATCCAGGAGGTTGTAAAAGAACCTAGAACTAATTTCAAAGAAGTCCAGACCTCGCTGGCCTCAGTTCAGGTCAGTAAAGAATATCATAAGAAAGGTGTACTCCGTTGTGGCGGGTACGGGACCCTGTCGAATCCTGTTTTCCATCGACAGAGAACACATTGGAAGATTGCAATACTTGGTGCAAAAGGAAGCCCATGGCAGCTGTTTTCTGATGTAGTGCTTAATTCATCCAGCAGAGGGACTCAGCACTCCACATATGATTCATTCGGAGACTCGTCTGTTTCGTCGCCGTACTGTGTTGTGCAGTGGTTGGTTATGCTGATCATTTCTATTTGAGGAACACTTTTATTTTTCTATTGTGTAAACATTCATATGGAAAAAAAGGCTGAACTTTCTAATTTTATTGTGCGAGAAACACAGATCAACATGATACTTAAAAAAAAAAAACATTTCGGCTGCCTCTGAGCGAGGATACTTTTGAAAAAGAGATGTTATACCTGAACAAGCTTTTATCTGGTTAAGTAAAAACATAGTTTTGCATGTTCATTTTCTGTTCATTATTTTAGTCTTTTAAACTCAGACAAATATGTGTAAATAAAAAAAATGGGGGGTGGGGTTCAAAAGACCAACATGAATCCTCAACAAAACTCAATATCCATGCAAGTTAACTATCTGAGACTGCCGATCCACAAAGCTGCTAAGGTGTTGCTACGAAGAGAAGTTGCAGTATTCTCTTCAACTCAGTGGTTGACTCATACTTCCTGTCAGGCAGTCTTCGGCATAACGGTGAGCCAGAGGCAGCAAGCATCTTCCTCATTCTGGTAAGTGGGAATTTGTTTTTCTCATAAATTCTTATTGATTATTGGTGCTTAAAAATGTTACTTCATCATTTGAATATTATTTAAGTCACATATGCCTGACTAACAAACACAGCACAACACAGCTGCGTAGTTATTCCAATAGTATGGATTCCTAAACACTGTCGATGGAAGTATTTGAAAAGTACAATATTTTACTTTGATAAATATTGTAGCATGTGATTGCAAAACTGACAGAACAACACAAAGATCCTACATACTTTTTAGGAAAATGGAAACCAAGCTTTATTTTAAAGATGACGTTAACTGTCAACTAATTGGAAAAAATGGAAAATAAAATACAATAAAAGTGTGTATAGTCAGAAACAAAAGGAACAACTCTGTTTTGTGAAATTATTATTTTTTCAATCTGTTGTTTCATGAAGCAAACAAATATTTTGGAGGGGCGGGGGCATTCTCGGAAATATGTACTAAGAATTTGAAAGCAATTCATTTGGGGACGATTCAACTTTGAACGAAATGGTTCTCAAAGAGGTCTTCAAATGCTATTTAAATGCAAATCTAGACAACTCCAAGAAAATAACTGGGTTCGATAACATAACAATCACATAATTATAAAACGGCACTGGAATAGCACGCTAAATACTTCGCTTTGGGAATAAAAGCGTAGTACATTGCTTGGACTGGAACTACAATGTGATGACCAAACCATTAAACTTAAATTAACCCTTATTTATTACACTTCGGCATTGGAGAACATCTACTATTGTCATGAACATCGCACATGAGGCATGCTCTTCGTTTCTGCTATCGACATGATCCTGTCGACCCAATTGAATCAGGAATGGCTTTCTCATAGAATCTGCAGACTAGCGATATAAAAGATTTAGTACCAAATTATGTATGGAATAAATGGCAAATTAATAAATAGATGATACAGCATCAAATAAGCATGATTTATATCATTAATTCACATACTCAGAATGCAATACAAAATAAACTGACCTTAAAAATGAAAAAATAAAATAAAATAATTCAGACGATTAATCAATTTATCACCCAAATAATTAATGATGGATTCTGATCAGTTTATACAGACATATGATGAATATTATGACAAAACAAAAGTAAATGACGCCTGCGTTTATCAGTTAAACTTGGAAATGACCTATTTGTACATCTTTCTGACTTCCGGGTTGAGTGAACGCTGGCGCATTTGGCTGCCGCTGCTCAACCCGTATTGTTTTGTGTTTTTTTGTTATTGTAAAGTGTCCTTGGGTGTCTTGAAAGGCGCTTATAAATCAAATGTATTATTATTGTATTATTATAAACTAATTTGTTCAGCAAACTTATCTGAATACAAGGCTCAGGCTGTCCAAAATTCTGCTGGTCTGCCGTTCGGTTTTGGTCCACAGTTCCCGCAGCAAATTCACATTCAAGTGTGGATGAACTGTTGTTTCATTCAGCATTGATACCAATTCAAAAACAACATTACAAAAAGACACTCCGTTTTATTCAGAATATCAACCAGGAAAAAAACGGGTTTAAACGCACAATAGAACGAAAAAGATAAACAAGTGCATGTGAGGGTGATACGGTTCGAACACAGACCAGTCGGAAGTGGAATCCCACAAACGCAGATTTAGATAAATGACGCGAACAAAAAAAAATATTGATAGAAAAGCGAGATACCGAAAACGTAAACATCACTCGCGGCAATATATGTGAACTTGGCAGCCCTAATATTTACACCCCAAAAAAAAAAAGATTTTTTTTTAATGACCACTATTTACTTTCAAGTGTAATTCTATTTGTGTTGTCTCTGTACTGAGGCCAGCGCTGCTAATTTTCCTGCCTAAAATGCACGAACTCGTGCATGTAGCGTATGTGTGCCATTCTCATCACTGTTTTGGTTCTGTCATACTGACTTCCTGTTTGGCAGCCTCTTGTATCACGGTGAGCTGCACAGTCAAAGTCTGCAAAGTAGTATCTTCCTGATTCTTGCAATAATTGTGTATCCAGATCGCATTAACCGTGATGCAAAAAATGAGCAGAAGCTTCTTGTTTTCCATGAGGAAGTTGGCGGAATTTACCAAAAAGTGTAGTCATAAACATAATATTTGAATATAGTAAGCAGGCAATTGATAAAGACTCATTTTCAGTTGAATGACTTTCACTCCTATATACTAAGCAATTTCATTAAAACTTTATTCGTGTTTGCGAGTTTCACACTCAGCAGAAAAATACAACCGAAAGTCTGTATAATAGTCTGCGTAATTCGACATAATTCAGGTTGATGATGGAACTGACAATTTGCAAGAAAGCCGTTGCAGTGCACAAAATATCATTTTGGACGATTATGCAAACTATGTTAAGGTGAACACTTCTGTACCACAAGAAATAAAGTCATTTTCTGAAGTAATCTCGAAAGAAAAAAAACCCCACAAAGCTTCAAGACTCATATTAGAGGAGTCAGTCACAGCATTAGCTTCCTTTGAGTTGCAGACGAGGAAGAAGAGCACAAGTTCACTGCTTGTGTGACACCCATTTCCTCTTTTTTTTTTTTTTTTTTTTTAAAGAGATGTTAAAATTGATATATGTGTTAGGCTAACGTGGCACACACACGCAGACACAGAGACACACATGCAAACTCTCGAGTCCAGAGGTAAACTAACATAAACATA
Organism: Hippocampus mohnikei; assembly: GCA_026261675.1. Classification (NCBI taxonomy): domain Eukaryota; kingdom Metazoa; phylum Chordata; class Actinopteri; order Syngnathiformes; family Syngnathidae; genus Hippocampus; species Hippocampus mohnikei. Next base: position 2,635,933 of record JAKGUB010000106.1, on the reverse strand, counting down.
ATGAGACCCAACTACACTACCCTGTGTGTTTGGAGACTTAAGAGTTCTTCAAATCTCCTTTCGTACAAGGGGCATTAATTAAATAAATAAGGTGAATTTTTCAGTATAAGAACTTCTAATACAAATAGAAGTTTACTTTTTTTTTTTAAATCAACGTAGTCTCCCACCACTGTCACACACTTTTCCCATCTGTGCACAATCTTCCGTATTTCCGTCAGCGTCAAAATCTTTGGACTGATGTCTCAACCAGTCGCCCGCAATACTTTTGACTTCATCGTCACTTTCAAACTTAGTGCCTCTCGTGAACACTTATGAGTACTGTCTAGACCAGCTGTGTCAAACGTACGGCCCGCGGGCCGGATCCGGCCCGCAAAGGGGTTTAATCCGGCCCGCGAGATGAATATGTAAAATGGTACAGTAATCCCTCGTTTTTCGCGGTGAATGGGGACCAAAACACCCGCGATAAACGAAAATCGGCGAAGTAGCAACCAATTAAGATACATATTTTTTAAAAATGCCCCACGTGGGCCTTTGCGCTTGAGCAGAGCGCACTAACACACACACACACACACACACACACACACACACGCACACACACACACTAGCATCGCTGGCGTGCAGCAGACGTGTTTATGATTAGTCAATTAAGGTTGTTTAGACAATTAAGGATGGAGAGACCTGCTTTTGTTCTTATAAGTCTCTCTCTCTTTCTCTCAGCAACACACATACACTCACCTGCGTGGCCATGCCCACACACACACAAGGTGCAATTTATTGAGTATCTGCTAGGGGACACTGTTTTGATCAGAGAAGAGGACAACAGCAGCCTCAGTCCGTCACTGAGACAGACCCATGAGAGCAGACGCTATCAATAGCACTCTCACATTTACACATTTAATAGCACTCTCCTTAGTTTGTAATGTGTAGGCAGGGATTACATTTAGATTTTATATGCACGTGTAAATGGTTTAAAACTTCGTTTCTTTATAAATCTCGTTTAATCTTAAAGTGCATTCATATATTTTTCAATACCAATTACTTGTTAAAGTTTGCACAATCAGTGGGATCAGTTGCAATGCATATATGTGAATGATAAAAGTAAATTGCACATTTGTCAAAGGAAATGTAAGGTGCTTCATGAAATGTTTTGTAAAAGATATGTTCATTAAATGTCAACATTTTCCTAATGTTCTTGTGCTTCTTTATATCAAAACAAAGGAAAGACATATTGTTTTGGTTATTTATAGCAAAGTATGGTATAATTTTAATGGTCCGGCCCACTTGACATCTACCGAGGCCGTATGTGGCCCACCATGTGAAATGAGTTTGACACCCCTGGTCTAGACAAAAAAAAAACAAACAAACATTCTCACTCACATTCATAGCTATATGCAGTTTATTTGTTCAGGCAGTAATCTTTTTATTTATTTATTTTTTTAATGTTTTTGTCAGGACATGACTCATCATTTGCCTTTTGTCCTACTGTCCATCTTCCTGTCAGTGGCTCCAAATGGTAAGTTAAAAAATGTCAATGCAGTTCCCGTATTGCTATATATCTGAGTCATTCATAAGTGAAACTGGCCTTATGAGGACATTTTGTTCCAAGTATGTGAAATGCAGTCACCTCATGGAAGTTTTTCTCTTTTTAAATTAAAAATGTAATTACCGTAAATTCCGGACTATAAGTCGCTACTTTTTCCCCAAACTTTCAACCCTGCGGCTTATACAGTGATGCGGCCAATTTATGTAATTTTTCTAACGGCCGCCAGGGGGCGCTCGAGTAGAAAAGGTAAGATTAAGACTGCCGCGTCACAGGCACTGTTTGGGAAGAAAGTTATATTATTATTATTATTGTTAAGTTATATTATTAAAACTTTGAAAACTCTCTCTGTGTACCGTCTTTCTTTGTAAATATGTTGACATGTTTTAATGTGGGCACATGCGGCTTATATACAGGTGTGGCTTGTGTATGTACAACATTGGTTTTCCTCTCAAAATGTAGTGGGTGCGGCTTATAATCAGGTGCGCTCTATAGTGCGGAAATTACGGTAATTACATTTTTAAAAAAATCTCATGCAGTGGCATGTTTTCTGCAGTTGTTTCTTCTTTCCTCCACCATTTCACCACACCTGCCGAATTTATTGATGAATTTTTAATGGAGAGCGACGAAGGAAGATGGACTGTTCTAAAATATGCAAGAATCATGAGGATGAATGTTTGGCAGCTCTGACGTAGGGCCATGTGTCATGCGTTGAAGCAGAATTTTAACCCAGAAGGAGACGTGACGCTGAAGTTGAAAAGTAAAAGTCGTGACAGTATCTGTAAAAATGCAAAATAACTGCAGAGAGAGCAGGAAGACATGGAAGGTAACTCACGTAATGACGTCTCGCTGAGTAAGCTGAGTTGAACCCTTCCAGGGACAGCGGTTACTACAGTGGGCAGCTTAATCGTGTTATCAGGGTGCATAAATACTGTATGACAGAATGAATGTGACATAAAAGGAGTTGTTTAAGATTTTAAGCTCATATCTTTCCTGCAGACGCTAACAAGGATATTCCCCGATGGTTCCCAAATTCCGATCGATCAACCTTAGTTTGGTACTTTGTAAATGGTGATGTTGAGAGTTCGGAAAGATGGCTTTGGATTGCTGCTGGGATGCCGTCAGGGTCAGCTGCTTTGTTGTATTTCATGGCCTGATAGCAGATCTGAATTCTTCGAGGTATAGTAGCTTCCGCCACTTCCCTCTTGTGAAAGAAAGCATTTGACGATCCTTCTTTTTCACAGGTTACAGAAAAACACGCTGTACTGCTCATGACGTTGATGCCAGGAGAATTGAACAAACCCCTCAGATTTACGGTTACTGTATTTAGTTTGAATTTACAGTATGTGTTTTTGTATGTCTCTTTATTCGTAGGATGGTGTCAAAATGAAGAAGTTTGCTATAAGTCCATCGTAAATTCCTGCGATGACTGTGTCAGATCCGGGCCACACTGCGCTTGGTGTCAACAACTGGTATGTTTTAAAACCAATCTGTGATTTTACTATTTGATCATTTGATTTTATAGGTGACTTGAATTTATGATCAATGTTTTCTTCCAATTAAAACAAACAAAAACAAATTCTTTTTCACCACTGATCACTCAATTAGCCTCGTTTCTCAAGTCTCCGGTGTAACTTTGTTTTTATGCAAAAAACATTGTACATAGTTGATGCTGGGATGCTGGAGCAGATTATTTCCTAGTTGACACCAACAACTTGCCTTTTAGATTCCTGCCCAACAACTTTCTGGCAGAAGATATCCGATATATTTAAATACCGGTAGTTCTTTCGAGACGGCGGCCTTTCCATTAGAAAAAGAAGTAAACTGTCATAAACTAATATTCATCCAGCCATCCATTTTCCGATCCGCTTATCCGCACAAGGGTCGTAGGGGGTGCTGGAGCCTATCCCAGCCGTCATTGGGTAGTAGGTGGGGTACACCCTGAACTGGTTGCCGGTCAATCGCAGGGCTCACATAGACGAACAACCATCTGCGCTCACACTTACACCTTGGGACAATTTAGAATGTTCCATTAACCAGCCACCCATGTGTTGGGAATGTGCGAGGAAACCGGAGTACCCGGAGAAAACCCACACATGCACGGGGAGAATGCAAACTCCACCCCAGGAAGGCTGGAGCCGGAATCGAACCCTGCAATTCTGCACTGTGAGGCCGACGAGCTAACCACTTGAACACCAGGCCGCCCATATCATTCTTAGTATCGTAATTTTATCTCAGTTCAATATTCATCTTGTCTTATTTAATGGGTTCAAAGCTGGTGCTCTTTGTGTGCGGTGCCCCAAACGCAGGTGTAAAAAAATGTAAAGTTAAAACTGAATCTGATCCAATTCTCATGTCATCTGTCAAGAATTTCACCAAAGCAGGTGAGCAGGAGTCAGCACGCTGTGAAACGATAGCTAAATTGGTGGAAAGAGGCTGCAAAGAAGAAGAAATGATCAACCCTGTGAGCAGTCAACAAATAGAAAGGAATGACATTTTGTCAACATCATTCAATATGGAAGAGCCTATCCAGCTAAGTCCACAGAAGATAAGCCTGAGATTGCGACCTGGTGAGTTTTAGTTCTGATTTGATCACATTAAAAGTCTGTGTTTTGATTTTATTTTTTTTACTCTCCAAAATAATTACTGTAATTCTTAACATTCTGAATTTCATCGTCACATTGTTAAGGCCATTTTAATACAGAGGAACCTTGGCTCACAATGAATTTGCTACGAGACTGTTTGCAAATCCAAATGTTTGTGAACCAAAGCAGTTGTTCCCATTTAAAGGAGTGGAAATAAAATGAATCCGTTCCAGTCCCAAAGTGGCTTCTGCGCATGGATCACAGGGACTCCAGCTGATGCGGCGTTGAAATGCAGAACCAGGGATGCTCTATTGGATTTTTAAATTTTATTTTATTTCTCCATTAAATTTTTATGATGAACATTGTATTAAAATTTTGAAAAATGCACAATTCCAGCACACCTTGCAAGTATCAGTCATATCGTCAGGTTAAGTAACCAAAAGCATAATTGTATGGATGATGTGATTGTTTGCGCACTGCAGCGTATGACTGGTGTGCATGAGTATTAAGTGCTTATTTTTGTCCCCCCACCCCCTCTGCTTCTGCACAGGGCTTCCAACCACATTCAGTGTTTCATTTAAGAGAGTTCAAGGCTATCCGGTGGATCTCTACTACCTGATGGACTTGTCTTTCTCCATGAGAGATGACTTAGAGAATGTCAAAGACCTTGGGCAAGATCTCTTTGCAGCGCTAAGGAAAATTACAGAACATGCCCAAATTGGTAATGTTACATCCACTATTACACCTTTAGTGATCTTGTTAGCTGATCGTATTGCAAGAAGAAAAAAACAAAACATGATAGATATGGGACTAATGTCATTTCTCTAACTTTAGGGTTCGGTGCCTTTGTTGATAAGACCGTCCTTCCATACACCAACACCAACAAGAAAAAATTACAGAAGCCATGCGATGAGAATTACCAGTGTCAAGCTACCTTTGGCTACCGGCATGTGCTTAGTATGACACCAAGGATTGAACAGTTCAAAGCTAAAGTAAAAGAGCAGTTGATTTCTGGGAATTTGGATTCTCCAGAAGGGAGCCTTGATGCCATGATGCAAGCTGCTGTTTGTGGGGTAAGGAATCAAGCATTAATATGAACTACAGCAATATACAGCAAAGGGTGCCCAACCTTTTTTGACCCAAGATCTACTTTTTGATCAACCAACCTCCCGCTATCGATTGCATCTTGATGAAACCGACAGGACCAGAACCCACGACCTCTGCACTGTGAGGTTGAAGCGCTAACCACTGGTCCACCCGGTGGAGAACCTTCACTGGAACTTAACCCTTTCATGCACCCTGTAACCTGATAACATGATAAGCTGTCCGCTGTAGTAAGCGCTGTCCATGAAAGGGTTAATCCGATTGACTGTTGGCAATGCGGAATAAACTCTAACGCCGGTAGTACAGGAACCTATCAGCCCATACTAGGGCATCTGTACTTCCGGAGCAAATCCTCTGGGGACATCTTTCTCCAAGCCCACAAAGCACATGCTGACTCGATGGGCAAGTTCCCATGCAGCCCCGAGAACCCTGCCGACGGTGTCGCGCTGGTCCACTGTTCCACTGCCAGGATGAAAACTACACTACCTGTACTTTTCCTGGAGTCCTGGATTCACATTTATGAATAGACCTTACAATGGAGGCTAGTTAGTGTGATCCCCCTGTATTTGGAAAACGTACCTCGGTGCCTCTTCTTGAGAGGAACTGTCACAAATATCACAACAGTAAAGCTACACAATATCCAAAGCCTTTCAGAACTCTGGACAGATCTCATCCACCCCCGGGGACCTGGCTCCCTTGGTGAATTCAGCTTCATAGAGAGGTGAACCCAGTTCAGATACCCCAGACTTTGCTTCCTCGTGGGAAGGTGTGTCGGTGGACTCGACAATGACTCAAATTCAACGAGCTGATCCAGAACGTCCCAGGCTGACATCACTCGCGCCCCGTCCCTACTATACATGGTGTTGATGAAATATTTACTCACACTGTCTCAAATTTTAGGTCCAAAATCCCATTTTTTTTTTTTGTGTGGCAATCTGGAGCCCTGGCACTGATGCGACAATTTATACTAGCTTGAAACCATGGCTCTTGTTTATAGTCGCGATCAGCACTGTTAGCTGGTACGACGACGGTTACCAAAGTGCAACCTGACAGTGAACTGAAGAGGAGGAGATCGAGGGATATCGATTGTCGAATTATATTATTCTGTACATTTAGTTGAAAAACAGAAGACAGAGAGGCAAACTGAAAGTGGTATTTAAATGTAATCTTGTGATTGATTTTGGAATGACACATGTTGTTGTCAGGACAAAATAGGTTGGAGGAACAGTAGCACTCGACTGCTCGTGTTGGCAACTGATGATGGATTCCACATGGCCGGAGATGGAAAACTGGCTGGTATCCTGGAACCAAATGACGAACAGTGCCACATGAAAAACAGCCTTTACACCAAGAGCAATGAAATGGTACGTGTGGGCACGCGTGGTGATGGGCATTCAACAGCAGGGTCTTCTTTGTCACACCGACTTAATGTAGTGCACCAAATAAGTTGATTCATTGATTATATAATATCCATCAATTTGTTGAAAGTGGTTGAACAACAAGAAGGAATGTTGTAGGTATTTTATGCTGATAAAATGTGCTCTTACAAATGCTGACACTAAACTGGCGAAATGTGTTTTAGAGCAGCAAACGTTTTGCAATATTTTCAGAGACCGGCCTTTAAGGTGTGGCGGATAAATACAACACAATAATATGATATCACCCGCATGATACTGAAGTATTTTCCAAACATAATAATAAACACGAGTCAAGGAACGTCCTATTTGGCCGCAAGACCCCCTGGTTGCTATGGTAAGGTTTAAACGTGCCTTCAAAATAAGATACAGCGCAAATACAAAGTGAATGAAAATACGACTCACCATCGCCACAAATGCAGAGTGGGCTTGGTCTCCTGGATGGACTTTTTCCCCCTTGCAAAGAAACTTTGTTGAGACATTTGTTTTTTACTCATTTTGCTCTCTCCTGGGTTTCATCACGTGACCGAGAAGCGAGCCTTGAATCCAATAATTTTTCAAAATAAAACATCTAACTTATGAGTGACCACTGTAAATGTTTCATCATATCAATTTGAAGGACTACCCCTCCGTTGGACAAGTAGCGATGCAGTTGGAAAAAGAACATATTCAACCCATATTTGCTGTGACAAAAGATGTGGAAAACATGTACAAGGTAAAAGAATCGACATACTCGTCAATATGTATATCATTTCAGCATTGTAGTGTGATGAGGTGTTGAATGAATTTGAATCATATACTGTATTCCATTTTATTATAGCAACTCTCCAAAATGATTCCAAAATCTGAGGTGGGAGTTCTTTCCCAAGATTCTAGAAATGTTGTTCAACTGATTGAAAATGCCTACAATGTAAGTTTGGATTTTTATTCCTTTTTCCTGAAGAGAATCAAATTCTTGTTGTTTATTTTATTCTGTATTTAAAACTTTCATAATCTCTCGATTGCATTTCCAGAGGTTGTCCTCCAAAGTGACCCTAACCCATGATACGCTCCCTGAAAATGTAAGAGTTGTCTACACTCCACGTTGTAGTGATCCAAAAGAAGAAGGGGACAACAAAGGGGTTTGTGACAATGTACACGTGGGACAGAAGGTCAGTGCCTTGTGGTGTTCGAAAGCTTGATTATATTAAATCAATTGAAAAAAAAAAGAAAATGATGGCAGTGAACATATCGTAAGTCAATCAGCAGGAAGGTGGTAAGCCATGTAATATTTTTATAAATAACAAAAGCTTAAACTCTCTGGAAGACTAGAAAGCAGGGCAAAAAAACAGTGTTCACAATGCAATGAAATTATTTTGGTTCCTTGTCTCAAGTGAATGACACCAAATCCTGTGACTGACTTACCGTAAATTCCGGACTATAAGCCGCTACTTTTTTCCCAAACTTTCAACCCTGCGGTTTATTCAGTGATGCGGCCAATTTGTGTAATTCTTCTAACGGCCACCAGGGGCGCTCGAGTAGAAAAGGTAAGATTAAGATTGGTGGAATGTATGCGTTGAGGAAGACTGCAACTTCTTGTCTTGTGCATCAATTAAATTAGCGTGAACATACCCTCATCATGGAAAATGCAAAAAGAAAGGCATATGACGCATTGCTATTCTGTTGCTAGCGTGTTGTTACCATGTTGCTACCGTTTTACTGCCGCGTCACAGGCACCGTTTGGGAAGTTATATTATTAAAACTTTGAAAACTTTCTCTGTGTACCGTCTTTCTTTGTAAATATGTTTACATGTTTTAATGTGGGCACATGCGGCTTATATACAGGTGCGGCTTGTGTATGTACAAAATTGGTTTTCCTCTAAAAATGTAGTGGGTGCGGCTTATAATCAGGTGCGCTCTATAGTGCGGAAATTACGATCTCTCTCTCTCTCTATTTATATATATATATACGGTATATATATATATATACGGTATATATATATATTATATACATATACATACATACATATACATACATACATACACACACTTTCTCAGAATGACTCTTAATATTTTCCATTTCCTCACAGATTTCTTTTGATGTAACAGTAACAGCGGACTCATGCATCGAGAACAAGACATTCTCGATCAGACCACTTGGTATTAAAGATACGTTGACAGTGAGCTTATCTTCGAGCTGTGAGTGTCAGTGTAAAGATCCAAGCGAAAGTAGCCAACAATACTGCAAAGGCAGAGGAAGAATACGATGTGGTATTTGCAGGTAAGCTTTATCCTTTAATTTATCATATACAGTAGTTTATAATTTATTCATTCTCCCCGAAAGGAAACTCCAGTTTCCATTCCGATGCATTCATTCCATCACACAAAGAACCAGAAAATAAACATGGCTCATTGGGTACACAAATGGTGCTGTGCCAAAGAGGCGGTCGGTGCCTTTCTTGTGACCAAATTGACAGTGTCGCGGTGGATAGGACCATGACATTGGAAGAAGTCAAGGAGATGCCTTGACTTGATGGGCTGGCTCTGCCCCGCCTACCTTGAGTTTGATACGCCACTGAGCATTTTCAATGACTCGGAGGGAGAACCATTTGTTTGCAGTTTTTTTTTTACCAGTTTGTTTTATTGATCACCTTCGAAAACTGAGTGGAAGATAGTTATTCTCCTAAAAGCAATGTGTTTTTGTCCACGAGTGTTATGTATCGAACATTATATAGACATAGAACTACAAAGTCTTTGAAGAATTTGTTGGGGGGGGTTGCTAATCGTTTCTCTCATTCTTTTTAAGTTGCAATCAAGGCTCCGTCGGACAGTTCTGTGAATGCGACATTGGCGACAAAGATGAACACTCGCTGAGAGGATCATGTGTGAGCCAAAGCGGCCTTGAATGTGAGAGTCACGGAGATTGCGTGTGTGGCAGATGCCAGTGCCACACAACAGCGAGTGGAGGCAGTTACTACGGTGACTTCTGTGAATGTGACGATGAACACTGTGAGAAGTTCCACAATAAATTATGCGGAGGTATGTTTGTTCCTTATGCGTAAAGACATAACTAGAGGGGTCTTGGTGGGGCTGAACATCGGTTAAAATCAATGTGACACACGCACACAATGTGTTTTATAGTTGGGTTAAAAATGAAAGTATACTGTATTTTCACATTATTATTGATTCATATTATTGTTATTGTATCATGATTTCAATTATTATTATTATTCCATTTTTCTGGCAATGCCAGCGGCATTTCGTGGCAGGCATGACAAAAAACTGCTCTTCACTCGGATGGCAAAAAAGTGCAACCAACCCGTGAATCCACGCGCTGCCATTCATACAACAGAATAAGTCGTGGCCCCTTCAAATACTCTGTGTATAACTTTGTGTTTTCTATTCAACTACAATACAAGGCCAGATTTCACAGAGTACCGTAAAAATCCAGTGAATAAAATGATGCCATCGAAAATGACACATAATCATCCCTTTTCTTTCTATTCCTTTTCAACTGATAGGAAATGGTAAGTGCAACTGCGGCAAATGTGAATGCTACGCGGGCTTTGATGGCTCAGCATGTCAATGCACAGTATCAAAGGAAGGGTGTCGTACCCCGAATAATACCATTTGCTATGACAGAGGGATTTGCAAGTGTAACCGTTGTGAGTGTAAAAATGGATACCAACGTCCACATTGCCAGACATGTCTCGGTTGTCCTGATGCCTGCCAAATCAAACTGTAAGTCGTGTAATCATTCAGCAATTTTTAAGTGAATGACTTCAATGGACCCTAATCATATTTTCTTTTCCTTTTCATCTCTTTTCAGGAACTGTATTGAATGCCTTGGCTTTCAATCTGGTCCGTTAAAGAAAAACTGCAGTATGGCCTGCGGAGCGAGTATTTCGCATAAAATGGTGGATCATTTCACTCTTTCGAACTCGCAGTGCCGGCAAAGGGACACGAGTGGCTGTTGGATCAAATTCAAGCTGGATCAACTGTTTGGAGAGGATAACTACATGGCTGAAATTCTGAAAGAGAGAGGTAAGATTCCATGTCAATACATTCCGCGTAGCACTTTTATGTGGACCCCTACACAGTGCTGTAAAATATTCAGGTCAACTGTTGCATCAAAACAGAAAATTAAGCATGGAAATCACAAAATCAATTCTATAGGGGGGGAGGGGGCTGTGAATACACAACAAAGGAATAAATAACAAACACTTGTCCCTGTACGGAAAAAGGACATTACATTACATTTTACTGACAACTCTGTTGGCATTTCCTTGAGCGTAGCTCCATCTAGTGGATGCATTGTAGATTGCGTCTTATAATGCGATGCGCCCAATATATGAAAAAAATTACAAAATAGGCCATTCATTGAAGGCTGATAGCCACCGCGATCCCTTCACCGATTAACTTGCGGTGTGTGATGTCCGTTGTACAACATCGTGACGATTACATTTAGGCGCATGACAGCCGGCAGCCAGCATTTTGCCCAGACCTCACCGAGCGACGCAGTTCGTGAGTGTGTGCGCACATACGGAATGTTGTTTTTCATCAATGTCGAAAGATTTGGAAGAAAAGTGATGCCCATTCAAACCGCCTATGACTGACAGGGCCCCAGATAATAATATTTTTCAATTTGCACATTCAAGTGATGAGGGGCAATTTTTTTGGAACAAATTCTGTCCTACAATTGGCAAGTGACCCATCTTGCCCAAGGTCAGCTGGGCCAGGTCGCTCACCCTTGACCCTCATGAGGATAAGAAGCACAGTAGAAAATGACAATTTATCAAATCTGACAAAATAGGATAATAGCTTTGGAATGAATCAAAACACTGTCGTTGGCTACCAAGCAATGACTGCAGCTGCATGAACAGTATACATCCTGACTTCTTGTGCCTACAAGTATTGATGGTGCATTACTTTTGAAAATAATTGATCTGTATTCCAAGTGATTCATCCACAAAAAAAAATAGCTTCCTTTCGACAATTGGATGCTTACATTGTACTTGCAAACTCCATTGTCTTATGTTTCGCTCCAGACTGTCCAGAACCACCCAGCGTCGCGGCGATCATCGGAGGTTCCATTGCATCTGTGGCTCTCATTGGCATCTTGTTGTTAATGCTGATTAAGTTGCTTATCTACATGAAGGATCTGAAAGAGTTCCAGAAGTTTGAAAATGAAAAGAAGAAATCTAAATGGGCAGAGGTGAGAATTTGTTTTGCATTATAGTTCACTTTTGCATGTTTTATGAAATGACAGATACACTGTACGGGCTTATGTCCTGTCTATTTTACACATATATATTTCTTTTTCATTGAAGTTTGTGATTTTAAGGTGAGAAAATGTGAAGAAGTGATAGGAATACTTTTTCAAGGTTGTGACTGTCCCGATTTTACAGGTGAGCTACATCGCTCATTGTGCAGCTGGCTTAACATTGTCACTTCTCTTGTTAACAGGCAGACAATCCACTCTTCCAAAATGCCACCACTACCGTGACCAATCCAACCTTTACTGGAGAATGAACATTAAAGATGTTTTTTCTTCCTACAAAAAATATTCAATCTCTGAATGTCTGAGTTGAAAAGTGAATTTTCCAAAATGAGGTATGTTGTTTATTTACAATGTTGACCAGGTCATTTGCTGTGTTAAAAACACATTTGAATGTATAGTTTTTTAACTGCGAAACATAGCTGTATTTACATAGTCCTTTGTATTTTCAATTAAAAGCACATTAAGTCGTCTCTGCTTTTCCTTCTGATTAAATACAGCTCTTTAAAATAGCATCTACTTGTGACTCCATCTGTTTTTGATATGTCTTATCCTTTGCAGTAAGAGCCCTCTCACACCTCCAACATGCACCCAGAAAATCTTTCACTTGCACAAAACACGCTTTATTTGGTGCAATGAAACACTTTATCCCCACCTCCCCCAATTTTGCTGCGGTAGACTGCAAATTTCCCCAGTGTGGGACAAATAAATGTTATCTTATCATTGACGCTAAAAATTACACACTCTTTAAAAATCTCACATTCACCAAATAAACCCTCATGGACAGCAAATAAACTCTTGCCAGAAAAACATACACAAAGAAAAAAAAACATAACAAATCCAAAGATTTATTACCTTCACCCGAAATCGATCTTGCGCATCATCTCTGCCTCACCCAGCACCTTCCCTTGTTGTGTCTCATCCCGCTGTTGACTGTCTCGCATGCAGTATCTTAGTGTTGTGTCCACGATCACTTTTTGTTCAAGCACTAACTTTTTGGGATTAATTAAGCTGCGCTCCAACCCCCTTGCCAACGCTGAAGCAACGCGTCCTGGTTGTGTGGGTCCATGTAAATCTGCTCATTGGAGATGGCACAATCAATAGGGACACATTGGTTTGCAAGTTGACTGGGTCAGGGAGCCTTATTTTGAAGGTTTCTCAAACCGGTCATTTGTTTTTGAGACACATGACAGGGAAGCAGTGACAGCCCTTATTATTATTATTATTATTATTATTAAGTGCCAGCCCAAACTGTCAGCTCAGTAAAAAAAAAAAAAAAAACATGTTGACTACAAAAATACCACTGACAAAAAAAAACCAAATAAACAAAAAAAAACATAATCCTATCTCAACTGATGTGAAGATGAACGTCATAGCGTTCCCCGTCACCATGTTTTTCCTCCCCCATTCAAAAAGCCCAGCTACACTGAGTGCCTCCAGCAGAAGAGTCTCGAAATGAACCTAAAGCCCATATGAGTCAAGTGAGAGCCGCCTTCTACGCCACCAACACAAGCATCTTCACCTCTCTCAGGAGGCACTGTTGATGTTAATTGCTGCACCGGGTTAATGAAAGATTTAAGTGAATATGTGTACTGTTGTAATCTATGTCTCAAATATGTAGAGTATAAATACTGCTTGCATATTGTAAACATTCTGATACTCACATACACAAAAATTCCTTGGGGTGGGGCAAATCGTACTTCACTTTTTGGTCCCCATTAATCATGAAAAATGAGGATTACTGTAGTACATAATACAAAATAAAAGCTCTGTACACTTAAAAGTTTCTCCACTGCTGTATTTTAATGTTTGTAATGATGGTGGTACTTTGAGATCATTTTTTTTTGGTGGTGGTTCTTAGTGTAATATGTTAGAGAAAACACTTTAATCTATCTACCGGTATGCAGTGTTGGCACTGGTGTGATAAACAACCAAAACAGAATTCAGTTTGTAGTTCGGGGATGATTTTTATCCAGTTTTGGGTGATGCAGTCTTTCCCAGTTAATTTAATACAAATATACAGTTGCTTGATAAATCTCACTATGTATCACGATGTTAGCGATAACTCCAAGCGTGAGCAAACGAAAAAAAAAAAGTATTTTTTTTTATTTAAAAAAAGAAAAGCTGGTTTCCAAATAAAATATAATTTAGCGTTTGCCATACAAGTGACGTGAAATGAAAACATAAGACAGAAAGTAATGCCGCAAACAACCTAACCCTTTCATCAGAAACTGAGAGCTATTTCTTGGGTGGTGATTAATGTGAAGGGCTGCCAGTTTGAAACACACTTCTGCAATACATTTGCTCAAATTGCCTTTAATAATATTATTATTATTATTGTATGTTCTTAATAATTAATGACATTCATCTCTGTGATAAACACTGGTCATGTTACTGATTTCTCATGTAATTAGGAAACATTAACTACGCAACACTATTTCTCCAAATTTCTGGTTGTATTGACATTTTTGATTGATTCCTTTGACAACATTTCTTGAAAATCACAGTGTGCCATCAATGGTGAGCTATGTTTCGAACAAGCCGGCGGGCTACTCGTGTGGTCTTTGGGGGCTACCTGGTGCACCATGTTGGTGAACTCTGATCTAGAATGACTGCATTATAATATTAACCCTGTTCTAGAATGGCTGCATTATAATATTCATCTGGGAAAGGATAAGAGTGGCGGCGATGTTAGGATTGGAGCGGACAGAAACAAAGCTTCTTTTCCAGATCTACATTTGCTGGGTTGAGTTTCCATTCCAGGTGTTGTTGTCATCCTCACTGTCCTCTTGAGCCCTGAGCTGGCAGATTTTACCATCTTTCTTGAAGTTCTTGGGACGATTCGTCAAAGGCCTAGAAAGAGATTCCCTGAGAAGACGCAGAAGAAAAAGACATTATTTCCAGCGATACAGCAATTCCGGGTGGCTGCTGTGGTGGCTGTTGCTGCTAATCTGAACTGCATTACCCAATTGGTCCAATATGGCTCTTTCAACATTTTGGGTTGCCGACCCCTGGTATAATCCAAACAGGACCAGAGATGCTCACTCACCTTTTTGGTTTATCAGTGTTATCTGGTGTTGCTCTGTCGTTGTAAGACTGAGATAGAGGAAGAGAGCTTCTTGATGGCTCTTGTGGTGGGGTTGGAAACATGAAGGAGGTGAGGAATCGCCATACAGTGAGAACAGGGTAGAAGAGTGTGCTCAGGACTGCCCACATTCCACCGGTGGATGGGACAACAGTAGAAGCAGGCCTGCCACACTGGAAGAGGGACAGGATGAAACGTTTGTTTTGTTAACACCCATACTTTATAAAAAAAAAAAGGAAAACTCCACACAGAAAGGCACGCCACTTGAACTTTTCCACATTTAGTGACATTTCAATGCCAAACTAAATTTGTTGTGGTGGAATTTCATATAATAGAGCAATGCAAAGTGTTGCATGAAAAAATCGTTTTGGAGAAGTATCTTTTGGGGCCAATCAAACAGTTTTTCTAATTTAATTTCAAATGTTTTTTTGACCAATTAAACTACTGAAACTTCAACATGTTCATTCCAGGTCAGAGTATGTAATTTCATATCATTCAATATTATTCCCAATCATTCCACAATTTTTCATTCACCCTCTCAGCCTTCACAGGTAATTTTTCCAGAAATTACTTTCTGTAGTTATCATTATTTCATTTTATTCCTTGCACGGTTTTGACATTCTTCTCCTTCTCCATTTCTTGACAATTCTCACCTTTACAACATCAGCATATTCCAACCTACTATGCTTGCATTTTTCTCATTCCGAAAATTCACATTTTTCCCGTATTCCATGTTTTTCACTTGGAATTTTCTCCATTCATTCTCAATGATACAATCATCATAAAAGATTGACGTCATTTCCATTTGAAATTCAAACTGTTCAGCTCATTCAATTCGCCTTGGGTACAATTTTCAACTTTCAAAAAATTCCCATATGCCCCAAAATTCTCCTGTTCACTATGACATTCAATATTTTTCATCAATTCAATTCATAGGTCTAGAGCCCTGAATTATGATGTTGGATATTCAATTTCATTTCACTGGAAGTCTACTCACAGGCAGAAGTACAATGGATGAACTTGGAGCAAGTTCCAGCTCCAATAAAGTCTTATTCAGGTCTTCGCTGGTGAATTCCCTTCTCGGGAACACGGTTGCCATGGAAAAGTTGCCAAAGCGGTTTCCAATTTCCTAAGAATGGACCAATATATACCAAAAAATATATTTTTAGTTCCACTTAGAAGAAAAATAATCGTAAAACTAACCTGTTTTACGAACTGATGAGCTTCCTGAAGTTTGCTCTGTGAGGAAAACTGGTTGGTGAAGGATGAGCCATCAGGGAGTCGAAATTGAAGCCTTGTGGTGGTGGTACTGATGATGCAAAGATAGACACTATGTTAATTTTTGAAGAAAATAGTTTTCAGTGTAAAGGTTATTTTAACTCCCAGTTACATTTCTTTGAAATCGCATTTTATTGATTGAGGGATAACCATTGCCTGTGAGCAACTATTGATTCTTTGGAGCTTCTCAGGCAAAATTAAAGAAACGTAAAGCTAGCTAGATGCGTGGTACAATACCCAAAGCTGTGAACTCAATAAACAAAAGCAAAATAAATAACTACCGTAAATAAAAAAGAACAGAGCTGGCAACTTGCAAGCTGGCGATGCTGCCAACCAGACCACGGCTCGTCGGTCCTGGCCATGGCAAATGTCATTGGCTTGTGGTCCACAAATGCAGTGAACTGGCGGCCCTCCAAGAGGAATCGGATTGACGGGTGGCGAAAAAAAAAAAAGCCCTCTCAGTCAAAGGTGCTGTATTTCCTCATGTTGTCGCGGACCTGCCCGCTGGAGGGCACTACTCACACTGCAAGGTCTGACGCATCTGTCGTGAGGGTGACCCAGGCAGTGGGAGAATGGTGTGCCGGGTTGTAACTGAGGGAGGTAATTGCTGACAATTGGCACTTGGCTGTTTGATGATGAGCTCATGTACACTGCGTCCCTTAAACAGCAGCCGGAGGTGTCTCGGGAGGTCCGTTGCATCTGTGCTGGCCACTAGGATGTCGTTCATATAGACAAGAAAAAGAGGATGTCACGCAGCACAGAGTCCAGAAGGCGCTAAATCATCTGCGCTGGCCACGTGAGGCTTGAAAGGCTTCTGCAGGAACTCGAAAAGGGTGTGATGACCGCTGTCTTGGGCAGATCCCGCAAGTGTGCCAATATCTGATGGCAGGGACGGTTTTTGCTCTGGGCAATGTGGGCCATCAACTGCCCAGTTTAGAAAAAAGAAAAAAAAAAGGGGAGAAGTGGGCAAAATGGATGCGGATTCTATGAGTGATGGGAGTGAGTCAGGGAGAGTAGGCTCTAGGCTTTTTATTCGACTCTTGCTCTTATGTTGCTAAGCCGCAGAAGATGAGTATATTTGGAATTTAGTTATGCCGAACGAGCAACCATTGGACTTGAGGCATCATGTCATGCAACTCATTTCACCCATAGGGAAACTAGTCTAGTTTGTATTTGCAAAACAACCAGTGCAATTTCACACAGATGTCCTGAATGTGAACTGTTTTGTCCTTCCTCTATGCCAAGTTAAATAACTTCTAACATACATTGGCATGTGGTAGCTTTTTAAATAATTTGTTCCATGTAGTGCAGATGTTAATAAAATGTATCTTAAGGTCATTTTACTTGGGTCAGTGATGTCAGTGGCGTTTCCCTTGCCCCTTCAAACTTAAGGGATTTGCGACACTGCTTGCCCGCCCGTGGCACCAAACCTGGTATGGTAGTAACACAGCCCCGTTGGTACGTTGGCGACAGGCCGTCATTGCAGCTACGATATTTGTTGTGTCCTCCAGGGGTGGCGGCAGGGCCCAGGAGTCCTGGTTTGGAATTACTAGGTGAACCAACTGTTGGCCATTGGCCAGGAAAACCGTTTTCTCCTCTACAGTGAGCACACGGATGTTTTTGGAGAATGAGAGGGGAAAATGGCTAGTGTGGGGCGCACCAGCAATGGAAGGGCGAATAGGAATGAGAGCTCAGCCAAGTCCAGCACAGCCAGCAGCCTTTCCATCAATTCGGATGGTTTTCCATCGCCGCCTTCTCCAGTTCAGTACAGACAGTTCAAAGAGTCTCAGAAGGAATCACTGATAGCTGGTTCAGCTTCCAGCAGCGCCATTGCCATGGCTATCATTGAGATATCCAATGCTGATAACGCAGGGTGGAATTTTGGAATATTTTGGTATTCCTCTCAGCTGGAACTGGGCCTTGATGTGGTGAAACCATGGCTGCGGGTTATGTTACCAAAAGTCGGGCAACTTGAGCGTTGTGGCGTAGATGGTTGCATTGAAATCTGTTCTTCTTGCTCACATCGAGGGCGCCAATTGTGGCGATGTGGTCAATGATGAGACGAGAAGACGAAGGCAAATCCTGTGTCTCTTACTCTCCGCACAAAATGAACTTCACATAACAAGCGCCAAGCGACTGCCCTTTAACCTTTTGATCTCTATTGTACCTTTGTTATAGAAATGTCATCCTCCCTTAAAGATACAGTTCCCTGGTGAATGTCAATCCCTTGTGGGTCATCACAATCGAATGTTGTAATGTGCAGAACCGTGGCTATTAATACGTTGGACGGATATTACGGGAATCCTGGAAAATAGATGTGGCCGAATATGTCGTCACAACTTGAACCTAATGCTTTGAGACTATCATGGCGGACGTACCTCCTCGACCTCAGAGAGGTCCCCTTTAATGCTTCCTGCGCTGCCTGTTGGGCTTGTAGTGTAACTTGCTGAGCCTTCTGATCTTGGAATTTGGAATAACGGGCTGCTCTTTCAGCACGGTCCTACAAAACAGAGATAAAACAACAACAACAACAACAAAAATGTGAATTAACACATAAATATCACCAAATTAAAATCATTTATTCAACTATATTCAATTCAATTACAGTATTTGTGGTATCTTCAGGCAAAAAGAAAGGTAAAAACTAGTAAACCATCCATTCAACCGCCTTCGATAGTGTATCACTGCAGACCGTCAGGTAAATGCAGCTTTAGTTTTTCAGTTCCGTTGAGACAATTTAATCAATTTGCTGAGACCAGCGAATCCAAGTTACTCCGCCTTTATCTTTAGCACAGTGTTTTTTTTGCGGAAGGTAATGCAGAATGAAAGACTTGATTACCAAAGCAATTTGTTGTCTGACCCGCTCCCTGGCATTTCTATCCATCTCTCTCTCTCGGTTTCTCTCTTCCAGGATTTGCTTGGTCTTTTCTTCTTCCTGTTCCCTCTTTAAATTGTGCGGATCCTTTGACGTTTTCTGCTGCTCCTTTGGCTTCCTGATCTCCTTCTGTAGGAGAGGACAGAACAACGCCGAACCTAAGTCAAAATGATTTTTGGGTGGGCTCAGAGAACACACATCTTCAGAGTTTAGGTCAGTTATTCTTAACCAAGGTTCCTACAGGTTTCTTTCACTAGTTGGGGATGTGTTGAAGTAGAGAGTTACAGAGGGTGGGGGCAGTGACAGAGAAGGCTCGGCCCCCCCAGGCTTTGAGCTTGGCCACAGGGATGGCGAGGTTTGCATTCGAGGAGCGGAGGTTGCGGGAAGGAGCGTATGGGTGAAGAAGGTCGGAGGGGTAGTAGGGGGCTGACTAGAAGGGCTTTTTGAAGGTGAGTAGGAGGAGCTTAAATTGAAAGCGCTGGGCAATGGGGAGTCAGTGGACGTGATCAAGGGTGCGGGTGAGAGGTCGCGCGGTGGCGCTCTGGATGTATTGTAGTTTATTGAGGAGTTTGGAGGTGGTACCATAGAGGTTGCTATTTCAGTAGTCGAGGCAAGCGGTGATGAAGGCATGGATGAAGTTTTGGGCGGAAGTGAAAGAAAGTGAGGGACAGAGGCGAGAGATGTCCTTGAGGTGAAAGAAAGCAGTTTTGGTGATTTGGGTGATGTGTGTCCTGAAAGTGTTTCCATAGTGGCGCATCACATTGTTCAAAATTATGAAATTGATCCGATGCAATGTATTTTTACATCTTTTTTTTTTCTTCACACATCCCCAGAGTCCATTGTATCTGTGTCACCTGGGAGTTTTTCTTTACCTCATCCTCCAGCGTCGTCTTTTGCTGATGCCTGACATATCCAGGACATCCAGGTTGGTGTTAAATCCAGAAAGATAAAACATCATTAATATTTTGATCAGCGAAGCTAATGAAAAGCCTCTTTGCGTGTGTGCTGTTACCTGTGTACATCTTCATTCTTAAAGCATAAATCTGTAGGATCTGGATTTTCACTCGCTGCAGTCGTCATAGCTGACTGGCTACACGCAGCTGCAAGGATTACAAACACCAGAAAATAAGAAAAAAAAATTCAATATTTCATTGAAAAAATTCAAAAGTTCAAAAAGAACTGGCAGCAGTTCAATTGAACGTGCAAGTCGACTTTTCTCTGCCTATTTTTCTTCTGATCAAATGTTTTTGCAACATTAAGTGAGGGGTGATTGCGCGTTACATCAAGCTGCATTTGACAGATTAAAAACATGCAGCAGATGACAAATGACATAACAGAAAGGTGACGCCACAAAATCTTTTCTATTGTCCTCGCACTATATATCGTCAGATCACCCACTTCAAGATACCACCATCAGCTTTTAAAGTTGACATGACATTCGACATACGTTTAGTTGCCGCTTGAGGTTCCAAGTCTTCCAGCGCAGAGGGCCTCGTGAATGCTTCTGGTGGTGCGAGGTGCGCCGAAGGAGCCCTTCCAGGTTGTGTTGCACTGGGCGTCATAGTAGCAGCTGTCTCTTGTGACACCATTCCAGTGTCAATTCTTTGTGCGTGCATCTGAAGGAGTCCACATACATTTTGCAACTGTAATTTCCACCAGTGTATTGAGGAACGCATAGCAAATGACAACTTTTTTTTGGTTTTGTTCAACAATAGTACTTCTTGAAAACCAGCACTGTTGTTGATGTTTGACAGAGATGATAAGTGAACGCCCTGACACGAAATTCAACATTCACAAAATGGAAGACAAAGAAATGATTGAAAACTGAGATGTTGCTAAACAAGCCACATACATAACTCCCCAAATGATTTGAAATACCAGTTGTGGCTGTGGACTGTCTTTGCACTGTCCTCATTTGTCTATTTGCATTGTGAGTATAAAAGGCCATAAAAAAACTCATCGCCCGCCACTGATTTTATATATATACAGCTATATATCACACACACGCACACACACACACACACATACAGGCGGATGGATGATGGATTGATAGAAAGAAAGAAAAAGAGAAAAGGAGAAAAGAAAGAGAGGAATAGAACGCAAGACATAAAGAATAAAAGAAAGAAAGAATGAAAAGGAGTACAGTGGTACCTCTACGACAAATTTCTGAACTAGAACATTTTATAAGGAGAGACGCATTTTCCATGTAAATGCCCTAATTTGTTCCAAGCCCCGCCCCCCACCACCAAAATTCAGACATAAATGTTTCCTAAAGCATTAAAAAAATGCATCAAAATATGTAACAAATACATGTTACAATTAGATTATTGCACAATAAATGAGAGTTGTGCATAATGTAAAAAAAACAAAGAATAGAGTACCGTTAACGAATAAAAATGATGCTCATTTAACTTTTAACTGCGTCCTCATCGTTTTTTGCCCTCTTGAGTTCATGTTCTCTCTCAGAAGTGGTTTTTGCCTGGCGTTTTGAAAAGAACTGATCCGAGGATGTTTGTTTTTGTCAGCTTTCAACAATCCTTCGAAAATGTCCAAGGCAAACATCAGCATAGTGAGCGATCGCCGGACTGGTGAACACTTTTTCTGGGTGATTCACATTTACGTAAAAACGATCGGAACGCCTCATGGCCCGAGGGCCGAATGACGAGGACGCTGCATCGGCACGTCTATTGATCCATCTACACACATAGACAGATACGGTCGAAGTCCCTCTTGGCCAATGGGATGCCGGGATGATGCTCGGGAATTGCCAAAGGCAGCAGCTATAGGTGTGTTTGTGTTCAGATAACTCGAGAGCTGCGAGTGGCAGGCCATACTGTGTTTTTACCTTTCATATCTTGAAATTTCTTTTGTAACAAGAGGCAAATATTTTCCTGTTGAGACGTTTCGTAACTTGAAAATTTCGTATGAATAGACGTTCGTAAGTAGAGGAACGACTGTATTCAACATGTTTCTGGGCTGAAGGTGGTGGTGAACTAAAGTCTCCAAGTTAGTGATAGAAGGGGCCTGAGAATGGCGCGCCGCAGCAGCCAGATTCATTTGCAAGAACGAGGAGTCAGATATGAAAATGGGCAATCGAAAATCAGGGCTCCTACCTGTTGTACTTTGTTGATTCTAATCAGTAGTTCTTCGGCAGACACGCTGCCAGCAATGACCTCCAAAGGAATACCATTCTCCCCAATAAAGAAACTTGAGGGAATGCACACCACTGGATCTGCATTCAGGTCTTGTTAAAGAATAAGTTCAGATCACATTCAATTTTCAGTTTCCAAGCATACAAGCGACACAAATATTACATTTCTTTTTACCTTTACATTGTACCATACAAGAGGTTTGTGTGGATTCTATGATGAAGAGCAATGAAAAAAAAAGATACAGATCTGGGAGAACTGCACACAAGTGTCACTGAGGGAAAAGACAGATAAGAAGACAAGTGAAATCACATACAACACAAAAAAAAAATCACATTTTAGGAGAAGGAAACGCATATATTTTAATGGCACTTAAATCATTGACAGATTTTCACTAACTTTGGGCTGGCGCGTTCGGGAACCTATGGCTTGCGAGCCAGGTGTGGCTCTTTTGATGATTGCATCTGGCTCGCGGATAAAACAAAATATTCTCGATTTTTCACTGCTCATGTCCGGTTCAGGGCTAAAGTTGGCGGCAGGAGCAATTTTAATTGGATGATATTGGCCTACATTATCCGTTGATGGGTAAACAGGTAAACGCCCCCTTTTCAATCAGCCCGCTCGGTCATTAGCTCAAAGCTAATCCTTCGACGAATAAGATGGCGAATATATACACACACACTATCAAACAACACTCATACTGTTAGTACGAGTGTTGATGACCCATGATGGAATGACTAATCTTTATCTTTCAGGAGGGAATAAAATGCACTGAAAAATATTCTCTTGTTAATTACTTTCAGAGAAAGTGTTCAATTTAATACGGCACCTCTTGGCGTCCACTTGAATGGCCACGCAGCATTTTTGAGCCGTCTGTGAGACGCTGTCGTCCTCCCAGCTGGACATCAGGTTTGATGACTGCTCATCTTCACCTATGAGCAGGTCATGCAAATCAGTTTACTTTTTGAATAAGAAACTGTCAAAAATAATCACACACAAAATTTGAATAGCCGCCACTTTGGTTATTGAAGAGAATGGATAATTTTTTTCTTCCCTCTGTTCTTCTTACCTGTGCCTATACTGTATATGGATTACTAACATTCTCCTCGTCCGAAATTCAACGAACATGCGGAGGAAAGAAGGCCGCTTTCCCCCAACAGTGACCACTGGAAAAACGTATCAAAATATTTTTGTAATAGAAAAAGAATAAATATTGTGTCTCTCTTAGACAGGTACTGAACAGCATCAGTTGAGATTCATGACACTTTCACTCTGATTTTCTTATTATGACCATGTTAATATTATTTATTGACTGTATATTTCAGATACATTTGGATGAAGATACTATTAATAAAAAAATAACGAAATCCAGCGTGTACCTATTGAGCAAACAAAGTGAGACACCGCCAACACAGTGCCAAGATTCAAAGTATCAACAGTCTCCTCTTAATTTATAAATCACTAAATGGTGCCAGGCAAAAAAAAACCCCAAATCATTTAAAAGACATGTATGTGTACTAACACAATTTTTGAGTGGGCTAATGGATCGTTGTACAGATTTCATTCTTTCTTTTATCATGATGATGATGTCTTCTTGAGTTCTTCTATTAACGCTATAATGTTTATAACTCAAGCTAATCTTTCCAGCAAGAAGTTACTTCGTGAGCGACTCGAAAACAAGCTGATGGAAATCCTTTAATGGTAAATCGGGTTCTGCTTTGCCTGACATTTTGGAATCAAAGGCAATGACGTTCATACACGTTTCACATTTTAGGTTTTATTTTAAAACTGGGGCTCTCAGTCCTTTACCGTAATGCCCACTTTACAGATATTGAACATTTAAGTAAGGCCTTGACTTTATATTTGAAAGCGGAGAGTGACCCGATCGCAGTTGACGGGTGTCATTGATATCGTTAATGTAAAGTCTTTTGAGCTTGAGTCAAATTTTTGAGTGCACGCAGTTTTGAAATGAAGAGGTACGCTAACTAGCTTAGTATACTCCTACTCATGTCAGGCAGAAAAAGATCGCTAGGATCATCTATCGTCAAAAATGGAAGCACATACCTATGATCACGATGACAAAGACAAAATTCCTCTGTTTCGCCAAACTAATGGCATCTGGTATGGACCCACTGAACCAAATCATTTTACAGGTTTCGTGTTGTATACACAGCCAGCTACGGATATTGCTTCCACTGTTTTGTTTCTCTCTCTCTCTCTCTCTCTCTCTCTCTCTCTCTCTCTCTCTCTCTCTCTCTCTCTCTCTCTCTCTCTCTCTCTCTCTCTCTCTCTCTCTCTCTCTCTCTCTCTCTCTCTCTCTCTCTCTCTCTCTCTCTCTCTCTCTCTCTCTCTCTCTCTCTCTCTCTCTGTTTTTCCTCCTCTCCCCCCGGTTCTTCTTCGTCACTCTCTTCTCAAAGAACAAGAAAAAGAAGAAGAAGAAGCAGAAGAAGAAGAAGAAAAGAAGAAGAAGAAGAATATTATGATTATTTTTGACAACGTCAACATGGCTGCTGTCACTGATGTAAGTTAAAATACCAAGTCACAAATCATTGAAGGAAAATAACGTAAACGTTGATTCCGCTGTCGCTTGATTTAACAACGGAATATCTGTATTTATAACCCGCTGTCGCTTAATTTAGCAACGGAATATCTGCGTTTAAAGCCATTTTTGTCCATTCCAGCCCGAATCGGAGGTATTCGAGATCACGGATTTCACCACTGCGTCAGAGTGGGAAAGGTATTGTTTTGGAGTTACAGTATACTCCCTTGCTTCTACGTTTACTTGAAATATACACACCTTGTACCAGTTCACAATTATTACTACTCAGCTTCTCGTGGAATTATAAAGGGACATTCTAGAAATGGAGGACGTTTTACGTCCCAACCATCAGAATTTAAATAATCCACATACAAAATACTAAAATATGCACTTACTCAGGGAATTCATTTCTTCTGAGACCAAATATTGAAAAAAAAAAGAAAAAGCGAAATTTCGTTTTTAAAATACTAAAAAAAGGTCTGGAGTGCACTCTCTAATTCTATTTTTCTCTTGTCCCAGCAACCCAATGACCAAATTGAGTCTCAAATAAAACAGGAAAATGCATCCATCCGCTTTCTGATCCACTTACAAGCGTCGGGACGTCTTGGAGCCTATCCCAGCTGTCTTTTTGGGCATCAGGCAGGGGACACCCTGAACCGGTTGCCAGCCAATCGCAGGGCACACAGAGACGAACAACCATTCGCGCTCACAATCACACCTAGATACAATTTTGAGTGTTCCATTAACCCGCCATGCATGTTTTTGGAACGTGCGATGGAAGCCAGAGCACCTGGAGAAAACCCACGCAGGCACGGGGAGAACATGCAAACTCCACACAGGAGGGCTGGAGCCCGGTATTGAAACAGGGACCTCTGCACTGTGAGGCGGACATTCAAACCCATGTGTGGGCAATTCCAGTCCTGGAGGTCCAGTCGCTCGCTATCCTGCATGTTTTCCATCTCTCCCATCTGCAACACACCTGATTCAAATGAACAGGTTCAAGATCAGTCTTCCGCAGAGCTTGCAGACGATCTGATCATACAGACAGACAAACAGCCAGCGGAGAAGCAGGAATTGACACATTTTACAGTGCCGAATAATTAAATAGATAAATAATCGTCGCGTCGACTATTAACTCATGAAATCCCGGCCATTTTCACTGGATTTTGACTGATTTTGCAGATTATTGTGTTCTATTGCAATAAACATGCAGCCAACCAAAAGAAAGAGGAAAATCTCTTCTTGATGCTGAAAAAAAAGTCACACGCATAAATAGATTTAGAAAGAGATTGGCACCAAAAACAATGTCCAGTATGTAGTTTTTAAATCCTATTGGACATATATTTACTCCCACATACATTATATTTCAACATTTATCATCACAGGAAATTGTGTTCAATACATAAGTTGCTGTAAACACTCATGCAGATGCATTCTACATGCACAATTATTTTAGGTTGATGTCCTGTTTTGTGTTATGATCAGGAAAAAAAAGTTTTATTTTCACTTCTAACATATGTTGTGACTGAACATGTTTTTATGACTTGATTTAAGACTTGCTTGAGCCACGTAACTGACCCGTTTGAAATTAGTTGGTGGCCGGCTTGACTTGCTGATGGAAGACTCAGCTAATGGTCTCCGATATACTGGTACTCTTGATTTGTTGTATAATGTATATGGAATTTTTTAAAAAATCATTAGTTCCATACAAATTAGTTTACTCTGCTTATACATCTCTGGACAATGCCCAAAGCTGACAACATTCCCTTTCAGAATTTATTAGCCTATTTTACCCAAGATATTCTCAACTCTGATGTTGGCTCATGTCAATGTTTAAATTACATGTATGTCCAACTACTGGTCGTCATGTCATTCAAACTTATTTCTTTACTTCAGGTTTGTGTCCAGGGTTGAAGAAGTCTTAAATGAATGGAAACTAACTGGAAATTCAACAAGGAAGTTGTCCAAAGAAAAGGTAAATAGCTTTCAAAAAGAAAATGTGGACGCTTAACATGACTGTTAGTTCTTGTTTGACAAGTGGTCCTCCTTTGTTTGCACAGGCTGACTATTCGAATGGCACTTGGGAGGAGAAATCTCAGGAGATTAATTTTGTCGATTTTACCTTCTCCATAACCCACTATGCATTGGTGCAGGAGAATGAGAACGATACAAATACTGAATTGGAGGAAGGTATGGTCTCTTTTGTTTCTTCGTTTCCAGTCAATATCCCAACTTAAATCCACATGGAACTGCCAATTGTTTCTTGAATGTTCTTGAATTTTTAATGCTGCTTGTTATCTCTCAAGGGGAAATTGATTTTACACATGCACATACACAGACGTGTGTCTGTGTGTGTGTGTGTGTGTGTGTGTGTGTGTGTGTGTGTGTGTGTGTGTGTGTGTGTGTGTGTGCGTGCACAGCGTATGTTTATGTATGTAGAGACGAACTGGGAATACTTGACACCATACGGAATTTTTCTAGCAAAATATACTAAGCTTGAAGGCTACTTAAAAAAAAAACATTAAGAGAGCAATGAACTAAAATTTTTGTGAGACAGTTACAGGAATGAGAATGGCATGAGTTTACAATGTGTCTCTGCCACCTTTTTTACATAACCTGCCCTTTGGCTGTAAATGATTTGTAGACAAAACCTAAATTGCAGTTATGCTTTGTTTTGTTTTTCCCCAGCTCCCTTTCCCCTTGCAATGCAAGACCTTTTGTGCACCAAAAATGACTTCCCTCCTCGTGCCCACTGCTTGGTCAGATGGTGAGTTTTATGGTCAGATGGTGAGTCTTCCCGAAGGATGCTTTGAGAGCAATAAGTCAGAGTGGATATTCAAACCGCTGACCCTTCAGTCACTGATTGACTATTTGTAAACGGCAAATTCAAACCGATTTGGTCCATGAGAGCTCATAAATTTGGTTCAAGTGAAGATGAAGATCACCAAGTCAATCCATTTTCTTTTTGTTGACAGGTACGGGATAAGAGAGTTTGTTGTCATCTCCCCAGGACCCAACGTCGAGGCTATCATCAGCGAGTCGAAATGTAATTTGCTTCTCAGCTCCATCTCAGTTTCTCTGGTCAACAGTGGCTGGTGAGACACCATCAGCACTCTTCTTCAGCATACTTTCTACAAAAATAGGAAGACAACATTGTTTTTCAACAGCTTTACTATATTGAGATCAAACAAATTAGACTTTCCATCAGTCTGATTAGCTGTATTGGATCGGCTAATATTTTGTATACTATGTTAATTCTGTGATCAAGTATCAAACTCCAACAGTATCAATCCACACATCAGTCCCAGAGGCACAATTGAAGCAGTTTTAGTTGCCCTTTTGTGTATTTCCACTTGGAAACACCACTCCGAGTTGGACAAAGCCTGCACACAGTCATTAGTATATTTTGAGTTTGACATTATGCGGTATAACGTAAATTGGGACGGTTGTTTTTCTTCAATTAATGATTGACGACTCGAGTTTCATGCCTGCACTAACCTAGAGCGCCTAAAGAGGAATATTTTAGGTAGGATAACAGACGGAAAACCTTTGTAAATCAGTCTTTTCATGGGAAGGATGCTATATTTGGATCATTTTGGGGTCAGATTTTTCCGTTTTAGAGGTTAACAAAACCAACTACTGGGAACAGAGGAGCAAAGAATGTCAATATCACGGTACTTCAATATTTTTTGCCTCAACGGTTGATGATAAAACAAATTGAAAATTTCTAACGAATCTTTGTCTTTTTGTCCTCTACACTCAGCCAAGTCCCCATGTTTGTGCAGATCCAGCAAAAGTGGAGGCGACTATATTCTGGTGAATGCCAGGGACATGGTGTCCACACCGAATTTGAGATGGTACACCTTCGTAAGGTACCAAGTCAGTACAACCACCTGTCTGGCCTTCTTGACATCTTCAAATCAAAGACAGTAAGTAAATGGATGTATGTTTTGGATGAATGTAACACCTCTTCCTGCTCAGCAATAGCAGAGTTAAATCAGGCGCAACAGAAGCCAGCGTTCGCCCCGCTAACTTTGGGTGCATCAGCGGCGTTCAGCTGAAGCCAACTTTGACCTGCTAACCTCGGCGGCTGAACGCTAACCGCTGTCCCGACAGCTGTTAGCCAGTTAGCTGCAGAGGCTCACTGCCAGGGCTGGCTGCCTACCTGTGGAGTCTGAAAATACTTATCTGAATATTTCTTTTAACCGCTTGTGACAGCTCGACCTTCATAATACACATATTATAAATGTTGTCACAATACATTTCTCTCCCTCTCTTTAGGGATACACCATATATCCCTTGCCGCCAATCAACGTCGCAATCCGTTTTACCTACATTCTTCAGGACTGGCAGCAGCATTCTTGGCCCCTGCAGCCTCCCGGTAGGTTTATATTGTAAAGTACTTTGAAAACACATTTTTAAAGGTGCTATATAAAGAAAGTTATTATTACTAAACAGCTATAATTCAGTTTCCTGATGCTCTTTGTGGATTTTTGGCAGACTTTGACAACCTTCTCGGAGGTGAGGTGGGAGTGGAGGAGTTTGGGAAGCTTCCATTTGGTGCATGTGAAGAAACAATCAGGTGAAATTCTATTTATATTCGAGCAGGGGTTGTAACGTCACAAGAATTACATACAGTGCAGTTTAAAAGTAGTTGCCCTCTTCTCAAATTTAGATTTTAGATTTTTTTTTTCTTTTTCCCTACTTTATTCAAGATTATCAAATGTAAATACCCGGCAGAGATAATCCAAATAAACATAAAATGCAGTTTTCAATGCAAACAATTAAAAAAATAAAAATTTTTAATCGACCTCTCAGTAACTCGTCATGTGCCCATGAGCATTAATAACAGCTTGACGTTATGAATCACTGGATTCAGAATGTTATTCAGGTCGTATGGTCCTGTCACAAAGTGTAGGGCAGTTCTGTACCGACTGGACACACCGGCCCACACTGTAACACCGCCACCACCAAAAGGAAAGTGGGAGGAAACCCGAATACCCGGAGAAAACCCATGCATGCACGGGGGAGAACATGCAAACCCCAGGAATGCTGGAGACTAGATTCAAACCCTTGACCTCTGCATTGTGAGGCAGATGTGCTAGCCAGTCGGCAATTGTGCCACCGGAAATAGAAACACATGACATTAAACGTGTAAAATCTCGAATGCTGATAACCCTACCCAAAAAGTCACAAAACCTAGCATTTTAAAGCTGTTGATTGCCCATATGAAAACTTGATAATATACAATGTGAATGATACTTTTAAAAAGCCTATTTTTCTTTTCCTTTTGAAGTGAGCTTCATCTTTCAACCACTTGGCCTGAGTTGACAGAAGGCACTGTACTGGACAATGACGTTTACAGGTAAGCGTGTCTTTCATCCTGTAACACGACACTTGTTTTTTTTTCTCCATTAGGACTATTATGTAATGTGCCATACACTATAATATAGTTGTTGCCATATTGAGGTATCGGTGACAGCAGTGCACATTATGGATTAAGGAGAAGGAGGGACAGAGGAAGGGCGAGAGAGAGATGTGCACGCTAAGCCTGGGCAATATATCTTTATTGTATCATAATCGAGACATCAAGATATTAATATCGAAATAAGTGGATAAAATTGCTGATCTTTGTTGACTGCCCCCATCTTTTTGTGCATTGTTCAATGGGGTTCAATGTTCAATGGGGACCCTCAAAACGCGATCCAGGCGTCGTTCCTTGAGTCTGCAATTTCTGCCAAACGTTCATCAGCAAAGCTGGGAAAACTTGGGGATATGTGATTTCTTCGTTGTTGCTTAAATATGCAAAAATAACTTAATAAAATCATCTTGATCAACTGGCTCAAATATATTTTTAACAGTGATCTTGACCCTCTCCATGCGCCTCACTGGGCACTCCGGATCAAGACAGTTGAACATCCTCAGTGTTTACTGGGTAAGACACTCACTTGTTGTCCTCTTTATGGTCTGATTAATTTAAAGTTTTTTTTTGTCATTCAAGTAAAACTATAGTCATATATACGATTATATACTATCTTTGGAACAATGATAATCTAATTTCTTATGAAATATGAGTTCTTTTGGTGGCTATTCTTCCAACCTGGCTCACTAAAACCCCGCCTGTCCCCCATGTGGCTGCCATGCCACTTTCATGATGTCTACAAGTCAGCTGCTCACTCTGCCCACGAAACACGAAATTTTAATAATAATAATAATAATAATAATAATACATTACTGCTGCCTAATGAACCTCATTGGCGAATTGCCGTCATGTGACAACATGAGTGACTGTGTAACTACTGCTGCTTTGGAGCATTAAAAAATCCATCTGTGTGTCTAGCTACACTATACTATATATCCAGTATGTGTACTGTTTCATATATATCGCTACTCCCTGGGGAAAACTCCCTGGGGAAAACTCCGGACTATAAGCCGCTCCGTGCTGGAGCCTAACCCAGCTGTCTTCGGGCAGTAGGCGAGGGACACCCCGGACCGGTTGCGAGCCAATCGCAGAGCAGACAGAGACGAACAACCATCTGCGCTCACATTCGCACCTACGGACAATTTAGAGTGTTCAATCAGCCTGTCATGCATGTTTTTGGAATGTGGGAGGAAAAGGGAGCACCCGGAGAACACCCACATAGGCACGGGGAGTACATGCAAACTCCACACAGGAAGGTCTGAGCCGGGATCGAACCCACAACCTCTGCACTGTGAGGTCGACGCCCCATTAACATCAATTGTACACAATTGGATATCATAACATGTCCATGTTATCTTAAAAAGAGTTTGAGCTGTTCCTATCTTCTCCTGCAGGTGACTTGCTGACAGACCTATTTAAGTTACGGGGCAGAAAGGAGACAACAGACGAGATTCTTGGAAGAGGATCGGCTGAGGAGGAGGGCAAAGGTTAGGTTGTTGAGTTTGATACTCGGCGTTTTAACTATGCGAGTCAACTTCAAAATAAAAGCGAAAAACAAGTAAAGTAATACTTTACATGGAAATCAATACTTTAATGAGATTTTAATTTGAACCGTCATAGCGGTTGCCCTGTCATTGAATCGAGAGTGTTCTTAGTGCGCCCACGTGCGCTGACAGACTTGAACTAGAGTGCAATGTTGAATTTGCGGTCTCCATGCCCAGTGGTACACCGCTTATGTGCACCCCGAATCAGTGTATTGGAAAGCGAAGATGGCACTTATCAAATTTGACTGTAAACTGTGTTTCTTTACAGATAGTAACATCAGTTCCGCTCTATCAAGGCTGACAGAGCCAACTGCACCGGTCCCGATCTCCAAACTCTCAGTTTCGAGCATGGTGCATAATGCTCGAAAGCACATTCAACGGCACAGACTTAATGATGAGTCCCCACTTGGCATTGAAGAACTTAATTGTATTCTTCAGGTAAGCATTTTTCATATCTTAAATGTTCTGGTTATTCAACATGATTAGTAATCAGACGTTAAATCTCATGGTAAGGTTAAATAAATACATTTAGAAGAAATGTGATAAACAGAGTATGTTTGTTTTATGAAGTTTAGAGTGCTGCTTACTTCAGGAAAAAAACTACGACATAAAACAAAACTCTCACGCAGGTATAGTAATCCCTCGTTTATCGCGCTTAATGGGGACCAAAACCACCTGTGATAAACGAAAGTCCGCGAAGTTGCGACCAATTAACATATATAGGTTACTTTATTTTTTTAAGTCAGCAAAAAGTCCGCAAACGGTCCGCGAGAAGCTGCAAAACAACAGCAAGTCACATAGAGCAACATACAGTATACAGTCCTTTTAAAAAAAAAATATGTTTGAAAAAATCCGCGACGCACTGAAGCCGCGATAAACGAACCGCGAAGTAGCGAGGGATCACTGTAATCCTTCTTGATTGATTTGATTTCTGGCATTCTGATAGTTGAAGGTCCAAAATCTTTATGAAATTACTTGAATTAATTTTTTTTTACTCTCTGAAATTGTTTTATGCACTGCAATTGAGAATTCTTTTACAACTGTGATTGACAAAAAGTCATTCTCTTGAACTAATTGCATTTATGTTATTTCTTACATCAGATGCAAAAAAACCTTTCATTGTAAGTTGTCTCCCCGCCACCCCCCTCCACCTCTCCCTATGCTCAGTATCTTTTTCCAGATGCTGCTACGGATAAGACAGAAAATCAATCTGCGCAACCAAATAGCTATGGAAAGTCCCAAAAAGATCAAAATACTGACGTAAGTAAATATTACTCAGTTATTCATTCTTTGACTGCAACCACATACGGTGAATTTGTTGTATATGTATGGATTTATCAGATGTTTTGGTATTTATAACAAAAAAGAAAGACATTTATTGTAAAAGATGGCATTGGACACAACATAACCATATGTATGATACAGGTAGCTAGAAATCACTTCAAAAGCCAGCGAAGTCAAAGATGAGTGGAGAGAAGGATAAGAATAAATGTGTACATGGTTTGACTATGAATGTAAAAAAAATAAAATAAACATTAACAGCTGATTTTTTTTTTTCCCCACCTGTGACAGGACCTTTTTATTCAGTTGAAGTCGGCACCAGTTGAAAGTCTGACCCATCGGCTGGCACTCTGCATGTGTCTGGTCAACATCTACCATGGCGGGCTGCGGGCTGTGGCCTACCTCTGGCAGGAGTTCGTCCTCGAGTTGCGATACCGCTGGGAAAACAATTACCAAATCTGTGGGTGGGTGTCACACATTGGGTCATTATTAGTCTCAATTGATTAAGAGCTGCTGGCTAAACTTCCAATTTTATTTTACTCTAATGCTTAAAATACTGTTTCGGAAAAAATAGACTTTTCAGATGCTTATTGAACACTGAAAGAGCAGTCAAACACAAATTCAGCACTTTGGTGACATTTATGTTAGATTATAAAGCCTGGCTCCTAGTCTCTGCT
Source organism: Hippocampus mohnikei (assembly GCA_026261675.1). Lineage (NCBI taxonomy): Eukaryota > Metazoa > Chordata > Actinopteri > Syngnathiformes > Syngnathidae > Hippocampus > Hippocampus mohnikei. The sequence goes on along the minus strand of JAKGUB010000106.1, from coordinate 2,602,182 downwards.
CTCATTCATCCAATAGTGTTCTCTGGTGTCTTCCAAACATCCAAAAATCTCATTGTATACCATTGTATAACCAATTTTTAACAACCAAAGAAAATCACAAAAAAGTGACACAGGTTATGTACCTTCTGTTATGTATTCAGCATGTATTTAAACAGCATTAAATCAAAGAATAAAATGAGTTTTTAGACGAGTTTTAAAGATGGGCAGAGAGGGGGTTTCCAAAGAGAGGGACCAGCAACGGAAAAGTTTTGATCCCCTCTGAGCCTGCGCTTAGTTCTCGGTACCTCTTATAGTATCTGGTCCGCAGACCTGAGGCACCCGGCAGATGTGTCGGGACTAGGCTATCAAAAGAATTGAAAAGAAATAAGCCAGCTGCCTAAAATGAAAGAAGCTGGATTTAATTTCACTGTCCAGTTTAAGACCCAGGTTTGAGACTGTTGTCTTCAGATAAGGAGCCAGGGGGGCCAAAGTCCACAGGATGGGATTTACAAGTTCATGTGATGACTGAGAGCCAGGCCTATAATCAATGTGACTTTCCAAATGTGCTTCTGGAAGAACGATCAAAGATGCCCAAAACATATTCCCAAACATACTTGCAATCTTTACGAAAAGCCTTCTCAGACCAAAAGAAGCTGTTTTTAGCTGCAAAGGGTGGACTGTGATCATATGAAACCCCATGGATTAAGAATGGGATATCACTTGAGCTCAAATGTGTGTCAAGTGAGGAAATACTTTAGTTGAAGAGGTTCCAGGAATTGTTTTAATTTTGCCCTGTCAGTGTGAGGTTGCGCGCTGAGGTTTTGCAATTCCTCCAGCCGGGATGGCACATTTTTTACTCAAAAACTGCCTTTGTAAATTTTATCAGAATTTAATATTGGCTTGCATTTTCTATTTAATCAATTTGTTTTGGAGAAATTAGTGAATAACTAATGACTCTCAAAGATCAGCAATATAGTCATGCCCCTCCTCTCCCTCCATGTCTTGGTGGGAGTCACGGAAGGAACCCAACAGCATGTGTCCATTCAAAATAATTGTAACTTACATTGCTAAAATTGTCAAAATAACGGTGCTCAATCGGCCCCAAAATGTATGTGGGGATCTCTACTTGATATTTTTGACATTTTGTCTTCTGTTTCATTTCATCAATATCTGCAGATTGCAAGAAGAACTACCCGATCTCCGCTGTTGTCTTCTACATCAGAAGCTGCAGGTAGTTAGATCTCTTCATTATAAGATGCAGAATGACATGTTTTGAAGATAAGATCAACTTTATTTGTCCCACACTGGGGGAATTTGCAATTATTAAAGGGAAGTCCATTTGTTTAGACAAGTTCACCTTTTATGTTAGAATTGTTGTATATAAAAATAATCCGGCTAGAAATATAATCAGTTGGCTAGAAATAGGTCTTAACGTGATGCCGTTTATTTTGTCTCTCGGTGTAGATGCTGAATTGTTGCATCAAGAGGAAGCAAGCCAGAGATAACATTTGCAACACCCCCGAGAGAAGCAGCGAAACTGCCTCCCAGAACGTCCACCAACCGACGCAATTTACAGCAACGGCTTCCTCCAGCCAAATAACTGCTGGGTCACCTGGGAAATCCTTGGACTCTTGGAGTGACAGTGAAGAAGAGTTTTTTGAATGCTTGAGTGATCAGGGGGACACTGAGACTCCGTCGATGAGAAGGGAAAAAGATGGCAGCAAAACAAGAGCAGAGGGCAGGATGCACCCCTGTAACAACATGACCCTTCTGAACTCTTCAGAGCTTCTCTTTATTCCTGTGACACAAGTAATTTTTTTCACCGCTTACCTGTTGTTCATTTTTTGGGGGCAGAATGCTTTTTTTTTTTTTTACATCAATATTTTACTGAACAATACCGTTATGTGGATATCTGAGCTAATGTGCACATGTTTGTGTAAATTGTAGCAGATGAGACCAAGATTGATCACATTTTATTATTATTCAGTAGTGGCCATTTGGTGAAGGTGTTTATGTCAGTGTGGGGTTTTTTTTTTCCGATTTATTCATCTCTATATCAAGCATGGCAGGAGTCTTTAAATTAATTATTATTAATATATAAATTAAGTGCTTTTGTGTTTGAACAGGAACCTGCTCCCATGACTGAAGATTCATTAGAGGAGCAGTCTGAAATACTTGCCAAACTGGGGACATCAGCCGAAGGTGCCCAACTCCGTGCTCGGATGCAAAGTGCTTGTCTTCTGTCTGACATGGAGTCTTTTAAGGTTAGACACACCAAGGGTCAAATTGACAAAGAATGAACTGCGGCCACTGATGGGACCTTCAATTGCACTTATTTTCACCCACATCTTGCTCCGTTTTAACGCCCTGCTCACAAAGGATATTGCGCTAAGGTTATACCAGTGCAAACAGGCCCACAAAGTGGTGAAGCTAGTGAGGTGCTACAAAGAGAAATGGGCAAAACGGTCCGATAGGTGTTCTAGGCTTGTGGCATCAAATTAAAACGAGACTTTCGGCAGGAATTAATTAGTCTGAATTACTGCCGAAGTTGCATTAAGAAAGTATTGAACAAAGGCTGTGAATACTTACATACGTGTGATTTTTAAAAAAACATTTTTATACATTTGCAAACACTTTTTCTTTTTGAGGTGTTGTGTGTAGAATTTTGCGGGGTATAATGAATGTATTCAATTTTGGGATGAGGCTGTAACAAAACGTGTGCAGAGAAGTGGAGAGCAGTGAACGATTGCGCACATGCCTAGCTTAGAGGGAACACATGTCAAGGGAGGGTTTTTTTTTCCCAGAAGTGGCTTGCATAGTATTGTTGTATATTTTATCCTATTATGCTGCTGATTGAATAAATCATGTTATTTTCATTTTTTCTTGTGATAGGCAGCCAACCCAGGTTCTGTTCTGGAGGACTTTGTTCGCTGGTACTCCCCCAGGGATTTTTTGGAGGAGGAGATTGTCGACGAGACGAGTCAAACCGTTTTGAAAGGCCAGCTAAGTCCAAGGATGAAAATCCCAGGCAACATATGGGTCGAGACTTGGGAGAATGCCAAGGCTGTACCTGCACATCGCCAGAGGAGGCTTTTTGATGATACCAAAGAAGCAGAAAAGGTCAGAAAATATTTCAATCCTTCAAAGAGCAGCACATAATGTACAATTGGAAAGCAATTGGTGAACTCATTCTTCATGATTGAAGCTACAGTTAGGGTCAAATTCTTCATGTCAGATGGCTCCAAATTTTGGCCTTTGCTCTTTTCATTTATTCATAAAACATGTTTATTTGCCCTCATGCGTATGCTGTCTCCATTCTTGTCTTCAACTTCAACTGCTGTCTGCTGTGTTCACTGTTTTAAGTCAAATCGCTGACTTTGCCGGAATTTACAGCACACGTGATGTTTTCAAGGCCGTATTCCCTTGCAGTGGATCTACAGGCCAACAATACACAGAAAATCACTACTTAATGTCTATTATGCACGTTTGGCTACTGGCTACATGAACAGAAACACAGCTTAATGTGACATGAACAATTCAAACTTGTTCAAACTTCTGTATTGTACTTGTTTAGCCACATATTTCCGAAAGGTCTTTATGAGAACGTTACCTGTCGTACCTTCGTTGTGTCTCCCTTGCTCCTCATGAACCTCATCTTTTTTTCTGTCTTACCAAGCCGGATGTATTATTTGTTTTTATTGGCGGGGCTGATGAATCCCGACACCTGCTATACCGGAATGACATGCTACAATCACAGAACAATGACGAACAGCCATAATTCATTTTTGGCCAGCCAACTGTCACAGATAAATGAATGTGTGGGGAAAAAAACTGACAATGATTGTTTAAAAAGTTACCTCAGCATTAAGGTCGATTATTGTTTGGAATCTGCTTGGTCTTTCAGGTCTTGCATTTTTTGGAAGTGCAGAAACCTGCAGACCTGAGTTGCCATCTCCTGCCATGCATAATACATGCTGCAATTTTGAAGTTGAAAGAGGAAGGTGAGTACCTCTCAATCAAGGCATTGTTATGTATGTAAGTGGTTTAAAGTGATGCAGATTTTTACAGGTGCATTTTTACTGGTACAGGCACCTCCAAAGGTTTTTGAACGGTCTACAGCAAATTGGATAGACATCAATCATCAATCATTATTACAATTACAATGATTTAAAATCTTTGGGGATTTCTTGTCCTGTGAATTCTTTTTATACCATTTTTGTCCCAATTTACGGTGGGGGAACAAGAAACATGTTTGAAGTGCTCCACAGTGTGACTAACTTGAAAAGTTATACTCAACTCAGTGGCACCTCTACTTACGAAATTAATTAGTTCTGGAAGACATTTCTTAACTCGAAAATGTTGTAAGTCGAGACGCGCTTTCCATGTAAATGCCTTAATCCATTATAAGACCCCCCAAAATTCAGACATAAAAGTTTTCTAAAGCATAAAAATGTTCCAATTAAATTATTGCACAATAAACGAGAGTTGTGCAGAATGTAAAAAACAAAGAATAGAATAGAGAATAAAAATGATGCTCATTTAACTTTTAACTGTGTCATCATTGTTTTTTGCCCTCTTTAGTTTATGTTCTCTCTCCGGAGTGTTTTTTTTCCCTGGCGTTTTGTAAAGAACTGATCCAAGGACATTTGCTTTTGTTGGCTTTTAACAATCCTTAGGATATGTCGACACAAACACACATACCATTGCCTTAGATGTCCCTCTTAGCCAATGGGATGCCAGAATGATCCTCGGTAATAGCCAATGACACAGCAGCTATCAGTATGTTGCGTTCAGGAAATTCGGAGCGGCAAGTAGCCGCCCATACTGTATTTTTACCTTTCGTATCTTGATATTTATTTCATAACAAGAGGCAATATTTTCCAGTTGAAGCGTTTCGTAACTAGAAAATTTCGTATGAAGAGACGTTCGTAAGTAGAGTTACCACTGACCTGCATGGAAAAGCCTTGGTGAACCAAGGATTGTTTGATTTGTATTTTCTACATTTTTCTTTTACAGAGGCATTTGAAAACATACCATCTGTCAAAAACAACATCCACAAAGCTACAGTTCAAGCAAGCAAGCTGCTGCAACAATTCAATCCCGACTACAGTAATTTAGAGGTCAGGAGAATTTTGGACTCGTCGAATCTTACAAGCACCCATTTGTGACTTTTTCCTTCCTTATAGGATTGCATTGACTTTTTGATTGCCATGGAGATGGTCATCGCCCAGTATCGGTCTCTCAAAACAAAGTTTGCAATTGCTGAGGCTGAGAACGAAGAGCAAAGAGAGAATCTAAGACAGTAAGTGAAATATTAAATAACTTGCTTACTTAACCTGACTTCTTTACTAGTCGATTAGACGACAATGAAGCCTTGAAGTTCAAGACAATCAATGACTTGATGTTGGTCAACGTTTATTGAGTCTTTCAAAAGAAAATCTTTAACTGTATCTCTCTCCTTTACGCACGTACATCCGGTCCCGTTTCTCTTGTTCCTAACCCGGTTTCAAAGCTAACTCTATATTCACTGGCTTTGGAAGGAGTCTTGGTATTCCTTTTGTAGTTGAGCCTGATGAATGGAGTCAGGTTTCCTGAATGCTTGAGAATATCAACTCAGTTGTCCTTCTCCTAAAAAAATAAAAATAAAGGGAACACTCCCTTAGAGATAAGGTGAGAAGCTCGGTTATCTCAGAGTCGAGCTGCTTCTCCTCGACATCCATAGGAGTCAGATAAGGTGGCTTGGGCGTCTGAAAAGGATGCTTCCTGAACGCCCCCCTGGTGAGGTGTTCTGGGCATGTTCCACCGACAGGTGGCCCTGAGGACGATCCAGGACAAGCAGGAGAGTCTATGTCTCCTGCTTAGTCTGAGAATATCTTGGCATCCCCTAGGAGGGGTTTGGGAGAGGGAAGTCTGGGCTTCCTTGCGAAAGCCGCTGCCCCCTTGACCCAACCCCAGACAAGCACTAGAAAATGGATGGATGGGTGGATTTAATGCTGTAGTAGTGCTTAAATGTCAAAAATATCTACCATATTTTCCGGACTATAAGTCGCTCCTGAGTATAAGTCGCACCAGCCATAAAATGCATAATAAAGAACAAAAAAACATACCGTACATAAGTCGCACTGGAGTATAAGTCGCATTTTGGGGGGAAATGTATGTGATAAAATCCAACCCCAAGAACAGACATGTCATCTGGAAAGGCAATTTAAAAAAAAAACAGAAAACAACACGCTGAATCAGTGTACAATATGCTAACGTTACATGACGCATACACGACGGACTGAGAACGTGCCTGGTATGTTCAAGTAACATCTTAAGAGTTATTCAGATAACTATAGCATAAAGAACATGCTAACAAGTTCACCAGCGAAGATGCAGCGTTTCCTCTTCTACGTCGCTTACATCAGACTCATCGAGGTTTTATCAACACAGGTCTAGAGCGGCCTCTTGCGGTTTAATGTGAAAAGAACATGTGAAATGATATAATAATGTGTTAATAATTTCACCCATTAATCGCTCCAGAGTATAAGTCGCACCGCCAGCCAAACTACAAAAAAAACTGCGACTTATAGTCCGGATAGTACGGTATTTTGATTTACCCAAAAGAAAAGAATTGATTCTTTTTTCACTTCCTGTGCCAACTATGACCCTGACCTTCAACTTAACTCATACAAAGCTATTGATCATACGTTCGCATGGTTTCACTGTTATAACCAGCCTCCTCATGGCAATTTTAACTTGGCCCACAATGAAAATAATTTCTGGCTGAAGGAGGACATTTGGGAAGCAATTGGGGCCTTTGTTGAATATGTCAGTATTTAAGGTTGATGTGACCATGAAACTTTTCTTTTCGTTTTCAGATTTCTTAACTCTCTGCTAGAAGAGCCAGAAGTTGTGGTGAGTGGAGCTGGTCAGGGAAAGATTGGTGGCATCATTCACAGGCTGTTTGTGAATGTGCAAGAGGTAAGCATCTCTACATCATTGTTTGCGCATCTGTGTGTGCGTGTGTGTGTGCGCGCGCCCCCCCTGCATCTTTGTTTGAGCATGAGAAAGTGATAGTGAACGAGAGAACGTATGAGAGAGCAAGCCTGTTTAAGGTAGATGCCGTCCGGGTGCACATGATCACTTGATGGGACTCTACCAAGTGGCAACCGCCGGAGGGGAGGTTTAGCATATTCAATTCTGCATTTACGTGTAAGATAAAAACGGGTATTGTGTTGATACGGCTAAAACAAGTGTGTCCATATGTTTCTAATAGGTACATATTATTGAGACTGTTTTTTGTGGGTTAGCTGTCACCCTTCAATTCATGTCAATGGTTTGTGCCACCACTGTTTAAGGTCTGAAGCAGGGGTGCCCAAACATTTTGGTCCGAAGATCGACTTTTCGATCAACCAACATCCCGCGATTGACCCGTTACCGCAGAGAACATGCAAATTTCACACAGGAAGGCAGGAACCCCGATTCAAACCCATGGGGCGCACATTCTCACCACCATCTGTACTCATTTGTGAATCCTCAATAACTGCTTTCCTTTTCTTTGAAAACAAAGGTTTGAATCATTCTATAGGACAAGCCTGCCTCGCCACCGAACCTTTGCAAATGCAGCTTTCACACTTGCAAGTCGGCTGTCCCATCCATTTGTCTCATTGCAGGAATTGTCGAGTTTTATTTACCGTTTTACAAAAAACAAAGTAGTTTCTAGGTTTGGATGTTGTAGTTCTTTACTCAGAGACGTCGAATGAGCTAGTGTAACTATGTGTGTGATACACTTCCTTTTGAAATTTCTCATTCGTTTCAAATGATGTCTTCCCATAGAGTGCCAACCTGGATAAGGAACCTGGACAGAAAAAGAACGAAGAAAGGAAGCTGACCGAAGGAGACAGCAAAAATCATGACTTCCCATCGCCAGCAGGCCGGGAGATTTTGTTGCGTACTTGCATCCCTCGACCAGCGCCGTATTCCAAGTCTCTTCCTCAACGGCTTTTTTGTGTATTAACCAGAGATGAATTCAGACTTGTCGGGGCTTTCTCCTCTGACACATCTTTCTTTTAATTCCTCAGACTACAGCAAAACAATGACAGTTTTTTTGTTTTTTAATGCGCAATTGTGACTAATGTAACTGGTATTGCATATCAATACCTGTAGCTACAATACACTATATGGTCTTTTCAGGGCCAAAAAAGGAAATGAATTATTTGCAATGAAAATCATGAGGACCTGCTGTATATGCATAATTTTGTTATTCATGTATTGTAAAATCTCACGATGTTAACATTTATTAAAAGCTTCTGTCTTCCATATCAGCATTGAATGGGCCTTTTGTGTATGTAGAATAAGGAAATAATGCAGATAATAAAACAGGGCCTAATACTGTAACTCTAATCCCGAAATCTGGTTAGAATAAAAGATATCTTAATAAATTGAGACAGATCATTTTACTTAATACACATTGTAAAATTCTCTCCGAAGCTTTTGCTACCAGAATGAAAGAGGCTGAGCAGCTATTCATTCTACGGACTTGAAGTTACTTTGGGTTTAGCGACAGATTTATTGGCCTTATTACTATGCTCTATACGGGTATTAAAAATTCGGCAGCTTTAGATAATGGCACCTGCTCAAGATTTGAGATTACGAGACATACGTTAACATTGTGGCAGTTGTAATATCTATTTTCATCAAGAATGGCCCTGTTAAGCGGTTGGATGTATTGAATAGAAAAATAGTGGTAATTATTCATTTTGTTAACTGTCGATGGCTGCGTGGCTTTTCCGATATTTGCGATCGTTTGGATTGTTTAGTGACTGAGTTGTTTGTATTTGTACTGCCAATTAAAAATAAATATGCGTGTTTTGGTTTGTTATTCATAAATGCAACTATCCCAATCAAAAACCTAGCTTTTCGCACTTACACGTCGAAACTATTTCCCATTTTAAACTTTTAAATGACTCAAATAACAGAAAGACTGTGAAAACTATATACTTGTAAAAATTTCAATGTATTGCTATGTACATGTTGTTACTTCATGCATGCTGTTACTTCATGTTTAGACATTTTTATTTAATGAACATAATATTCTGTCCAGTACAGTACAGTACAGTACAATACAGTAGTGTACTTTGCTCATATAAAAGGCGAAAACGACGACGAAGAAGAGGAAGAAGAAACCGAAGAAGAAAACCCGAAGAAGAAGCAACAGAAGAAGAAGAAAAAGAAACCGAAGAAGAAGTCGAGAAGGACGAAAATACAGTAATTTGAAGGATATTAGAACGACCAGAAGGACGAAAAAAAAATAATAAAGATATTACGACGACGAGAAGGACGAGTAAGATGTGGAAAGTGTCGACCTCCGTATTGCTTTTAAGGCGACTATGGGCATCAAAGGTAACGCCCGTTTCACTTTCAGAAGTACAGTACATTCTGTAATACTGTAATTGCCTCTTGATATTTCCTACTAATCAGCTTGGGTTGCTCAATGCTTACATTCCAGGTACTGCACTCGAGTTAACGTGAATTCGAACGAGCAATAAATTTTACCTTACGTTAATTGTGACATAGTATCAGAGTTGACAAGCGATTACTCCGGCAACACCGACGCGTCGTCTTATGTGTGGAGCTCAGAACTTCCTGGTTTCTGTGTTCTTTGCATATTTATCACATACAAAGGTTTCAGTTCCAACTTCATATCACACAGAGACATCTCAAGTGCCATAAAGCCAAATGCCCCATTTTAATAACTGACGATTATAGTGGATTTTGGGTTGGGAAAAGGTGCACATTCCTCTCCATCCAAAACTGTTGCTGGGGTGATAGATTCTGCAGTGCTGAATGTTTTTTTTTTTTTTTTTTTTTTTTTGTGGTAAGTTGATTGTTTCAGGGAAGGAATTTGCCACCACCTGTGGCTGAGCTCTGACCCGATTGGTTTGCAACCCAGGTGTACTGCTTTAAAAAGGGGTTGAGAAAGTCATTACAGGGTGTGTCACCTTGGAGAGCCTTGACGCCTGTGTGCTTTAATCTGCTTATCTATGTCCAAATAAAATAAACTGAACAGAGAAATTACCTCTCTGTATCCTGGCTGAACAGACAGACTTTTATTCCCTTCTCACACAGTCTGCTATTACGCATCATAACACCAAGGAAATACAAAATTCAGTTTCTAAATGTCAATTTATTAAGGTAGAAAAACAAATCCCAAACTACCTGTCCCTGTTTGAAAAAAATGCCCCCTCCCCCTATTTAATCACAAACTGCGATGAACGACAATTTTGGGAAAGTTGACTTCAATTTTATCGGCTACACTTTAGCACAAAATTTGTCAAATGAAGAAATCACATCGTCAGACAAAGTAGGCTACAAGATGTCAAGAAACAAACGCATCATGCCACGATCCAAAAGAAATTCAAGAAGAAATTTGAAAAAAAAAATGTAAATTTTTGCTCAGCAGTGGTTTTAGTCTTGAACTCTGCCATGCCGGCCATTTTTACACAGTCTCTATCATATGATGGAGTCATAAACACAGATCTTAAGTGAGGTCTGCAGTTCTTTGGATGTTGTGGGGTCTTTTGTGACCTCTTGGATGAGTCGTCACTGCGCTCTTGGGGTCATTTTGGCCGGTCGGCCACTCCTGGGAAGGTTCACCACTGTTCCATGTTTTCACCATTTGTGGATAATGGCTCTCACTGTGGTTCGCTGGAGTTCCAAAGCTGGCGATGTCTAGCTTTTGAGGATCTTTTGGTCTACTTCACTTTGTCAGGCAGGTCCCATTTAAGTGTTTTCTTGATTGAGAACAGGTTGTGGCAGTAATCAAGCCTGGGTGCGGCTTGAGAAATTGAACTCAAGTATGATAAAGCACAGTTATGTTTTAACAGTGGGGGACTTTTTCACACAGGGCCATGTAGGTTTGGATTTTTTTTCTCCTTTAATAATAAAGACTTTCCTTTAAAAACTGCATTTTGTGTTTACTTGTGTTATCTTGGACTAATATTTACATTTGTTTGATGATCTGAAACATTTAAGTGTGACAAACATGCCAAAAAAAACCCAATAAATCATGAAGGGGGCAAAAACTCTTTCACACCGCTGTATATTTTTATATTCGTGTACATTGCACGCTTAACATTCATTCACTTTCACACAAAGTATTAAAAATTAAATAAAAAAGCAGGTCACCTTTAATCTACGGTGGCTCATGCATGACCTGCATCACCGTGGTGTAAATCCAAAGAGGGTGTCAAAAAGGCACCTACTATTATCTGTCAAAGACATGCTCTCATGAAGGGTCGACGGCATGCTGGAGCCTATCCCAGCTGTCTTTGGGGCAGTAGGCGGGGTACACCTCAAACTGGTTGCCAGCCAATTGCGGAGTACACATAGATGAACAACCATTCGCGCTCACAATCACTCAAAAGGGTTCACATACTTTTTCCTGCCATTATATGCCGCCTTTCCATGTTAGATTTACACTACTTTGGTTCAGTGGTCTAGTCTGTAATTCGTTTTTTTTCTTGGATGATATAAATCTTTGTCCTAAATTAAAATCACACAATTTTTAACTTGTTTGTGTTTTTTTTTTTTTTTTTTGTAGCATTACCAGGTGGAGAACTGGGGGATCCTGAGGACCGGCGTGTCAGCATTGTGCACCACTCAGAAAGACGAGGCTATAAAGAGCACAGAAAAGAGTATGTAGGAAAATTACATCTCTGAATTATTTCTGGTGGTTACATGGGGTTGAGTATTTTGTTAGTTTGCAGTTTCGTTTGTGCTCACCCTGTTTAAATAAAAACACATTCGACATAATTATTGAAGGTATGGATTAGCAATTTAATTCATTGGTTTGACTGAATGTTTTTTTTTTCCCCCCTGAAGTTGAAACACAGGATGCAATTGTTCTCTGGAAAGCATTGACGTAGCTTCACTTTTTCCCGTATTTTGTTTCCTGCAATACATTGGCACGAAGGTAACCGACTGCAATGGTGGCCCTTTGGCAAGAAATTGAGATTGCATGTGCGGCAGTCCGATGCTTTGGCCTATGTTACCCAAGAAGTAGATGCAGCACACATAAATGTCTGGAAGTTAATGATGGAATGGAATAGAGTTTATTGCAATTTCTACAAGTTAAAGGGGGGCTGTTAAATGTCTGCTTGAGAGAGGGAATTTTTCCTTCTCTGATGTCCTGAGCCACCACCGTGACAGTGGCTTGCAAAAAGGCTGTTGTCCTGTGAGCGCTGATGGTCTCAGGCCTGCAGGTCAACAAGGTCATTGTCCTCACCATAAACTGAAGACATAAATCAAGTCCCCGTATGCAGACCTGTCCCCTGACCTTCTTTCCTACCGACGGTGGTCTGTCCGTGAGTAAGTCCGGGGGTCCAGTTATGGGTGGTAGCTACTCCTATATCGGCCAGTCTAGCCAAAAGCTTAAACGGCCTGGTGGTATTAAATGCAGAGCTATCATCCAGAAACGGTAGCCATGTGTAGGTGGTGTTACTGTCTAGTTGTTGGAGGGTGGAGTGAAGTACCAGTGCCAACTGCGTCATCCACTGATCTGTTGGGGCGGCAGTCGAACTGATACAGTAACACTGAGTCACAAACCACAGCATTCATGTTCGGTTAACACCACCTTTTCAAGACACTTCACGGCATGGGTTGTGAGGGCTGTGGGTTTTAAGTCGTCCATTGTTATAATATGCTTGTTTTCTTGGAGACTGGCTCTCTCACCAAGGACTGGAAGGGGCGTGTTACAGTTTCCTATGAGAAGGAGATGTAGAATATGTTCGTATACACCTCCGCCAGCTGCTCTGCATAGGCCCTCTAGATTCTTGGTGACATCCGGTCACATCCCATAGTCTTGCGGGGTTTTACCTGTCCCAGTGTGTGTGTGTGTGTGTGTGTGTGTGTGTGTGTGTGTGTGTGTGTGTATATTGACAGCCGATTTTATGCATTTTAGTCTGTACCTGTATATGCGGATTAACTGTATTAATCAGTGACAAAGCCAGCGCTGCGTGGGCGACAGATCAGTATGAGTCTTAAAGTGTCGTTCGTGTAGCAATGGTCCAGTGTGTTGCCTTCTCTGGTGAAACACTGTGCTGATTGTATTTGGGAATTTCATGGCTACTAAAACCACCCAAGAATATGAGGGGTGATTCTGGATGCTTTAGTTCGAGTTTGTTGACTTGGTCAGCCAGCGTTTGTTGCACTGTGTTCGCGTTTGCTTGTGGTGGAATGCAAACACAGGCGAGTATGAAAACAGGAGAACTCACATGGTGAGTATAATGGCTTATGGTTTAGATACAACAAATCCAAGCATATTCCACCCCCTTTTGATTTCCCTGACAGTTTCGTTTTGCGGTCTGCTCACTGGAGACGGAAGCCGGGTAGGTGTGGCCCGGCGTCCGGGTTGCGATCGCTAAGCCAGGTTTCGGTGAAGCCAACCGCGGCAGAACGTGTCAAGGTTTTGTTGGAGGAAAAGAAGTTTATCGATCTTGCATGGTAGAGGACGTAGATTAGCAAGACGGATCGATTGGGGAGGGGTTCGAAATCCACGCTGACATAGCTTGACTAGCACGCCGAATCGTTTTACCCTTCTGCTCCATGCTCCATACATTGTAGCCACATAAGTAGCTTCTTAAAGTGTGTTTTGACTTTCTCTCTATTGTACTGAATTGTACTCTTGAACTACCCACAGAATAAAAACCAGGTAACCATATCTTCGGTCTGAGGCTGGAACACATGAATTTTATTTCCATGCATTTTAGTGTGAAACGTCGCCCTGGTTTGCAAACGTTTCATATCGCAAACGAAGCGTGTAATGAATTAAGATTGTGATCAGACTTTTCACTGTATGTCATGCCTTATTTTTCATTTTTCCATTTTTGCTCGGCAGCAAATGTTACAGATGAGAGAGCAGCCCTACTAACACACAAGACAGCAGTGTCTTTCCCTACGAGGGTTTCGAACAACGGAGCTTTTCCAACGCAGCCTCTGGGAATGGCAATATCAGTGTCCGCAGGCCAAGTAGTGGATGCATTGCCTGTCATTGGTAATATTGAAATAGCATGTACTAAACAGGAACCCTTGTCGTCTCCAACCCCTCAATAGAGCTATACTGTGTTCATCACAGATACACGTTCTCCTGTGGCAGATGACGCTTTCACTCCAGCTCCAGCCCCAGGTCACGCAGCCACAACCAAGACACTCTATTCTGATCATGGTGATCAATCAAGGGCTAAAATCACTTCCTCCTCATCCAGTGACTCTTCTGATTCTGATTCCGAGTCTGATTCCGAGTCAGAAGATGACAACCTTGAAACTTCGACCTCTGCGCGAGAGGTCCCAGAATTGCGACAGATTACACAAATCAAATCCCAACACATCACATCCAAAGAAAACGGTGATTCTGATCAACCTAATAAGGAGGTTTTAGCAGAACACGAGGCTAAGAATGACTCTGCTACCTTACCAGCAGAAGCTGCACAAGCCTCTGCTCCCTTGCCAGCAGAAGCTGCACATACAGAAGCTTCTAAAAATACCAAAAAGGGACAAAATGTTCATACTGTTGAAGACCTAATAGACTCTGCCCCACAACTCCAGGATGTGCCAGAAGATCTATCAGCCACCACTGAGACAAAATTACAATCTGAAGCAGGTTCTTCTTCAGAATTAATTGCACATGTCATATCTCCCACTCTCCCTGTAAGGGTTGAAGATTCAGCAGGTAAAGCCGCGATTGAGGTGTCATCACCAGGGCAGGATCCATCTGATGGTCTTGTAGAAATCACAGAGCCTGTGCGTCCTGAAGTGTCTGCAAATACCGCACACCTGCATGTCGAGGATGAGTCTGTCCTTCAAGGAACTGTTGAGCCTCCTTGCGGAACCGCCGCTGTGCAAGTGGGTGATGCTCTCCCCTCTGGGGCAGCTACTGATGTTGCAACCACGGTGCCCACCTCGTCGCCGCATCCCAGTGAGCTACTGCACCCTTTGAGAGAACTCCAGACACAGACTCCACATGAGGGTAACACTACAGCATCCAACCCTGTAACCAAGGGGTGTCCAACCTACGGCCCGGGGGCCATTTGCCACCCTCCATCCATTTTTCAACGACCCATGATATGACAAAAAAAAATATATATATATATATATACTGTATGCACACACTTAAAAAGCTATTTGACATGGGCAGCAAGGTTGGTTAAAAAAGGTGGGCGGAGTGAGAAGAGCGGGTGTCAGAAAAAGAAGTGCCGATAATACTAATAAATGTGTTTATATAAAGTAGAACTTTTCTCCACATTCGAAGATTCAAACCATTTCTGATCAAAATAACCGTTTATCTTTAAAAACGCTGTAATGAATAAAGATGATTCAATTTTAGGGGCAAAAATAGTTTCTTCCACTTTGTGCCCTATAGCTGATTTATGAAGACATCACATTGATGCTCCTCATGTAAGCGATGGTCACTTGACTACAGTTTGTTCTTTTTTTTTCAGTTGTGAATGTGGGGATTCGGCTGCTGTTAAATGCAGAGCTGGATCAATTTCTTTGGCTGTTGGCCACCCCAAAACCTTGGAAAAATCTTCAACTCGATGCTTGAACAGAAACAGAAATCTGATGAATTAACTCGACAATACAAACAATATATACCGGTAATTGCTTTCTTGACTGAATTTAGCATCTGTCAAAAAGTTGAAGAATTTTAAAGTGGCCCTTCTATCATGGATGTGGCCCTCAAACGAAAAGGTTTGGACACCCCTGCTGTAACCATTCTTCTCTGTGGTTCTCTCAGACCTCATATTAGTATTTATCTCAATGTATACACAGCATACTAATTAGCGGCTGAACTTCTAAGGCTTATGTGGGCTGGCTGTGCTAACTCTGCTCGCATTTTCATGCTTCCAACTTCAGTGCTACTGGTTCAAATGATTCAACGGGTTTGTTGTACTGCCTCGTTTTGGCCGACTTAAAGTGCACAACAGCTTCCTCCTCCACGTCACTCTGGAGATACCGCGAGGGGGCGTAACTTTTTTTTTGTTAATCAAAATAGGTTCATCTTCAGAGTTAAAGGCTGTCCATCAGCTATACGTTTGGTTATTTTGCAAATATTACTTTCTTTTTACTGCTTTTATTTATTTGCAGAATATGTTGACTTCAACTGGCAAATCAAAGTTAGGAGACCTGCTGGCGTGCACATTTCTGCCATGTCTGACGGAGGAAATAAGCTCAGAGCTCGGAGCAAGTCACAGAACACGAGGAATCATATAATCACCCAGCCCGATTGATATTGCCCTTCGACAGAGTGGAATGTTGACTGACGATACAAAAGCAAAAAAAAAAATCTTGGTCTGTCTCCGTGGGGCCTGGTACTAAATGGTCCGTGGCCTGGTACCGGTCCCCGGACTGGTGTTGTTGAACCAGTGCTCTCGGAGGACTTTCTTAAAATACGCCCTCTATAGAAGGTCAAAAATGGCTCCAAAGTCAAATCAAATGGATGGACTTCCTTTTAGTTTAAAGGCATGACTCTTAACTAAAAAACATTGCTGTAGATCTTGGGTACTTAAAGTACATAATGTCTCCCAATGTTCATGGATCTAGATTTTGTTTGCCCCCTATACATTTTGTTCACAATGTATAGGGGGCAATAGAGGGCCATTTTTAAGAAACTGCACAATAAAGAGTGAACATAAATGTTTTTGCCAGGCCTGATGTGTATGGAAAGTTTCCAACAATATTCACCTAATGTAGGTTAAGACCAATGGTAAGCAACTTGGGTCCTTCAGAGCTGCTGTCCTGCCATCATATCGTTAGATGTTTTTATTTGATTTTTTTCCCAGATGTTGAGATTGACTTCAAAATGTATCTATCGGGTTAACCGTGCTAGCTCTCAGTCTAACACAATTGGACTGTGATCATGTCTTCAAGCCCTGTCCAATTACGAGACATGTTTTGCATTTATCGCGACTATGTCCTTGGCTTTTTGTGTACTGTGACTTAAACGAGCAAGTAGGGAACAACTTACTGACGGCAGGCGCAGCAGCGGCTTGGCTTCGAAAGACCGGTGCGTCGAGTAGTATATGTCATCTGTGAGGGTGTTGTGACCATGGATTGCCTAATAACAATGGTTTAGTTATATTTATTTAAATTATGTTCTTGACTTTTTCAAAGGGGGTTCAACTTATTAGCGCGCCCGCCTCTCAGTACAGAGGCCGTAGGTTCTTGCCCGCCCTCCTGTGTGAAGTTTGCATGTTCTCCCCATGGCTGTGTGGGTTTTCTCCGGATACTGTTGTTTTCTTCCCACATTCCAAAAACATTCATGGAAGGTGAATCGGACACTCTAAATTTTTTCAGTTATTTCACTTGGTTTCAAGTACGTAGCTCCACATGTGTTCAGTCATAGTTTTGCCGCCTACAGTGAGGCTCGACAATGAAAAAACAGTAGTCCTGAAAATAAAGAAAACACATTGAATGAGGTGTGTCCAAACTTTTGGGTCACACACACACACACACACACACACACACACACACACACACACACATACATACATACATACATTGTGATCAAGTGACCCACAAGCTCTCGCCTGCAGGGAAAATTGCATCGAATTTAAACACAACCTCGCACTGTAGCATAAAGTGTGGATAATTGTTTTACTTGCCCTCGGCTGGCCATCCCCCAGTTCCAAAATGCTATCTGTGCCCTTTGCAATCCGTTTACTCAAAAAGAATATTGGCACAAAAGAAGAGGACTAGATACTAATACTAATTTGTTTTATCCACTTTGCTTTCCTTTCCAGGATCAGCAACCATGGTACCTGCTGAGCCTGAAGATACTTTTGACAACAGCCTATACCGAAATTACGAACACCACAGCTACAGTACCTATACATTTGCAGACATGGATGTAGAGATGGCGAAGTATCGTCTCCCTCAGCCGGCCTCTGGAAGACCCTCGCCTCGACACTAGGAGAGCTCAGCTGGACATACACACACACCCATATATATAGATATATATACGTATATACATTTCTGTATATTGAATTTGTGTGGTCTTATAAGTTTGAGTGCAAAGAATTAACAAAGAAAAAAATAAAATGGCTCATTAAAGCTTGTCTTTATTGTAAATTCACATGCAATAGTTAACGAAATGTGTGGGTGTTTCTCTTTGCAATTTGTTCTGCTGTTTTGAGGGAAAAATGGAGGCCCAATGGAGAAAAATGTCTGAAATATACTTGCATTAATGGCTGCCTTAAGTTTAGCTAAATTTAGCTGCAGATATTTTTTTTTTCAAACATTCAGGGATCATTGTCCTGTTTTACTTTTTGATACAGTGGAACGGTTAGACATCAAGCAACCATCTCTAGTGCTTTAATTTAGTCCTTTCCAGAGACAATCTCCAAATGAAAAACAAAACAAAACCGCATAGCCAGTTAATTCTGGGTTCTTCAAGTGTGTCCCACACGCCATAAAAATGTTCGGTTCAAGAAAGCCATTTGTTGAAATGTGTGCCCGAGTATATTGATTGTGGCCCAGAAAGTGTCTCAACTGTTAATAGCAAATACCAAGCAACTAATTAATTTATATTTGCAATTTAGATCAGTGCTGTTTTTGTTTATTTGTGAATAGGCATCGACGGGAATATGTAAATCAACATCTAAATGCACCATATTGGAAACACACTGACAAACCAATCGGATGTAGTCATTGGGCAGAATAAACCCGACAGTGCAGGGGCAGTCAAGAGTGCTGCACAACGTCATTGACCGTCCCCCTTATAAATATTAATGTTCTGAACGTCCCTGCGTGCTCATACGTGATGACGCACAGCGACAACTGCGGGTCCCGATTGCTGCAGCCGCTTGTCAGTGTGACGAAGATTGGCACTCAGGTAAGCTGTCACTCAAAATCCCTCTTTTCCGTCCCTATCAATCAAACAATCTGCGCTCAACGCAAAAATGCCCCAGGGCGAGAAACGCGGATTCTGCTGGGGAAACGGATGCTTGATGAGGCAGAACCGCATCGTGGAAAAATAAATGCTGTTCACAACAGAAGGAGGCTGAAAAAACATGTCGCTGTTTAGACGAGGGTTGTGGAAAATCACACGGCTAACGCTCAAAACGAGGCCCGACAGCTGTAATGCTAGCGCGAAGGGGAGGGATAAGAAGGCGGCTGTCCTCCATGAATGGCTGTTGTCTGAAAGCTGTGGGCAACCTCAGTGTCGGTTCTTAAAATGTCGCTTAGTAAAATTATGCCAAATACAGTTTGTAATCATTCAATTAACCCAGAATTATTTTTCAGCGCCCAGTCATTTCACATCCTGTATCGGTACAAGATTTGCCGTACGCCTCCACTGTCCTATATTCCTTAAGCGGAGTTCTGAATGTCGCCACGAAATAGTTTTTGCCAATGATCATTTAGGCTAATATGGCGGTTTGTATTTCAATCGTACCAGCAGGCCAGCCACTTATAAATAAAAGTTAGCTATTTTGCTAATGTTAGCCGAGGACCTGGCCCGTGTCACAGGCGAGCAACAGTGAAAGAGAAAGGGTCTGCATAGTCTAAGTATTTATTTGGTCGCTAAACATTATTACACTTGGCTTCGTCGAACATGGTCACACTTTGCCGCCACAAACATAAATTGTTGCTGACACTGAGCTAAAAGCTAAGAGCGTTGTGGGTGTGTTAAAAGTAGTTCGAGGGTAACGCGATATTTGAAAGTGCAACGGAAAAGCGTGTCGTGTTGTCTCGGTTGAGCTACATAGTGTTTCCTAGACACCAGTTATGCACTGTGGCGGCAAATATTTGAAAATAGGTGTAACCCCTATCTTAATTTGATTTGACATCATATGTTGTGTTTTAAAGTTTTCATTCATCTGAAATAAGGAAAAACAAATGGAAACCCCCAAAATACTATACAGTAATCCTAAATTCGTGTGTGTGTGTGTGTTATCATACTACTCGTACTACTAATAATTTTTGCAAAAATAATAGGGACCTCACAGTGGTCGCTGCTCTGGCCCAAATAAAAATAATTTGCAATAAGTCGTTTGGTTCATAACATTTAAATACACCCCCCGCCCCATATTGACATAATAATTGACGTTTGTTTGTTTTTACATAAAATGAAGTTTGTGTTTTGTTTAGGTTGACTACCTATTGGCACAATCGATAATGCCTGAGTGTTTGCAGCATCTGCATTGAACGTGATGGCAGCCCATTCGGTTTCCATTGACAAATACTCCAAGGGAAAGCAACAGGTGGGTGAGCAAAACAGATGCTGCATTATCATACGTCACCTTTTCTGACACAAATACATTTCATTTTGTTTAAATGATTACATTTGATTATTTCTTTCCTTCACTTTTTTGGTGCTGTCAGTGGATTTGTTTTGGACACTCGGTTGAATAAAGGGATGGGCTGTAGAGTGATGACCACCTGGTGGTGTGTTGGCTCTGATGGTGTGGGAAGACGCTAGTCCCACTTGGCAGATCCAAGCGTAGTGTGAGGGTTTGCTGGGAACGTCTGGCAGAATCTCATGTCAGGAAGAGTTTCAACTCCCACCTCCGGCAGAACTTTGCCCACATCCTGGGGGAGGCATGGGACAGTGAGTCTGAGTGGACCATGTTTCATCCCTCCATTGTTGAGGCGGTCGATCACATCTGTAGCCGTAAGGTGGTTAGTGCCTGTCATTGCAGCAATCCCGAAAAATGGAAGAGGAGTCCTATCTGCCTTTTTAGCCTGTGGGACTCCGGAGGCAACTGACAGAAACCGGCTAGTGAATTTGAATGCACCTTCCCGTGTCGCTAAAGCAAAAACACGGGCATGGGAAGAGATCAGCGAAGCATTGTGACTCAGCAGCATCTGCTTGGTCTGTTGTGGTGAATAAAGAGCCTGGCAAAAAAGCAAAACTCTTGATTTATCGGTCTATCTACGTTCCTACCCATTCCTAATTGTTTTATATGCCACTGCTCTTTTTCTTTTTGTAGGTTGCTATCATTTTGAAGCTGCCGTTAGCCAACATCAGCTGGTCCAATGTTTGCACGGGGTTCCCTTCTTTTTCTTGCCAGATAGATTAATGTGATCTTTAATTTGCAAATATCCAAGCAACTGCCCTGTTGGCTTGGAATGTACGGAATCTTGTGGTTTGGTTGTTAATGTGCCATAGCACGCCTGTGCAATCTGTCCAGAACACAGTCCTTGACCTGTAATTGTCTCCTCAACATTCTCTGTGCCCTGGCAAAGTTAATCCCAGGCGTGGAATTATGGTCGGTTTGAGAGGGTCGTTCGTCTCTGGCCTTTCCATTGACAAATGAGCAAAAACGGATTCTCCAAATTGCACTGGATTGAAATATGTCGAATTCAAACTTGACAAGCCGTTCCGGAACTTTCATCTATTTGAAGAACCATTGTCTGGGACTGCTACATCCCAGCTCAACTTTAGTCTACACAGCTCTTGTAAATTCCAGTTTGGAGGTATAGACACACTGGTGCGAACATTCACAGCGGATCATAAATGCAATTCGCAAAGAAGAGGATGTTTTGTCTGGTGAGACATTTATCTTGAATGATGAAAATCAGTCACGGCTTTCGCCCACATACGCTGTTTTATCTAGGTTGGCAGCAATCCACTTGAGTCGGTTCATGTTCTTTAAAATGCTTTAATCACAGACAAAAGAGACAATAAACATGCATTAAGCTATTTACAGTGTGTCTCCACGAATGCTGCAGCTAGCCGCAGTCGCTGTTCGGGCCCTAAATATTTATTTATTTATTTATTGCTTGGTTAAAGAGGCGGAAGACCAAAAACAAAATGTCCACGTGATAAGTACTGACTGTTTTTTTATTTTTAAATAATCAATATATACTAAAATTTAAACTGTGCATAGCAGTACACGATCTATTTCTAGATACATCACTGGAAATTTAGATAAGTCCGTCACCATAAATTTGGGTCTGAGACAAAGTGACGTCTGAAGCATAGCTGCAAATTTGCTGGCTAAAACAACACGCTTGTGGAAGGCTACTTTATTAAAAAGTCATATACAGTATATAAATTGAATTAATTACATAAAGACGTTATTTAAACGCCAAGCTAAAAATGATAACAGTCTGTGAAGATCTGATGTTCTCTGGCAGGCTTTTCCATAGCTGGGGACCAAAATGGCTGAATGCAGCCTCACCATGTGTTTTGGTCCTCACCGTGGGAATAATTAAAAGGCCAGTGCCAAAGGAGCTCAAGATCCGCGACATCTGCTATCATAAAAGCAGGTCAGATAAGTAAGATGACCCGAGGCCGTTAACACATTTAAAAACTAATAAGGGCACTCAATCTTAAAACACACAAAGAGCCAATGCAGCAATTTTAACACTGGTGTAATGTGTTCCCGCCCTCTGGTCCTTGTCAAGACTCGTGCGGCTGAGTTATGGAGTATTTGTAACCTTAGAATAATTCTTTTTTAACAAGACCGGAGAGCAGGGCATTACAGTATTATCTAAGCGGCAGGAAACAAAACATCAGCACTTCCGTGTTGGCCTGAGAGAGAGAAACGGGCAGACTCTGGCTATGTTCTTGAGATGATAAAAAACAATGTTAGTTATGTTTTTAACATGAGAAACGTTCTGTGAATTGTACATGAAACAAATTCTCAATGAGAATAATAATAACGCTAAAACATAGCGCGCAACAACACTGATTACAAGCTGCATTTCCAGACTGCTGACGACTAACAACTTCCGGTGATGCAGGTCACAGATAGGATGCCAAGAGTGCAGTGTGCACTAACACAAAAATATATCATATTAATAACATGCACACAGACCCACAAATGTTTCCCTCTACACCCGTGTGTTACTGTATATGTGGTGCATGCAACAAAAAGAACAATATCTAGCACACAGGTGTCAAAGTCAAGGCCCTGGGGCCAGATCTGGCCCGCCACATGATTTGATGTGGCCCTACGAAATCAAATCAAGCATGTCAAGTTCCACGATGCTTGCTCAACCAAATTTTGGTTCCGACTTTAGCAACATATTAACATATTGTCGTACGTAATCCACAAATAAGGTTATTATTTTTGACTGCTTATTTTAAAACTAGTTATTCATCACTTGCACTGTGAATGTAATATGTGGAGGGGATTAAACATGTATATGGTTTCCCATAATTCATAACGGCCCTCCAAGGGAAACCGTAACGACAGTGTGGCCCGCGGCAAAAATGAGTTTGACACCCCCTCATCTAGCATTACTAACAGCACTCAACAGAGTACTAAATAATTATGCAAATGAAATGAAGTCGCAAACATTTCATTACAATCTTGTCCGTTTATATCACTTACATGAATATCTAACGTGTAAGGTTAAGTCTCCAACTCGAAATAAAGGCCCCACTTGCAGTTTTTGTCCAAGATTGCCAGGCAAGTACGTATCATTATAAATATGCTAGCATTAGCACTAGCCACACAGGGAATGCATGGTTATCGCAAAAGAAAACTGCATGCTTACCTTCATAGTAATGAGTATAATTTGAATGTGAACATTTTGAAGCCTTTGTTTCTTAAAGCAGCTCAGGTGGATGGATTGGCTTTTATGTTACGACATACGTCATTGATGGAGAGTGAAGAATAGCAGTGATCTTGCCAAGAATGTAGCCAATTTGTGGGAGGAGGCGGGACAGAAATAAATGGGCCGCTTTTGACAGTTGAACCGGAAACCTTTGGCATATACTGTACCCCATTATCAACACCATTTTCCCAGTTTTCATTTTGTTTTGATTCTCTTTTATCTTCATCTCTGACTTGTTTTGCCGAATACAGAACTTGTTTGCACAAAACTCTGGTTACCTAAAAAACAATTTGCGGTTCGTGACTAGTAATTCTGGGAAACCTAAAGCCACCGTGGCCGGTGATGAAGAAATTTAAGTCAAGCCCTGTGTACTAAGTAATTAAAAAAGTCAATTTTGCATGTTTCTTTTAAATCGTCGGGCAAAGATTCAGTCCAGGCCACCCACATGGTATGTCACGTTCACAATTTATATTATTCACAATGTATATTATTTATTTACTTGATGCAAATATTGCCGTCTATGATATATGTCGTGAAATTAAAAGTGACATCCCATGTGTCACTTGAAATCTGCACATACTGAAAATAGAAAAGTGGCACCAACTGTACAACTGTACAAACTGTCATAGTATTGTATTCTACCACTGATCACTTTAGCTCTGCTTGAAACTATGGTTCACTTACATTATGAAATGTCCTTCCATACCTATTTGTCATGTTCTTGTTTATGATGATACTAATGCAGCGTGTGTACCGGAGACAAATTCCTTGTGTGTTCTACATACTGGCCAATAAAGATGATTCTGATTCTGATTCTGATATTTTGCAGTGTTAATCCAGCCAAAGTTGTATATTAGTTGCTGTTGTCAATACCTGAAAATAAGAGCTGAACTGTTGGTCTCTTGTCAACTGTTCATCTTTTTCTGTCAAAGCCAAATATTGTAGTAGTAGCCACACTGTGTCAACGTGAGTCTTCACAAGGGCCATCATAGTAAAGCAAGGCTCTGTTTGTGACTTTGCCCTCTGGCTCCCCTTGGTCCCTTGGCCCTTCACATGATGTGATCGTGAAAAACCCCAGCTCCAAACCTTTCACATTTTCTGTCGCTTTCTGTTTGTTGCCCTCCGTTTGTGTCTTGTCGCAGTGATTTGAAATAGTTGTTCTTTATTTATCTTCAACAGATGCAAGGAGTAGCCAAGTTAGAGAGTGATACAGAAGACAAGTTTGAGGGCATGTTAGCAGAGGCACCCAGCCCGACACTCACAGATCCACAGACGCCCATGGACGTGGACAAAGCCTCCATATATCGGTACAATGAAGTCTCTGTGTCTGATTTCTGAAGTGTGTGTGTGTGTGTGTGTGTGTCTTTTCTTCCTTTTAATCACACTTAAATGTTTCAGATCATTTATCTATTTTTTTTTTTTTATATCTCACCAAAACAACCAAAATGATTCTGAAATGCAGTAGAATCATTCAGCATAAACCTACCGGCTTCAATCTTGGCATTCATAACTGTAATCAAGTGTTTGCAATGAATGAACCGATTTAGTCTTCAGCATGGCTGTGCAGGAATTTTTGCTCACGCTTATGTGCCGAATTGATTTAACTCACACATTCGTGAGGTTTTTTTTTAGCATGATCAGCCCATTTAAGGTCATGTAACATTTCAGTGGGATGTAAGTCCAAACTTTGACTTGCCCACTCATAAAATCCCCCCCCGAAACATTCAGAGGTAGACCCCAGAGGGAACCCCATTTAACTTCCGGTTCAACCCACTGAAGTTGTTCTGGTTTAAGTGTATAGTAGTAAATCGTAGAAGGTAGCTTGTGTACACAGAAGGAAAGGAACCTAACATCATTTTTACCTGCAACATATTTATCACATTATGGACAGCGTGCGACACAATTCAACGGAATTGTGTATCATTGACATTCTGCCAATTTATTGGAAAGAACTGTTTTGGAAATGCATGCATTTAAGAGTATAAAGGGGTCTTAATTACACGGGTGAGTTGGCATGCCATGAAGAGGAAGCTGTTATTAACTGTTATTTTGACCAAATGAGGTGAAAATGACCCATCAATTTCCCTTTTGCAGACATCCCCTGTTCCCTTTGTTGGCTCTGCTGTTTGAGAAGTGTGAGCTGTCCACTCTCAGTTCTGAGTGCATCACGTCGGCAAGCTTTGATGTGGACATTGAGAATTTTGTCCGCTCTCAGGAGAAGGACGGAAAGCCCTTTTTCAGTGAAGACCCAGAACTCGACAACTTGGTGAGCTTACATCCTCCGACCAACAATGATAAGCCAGCTAGCTCCATATTGTCTCTTTGGCGAACTTTTCTATATTTTAGTCCGGCAGGTTGAATCCAAATGTAATTGTGGTATGAGATCATTCCATAAATTTGTGGCTTTGAGACATCCATTTTTAAACATAGATAGCTGCTTAACTTGCATCTTTGCATGCATTGAAGCCTTGAATAAGCATTGCCCTTCTGTCTTTATCGTATTTATTTTACCTTGTGTTATTTTCACAAGTCTTGGGATTTACTAGCCAACCTGGGTTCTTGGGGATTGTATTTTGTGCAATGTCATGTGGAAATATGGGAATATTTCAGTGATCATTACAAAATGAATGATTGTTCAACAGTGATAAGTGATCACTTTGGTATTTATAAGAACAAAATGAATGACCGTTTCAACTTTGGTCACCTTGTTTCTGACCGTGTATGTTTGTTTTTTGAGTTTAAAAACGTATTTGCATTTTTTACATGTACGTTGCTGCTTGACCGTGTGTCCACAAATCCAAGACACTTTCCTAAAATGTGATCTTTTTTTTGTTTTGTTTTGCAGATGGTAAAAGCCATCCAAGTGCTGCGAATCCACCTGTTGGAGTTGGAGAAGGTGAGTGACCTTTGTAAGGACTTCTGCAGCCGTTACATTGCTTGCCTCAAGACTAAAATGAACAGTGAGACCCTACTGAGTGGAGAGCCTGGTAGTCCTTACTCACCCGTTCAAAGCCAGGCCCCAAGTTTCTCACCAGCCAAATCCCAGGTCAGCGATCACCATCAAGTCACCCTCATAATGTCAGTTTGAGGTTATCGTGAACAATCAATCCAAGTCCCTTTTGTTATCAGGTCCCCTGCTCCATCTCTGGGAGTCCTCAGGGTCAAATTGTGGTGCCGGCTTCAGCCCTGCAACAAGGAAATGTCACCGTCACGGCAGTAAATCCCACCCAGGTGGTTGCAGGTATGTCATCATGGCATACTACCACACCGACAGGTAACTGTCCTGTTCCTGCATTATTACAGCTAAAGAGCAACTCGTGTCGAAAATGGCACTCTGACAAAGCTGCCTTCGTCCAGCAACTCCAATATAACCATTGTGCATTCCTCCCAGGTGGCACAGTGTATCAGCCTGTAACAGTCGTCACTCACCAAGGGCAAGTAGTAACACAGGCCATCTCACCAGGGACTCTACGTGTCCAAAACAATCAGGTTTGTCGTTTCTCTTTCTTTGATGTCTCTAACGTTGGCGTTAGCTCAAAAGACGAACCCAAAAGTTCATTCCATCCATTCTCGGAACCGCTTTGCCTCCTTCGGGTTGTTGGTGTGCTGGAGCCGATCCCAGCTGTCTTCAGGCAGTAGGCGGGGTACAGCCTGTTGGGGTCATTCATTTTAATGAAGAAAAAAAAAAAAATAGCAGTGTTTGAAAAAAAAAAAAGTGAATAAACAGTTATCATCATAATTCCTACACAAATACATTGAGAACACTGAAAATTGTGTGTATAATTTATGTGTGTGTGCCCCCCCCTTCGAGAGAGAGAGAGAGAGAGAGAGAGAGAGAGAGAGAGAGAGAGAGAGAGAGAGAGAGAGAGAGAGAGAGAGAGAGAGAGAGAGAGAGAGAGAGAGAGAGAGAGAGAGAGAGAGAGAGAGAGAGAGAGAGAGAGAGAGAGAGAGAGAGAGAGAGAGAGAGAGAGAGAGAGAGAGAGAGAGAGAGAGAGAGAGAGAGAGAGAGAGAGAGAGAGAGAGAGAGAGAGAGAGAGAGAGAGAGAGAGAGAGAGAGAGAGAGAGAGAGAGAGAGAATTAAGCGGTAATGGGAGCTGTTCTCATATTCACATCATTGTCAATTACTGATTGACCGCACTAGCTAGTCACTGCACTAGTCGTAAGTGCTCACAGAGTAGAGTACTCCAATCCTATATCTGGACACATGGATCAGCTGCTCAAAGCGGAGAGGCATTTTTTTCCGAAATGTTTTTTGTGGTCTTGGACTTGACTCGGACTCCTTGGCAAGAGCGTTGAACATAATGAAGTTTCTCAAATTTTGCAGTTGTATTTTTCCGTCTTAACGTTAACTCTCGATCTCATCTGGACTTGGACTCGGACCTTGTGAACTCAAACTTGACTTGGACTCTTTGTCACTCTGCCTCAAGTTGGACTTGGACTTTTGTAACCCGAATTTGTGACTTGGATCGGATAAAGTTGGACTTGACTACAGCCCTGCACTCACTGGGTTCCGTCCACTTGAATGAGAGGTCTCCAGCTGCCAGAGTAGAATGTCGCCGCTTCCTTTTTCCGGACAGGCTGTTGCTCCCGCCTCAGGGTTGGCGCAGAGTTTAGATGACGAGCCATTGATTCGAAGGGGCAGCCATTAAGCCCTCTATTCAGAATGAATGAGTGCTGGGGGTGAGCTTTGAGTACCTTTCGCAAAATGACTTTTGCATGACTTCATCTATGTTGCTTATAGAAGTATTTTCCCGGTTCAATATTGATGGAAAACACAAAATATGTGGATGGTAGACACTGTATTTTTGACTTGACAGTGGCCGGTTGTGTCTCGCTGGCTTAAACCCGGAAATAGAATTTCTCCTTCTGTGCATTTGATGGGCTGTACATTGCCACATCATGCAAAGGCAAGTCATAATTTAATATTCTAAATGAGCATTAAATTTAATGATAGAAATATTGAACAACTGTGTGTTGTTCCACCTCAGAACTTGTTTTATCATGTCAGGGTTGTTTTGTACTGACACTGTTTGTGAGTTTTTAACATAAAATTTGCAAATACAGGCACTATAGCCATGACATTTACACATTTCAATGTGCAGGATGCTTTATAAAAATCTAATTTTATGTAATTGCCTAAGTAAGCAAATAGCATCAATTTGGGTTAATGGCCCATAGAATGAGGGATTCCTTTGATTGGTACATTAAAATACACTTAATTCATCCAACCTGTAGCGTCAATTTGAGTCACGCACAGTGACTGAAGTTGCCCAGCCAACCGATTATCAGTTGAGGCTAACTTTACTTGTAATATGCTGTACATCACCAAACACAGCATATAAATAACATAGCAAGCACTCTTCATCAGCATCTATACTTCTCTGCAAACGTGGAAGCTGTTCATTTCACTCATGATATCATGTTTTGCTGTATAAAGTGAACACCTTCCCTTCTTCTTTTCTTTCCGGCCGACTGGGCACATTAAGTGCATTGCTGCCGTCCACTGGTCAGATGACTAGCACTCATAGCAAACCAAAACTAACACCTGTTCAGTTTTTGGATCTAGCCCAGTGTTTCTTAAAAAACTGCAAAGCCACCCTTCTCCTCTGCCTTAGTGAACCATTTGCCCCCCAAAAAAATCATTCGAAATGACATGCCCCCTAAACCTAACCCAGCCATCACCTCAATCGATGCTGCATATGATGGACATCACAGCATCACAGCTGCTCCTCTGACTTCCTTACACAAACAAACCTCACAAGAGTCATCACAATATTTTCATCATAAGTGGAGTCCACCGTCCAGTCCACAGTGAGCCAAAGCCCTGTCAATTTTGTATCCTCTTGCCTTGTGAAACATGTAGTAACAGTACACTCCGCGAATGGATTAATGTGTTAAAGATTCCTCCCTCTCCTTTCAGTATTCCACATTTCTTGCCATTACTCATGTAGAAAGTATTACTTCCCTAATTTTGGCACGAGATTCCATGCTCCTCAAGGACACTTAGATCTGTACTCCTGAATGGTTTGTTCTCGATTTGGCAATATAATCCGCTATTTCATTGCCCATGACACCCACATTTGTTGGCACCCACCCATCCATCCATCCATCCATCTATCCATTTTCTCCCGCTTATCCAAAGTCAGGTCGCGGGGCCAACAGGTGTAGCAGGGAAGCCCAGACTTTCCTTTCCCCAACCACTTCTTCCAGCTCTTCCTGGGTGATTCCCAAGGTGTTCCGAGGCTAACCGGGAGACAAACTCTCCAGCGTGACCTGGGTCGTCCCCGGACCTCCTGCCGGTAGGATATGCCCGGAACACCTCAGCAGGGAGCCGTCCAGGATGCATCTTATCAGATGCCCGAGCCACCTCATCTGGCTCCTCTCGACATGGAGGAGAAGCGGCTCACCTCTGAGCCTCTCCCGGATGACCGAGCTTCTTATCTTATCTTAAGGGAAAGCCTGGACACCCTGCAGAAAAAACTCATTTCGGCCTCTTGTGTCCAGCGTCTCGTTCTTTCGGTCATGACCCATAGCTCATCACCGTAGGTGAGGAGGGTTGGAACGTAGTTCGACCGGTAAATTGAGAGCTTCGCCTTTGGGCTCAGCTCCTTCTTCGCCACGACAGACCGATATAAAGTCCACATCACAGCAGACGTCGTAGTGACCCGTCTGTCAATCCCCGCCTCCCTCCCGCCCTCACTCGTGAACAAGACCCCAAGATACTTAAATTCCACCACTTGGGATAAGATCTCATCCCCGACCCACAATAAGCCCATTCCGTAACCGATCATCTCCAACCTGAAAATCAACATTTAATCACTCGATCGGGTCGAGCCCTACCGCCAACCTCTTCCCAATGCCACCAGCGATGACAATGAATCAGTGCAAATTAAAGAAATTTTAACCCCCACTTCTTTTACCCACCACAGTGACCAATGAATCCCAATCAATTCGACCAGGAAGACAGCAATGCCATCAGGAAGCTGTCGACCCTGTCTAAACTCTAACTGAGGAACTAAAATACCAAAACTCACTCGACAGCTCGTCGGATCCCTTGACCCATCATTGTAAATTATGCAGCATCGACCCTTTCATTCCTAAGGTGCGTATTTACATAAATCCCTTTTGTAACCATGTCGTACCGCTTCATATACTGAAACATCTGTGTCAGGGTCAGACTATATCCAAGGTTGAATGGCAGGCCAAATCACAGGACCCACAATGTTTGTACCCTGTAAACAGGGTTGGACAATTTGATTTTAAACCGACTGTAAAAAAACAAAAAAAAATCTCGCTCTATCTGTTCCGCTTCTATATAGCCAGCTATCATCGAATACTGATGCGAAGAGAAGTGATGCTCCAAATCCTTATAACTTGATAATATAATTAAAGGCCAGTTTCTTAATACAAAGGACTTTCTCCGGGTTCCATGAGTAGAGCAGAGACTGAGGTAGTGCTCACTGCGTCCACACATATTCTAAGTGTCCTTGCTGGAACCACATCATGTTTAGCCAAAGTGGTCTCGGCTGCGGAGCCATGGACCACAAATCCGTTGTCGAACACCGATCGAACCATAGCTCTATTTAACATTTCATCCCTCCCTACATCCCAAGTAGAACCAGTTAGGTAAATACTTATGTTTATAGCTGTATTACATTTGTTAAATATTGTCTGAATGTTTATCTATGTAGGTTTTTTTTTTTTTTTTTTAAATCCAGCCATATTCCGAGAAATTATAAACACGCACCCCTTCAACTCGCTCATCATGTAGTATCAGACCATGATGTACAGGTACTGAGCTGGTAGGCAATGAGTATGCCCTCACCTGGTCTGCGCCTCTCACTGGGGGCAACTTCAAAGTGGAAAAGAGTCCAACCCCTCTGTGTGTGGAGGCCAGTCCGACTGTGTCAAGTCGGAACATCTCTGCCTCGCACATCAGCACAGGCTCTTTCCCTGCAAGAGAGGTGACATTCCATGTCCCTAGGCTAGCTTTTGTAGTTGGTGTTGAACCGCCAGCTCCCCGCCTTTTGGTCACCATCCAGCACCTGACCCCTTTGGCCCCATGGGAAGGGGCACCCACGTTTACTTTTTCGGGCTGAGCCCAGCCAGGCCCCATGGGTGTAGGCCCGGCCACCAGGCGCTCGCCAGCGAGCCCCACCTCCAGGCCTGGCTCCAGAGTGGGGGCCCTGGTGACCCGCGTCAGGGCAAGGGAAACCGAGGTCCATGTATTATACTTATCATAAGTGACTTTCGTGACTTTTACTGACAGTTTGAGCTTTCGTCTGAGCTGTGACTACTGTACTTCTTATGCTTGGACCCGGCAGAAGAGAGTCAAAATAAGGCTCCCTGACCCGGTCAAGGCTGCGAACCATCATTTTGCCAGTGTTGAAGAGATGTGTCCCCGTTGGTGGTGTCATCTTCGTGGAGGGACCAGCGGGCTTACATGCTTACACACATCCCGGACGGTTGGAGTGCAGTTTAACGAATCAAAAAACTAATCAAAAAACGAAAACAAAAAAAGATATCATGAACACAACACTAAGAAACAGTATGTGAGACAGTAAACAGTGTGACGAAACACAACAAGGGAAGGTGCTGGGTGCAGCTGGGGCAGCTCACGGGATGAATCCAGTTGTGCTCTCATTGGTCGATGTTGCGCCGGGAACCAATCATGCGACTTGTACGAGTGCCCGTGGCCTGTCCAGTACAGTACAAGCATGCTCAAAGCCGCTGAGTCTGAACCTCATCTCTTTGTCCAAAATGCAGGGAAACCTCTCTCGCGCATCAACATGAAACATGTCTTTCCGCAATATGGATGCCAATATGACTATATTTTTTTTCTTTTTTGATTACCTTCTTTTCCGCACCATAAGGTGCACCTAAAAGCATTCAATGTTCTCAAAAGCCGACAGTGCGCCTTATAATCAATTCAATGCGCCTTTATGTATGGATCATTATTCTGATTTCTTGGACATAGTATTTTAAATGTTCTTTCAGGCACTTTGTTACAGCTGCAGCAGTTGTGAAAGCGCTATACTGTACAAATAAAAGTTGTATTGTATTCCTTTGGTGTAGCTCCATCTAGTGGATGCATAACGCAACTGCAGCCACTAATGTGGCTTAGATTTCATGCGCCTTATAATGCGCTGCGCCCAATATATTAAAACGGTTTAAAAATAGGCCATTCACTAAAGATGCGCCTTATACTCCGGAGCACATTCTCGTGAGGAAAATACGCTGTTTAATTGTTTAATGAATAGAGTATTTTAGGAAAACCGAAGCCACAAAACACAAAAAGCGAGAAGTGGCGAGAGGTTTCTGTATTTTAATAAATGTTTGACTCCCTTCCCTGCGACTGACTGGCAACAAATTCAGGGTATAGTCCGCTTTTTGCCCAAAGTCAGCTGTGATTGGCTCCAGCACCCTGATAAGCGGTGTTGAAAATGGATGGATGGATGACTCCCACCCCTTTACTGGGTCATTAATACCATGATAAATCCACAGGGCCCGCGTACTAAAAATTTGAAATGATATGCTCGCGCTTAGGACACAAATCTACTGCTGTATATCTAACTAGAGTTGTATACGTTCTTATGTTGCCAAAGTGAGGGTGGGAGGGGCAACAGTTACCATGAAAGTGAGGGGGACGTCCCCCTTTCCATTTGCATCCATGAGTACAGAGAAGGTCAGCATTAGGTGAATTTTTTGCTCTTCACAGGGCGGCCTGGTCCCTATCATCCACAAATTCCGGTGGCCCACTGTATAATAATATATGAGTTAACAACTCAATTAAAAAAACGATTAAAAAAATGATGTTCACTGTTGGCACTTTTACAAAATTGTTGAATAGATAGTGATGCTACAGTAATGTAATTTTAATGATTGTAATTTGGTTTTCATTTTTTTAAATCAAATTGTACATCATAGCAAGAGGCATCTTATTGAAACAATATTTGATTCTGTTTTAAAAAAAAAATACGGTGACATAATACGGGTCATGATTGTGAGGTGAGTGTGTTGACATTGCCATCGACAACCGTTGTTGGTTGCATGGCCCGTTTGGTACATGAATTGCCCCGTTGGAAATTTTAAGAGGCTTTAAGAAAATTCTTATGATGTAGCAAGTAGGTTGTTTTTATCGAGTATGTTTAACATGACCAATTTACAATGGTGTCGTTGTTCTTGGCTAACCTATTCTCCATTTTGCTCAGCTCCAGCTGCGGTTTCATCAGGACTTAAACCTCTTCAATCACGACGACAGCTCGACAAAAAACAAACGCGGCGTTCTACCCAAGCATGCCACAAACGTCATGCGCTCATGGCTTTTTCAGCACATTGGAGTGAGTTTTGTGCGCGTCGGGTCGTCTGTCAACCTTGAAATACAAAACCAACAAAATGTCTTCCTCCCTAACCTCTGTAGCATCCTTACCCAACGGAGGATGAAAAGAAACAGATAGCCAGCCAGACAAATCTGACACTTCTACAGGTCAACAATTGGTGAGTGAAGTTTCCCCAATAGCCCACAAAGGCCCTTCTTTTCTCTCCCTATTGTTTGAATCATTAATTTGACTGGCATGTGTCGCTTGGGAGATACGAGCAACGTGGCCTCATTGCAGCACAGTTTCATAACTCAAGTCTACTCAATACCTGTGGGAAGAGAATCACACTTTGGGGAGAAAAACACAGAAACTATATGCTGCCTTGTGTTTGCAGGTTTATAAATGCTCGAAGGCGGATTCTGCAGCCCATGTTGGATGCCAGCTCCTCTGAGACGCCTAAAACTAAAAAGAAGACTCCTCAAAACAGGCCACTGCAGCGCTTCTGGCCTGACTCCATTGCCTCAGGGGGTGGCACACCACAGCAAGTTACAATGCCAGATGGTATGAATAAAATCTTACAAAATGGCCAAAATGGCGTTTTACATTTTCACAAATTTGTCTTATTTACATTTTATTTAATTTATGAAAACTGTTTTGGCCACAGCAGAAGTGCCCGACCTCTTTTAACCGAAAACCTACTTTTCAAGCCAACCAACCTTTGCGATCGACCGTTGCCGCACGCACGCACACTTGCGCGCGCACACAGACACACACACATGCATGCCATGATGAGCAGCAGCCATAACGGCCCCTAACATGAATGAAACAGAAAAATCAAGTCGAGTTTGTGAGTTTGTGAAAAGGAAATCACTGCCTACCTTAGTGGTAGACCTAACGCGGAGGCATGGCACACACTTTTGCAGCATGTTAAGCAAAGGAACGTCACTACCGTAGTTCACATGTACCCTCCATATTCCCATTTTTTTGCCAGTGCTATCGTTGGATTGCAGATGGCACAAACAGAATAAGAACAATATTTAAAAAGAAAGAAAGAAAAAAAACATCGCAAGATGTCACAAGCTGCTGACCACTAACAACTTCCATGATGGAGTTCATGCGCCATCGTCGGTTAAACATTACCTGCTTTTTAAAATTTTATTTATTTAATTTTTTTGTTATTAAACTTTTTATTGAAATTTTTAAACAGAAAAAAGAAAAACATGATCACGTGTTTAAATACATAGAACACCGTCAATTCTAGGCATCAAAATAGAACATACATCACATAGACATCCTGGTGAAACGGGTTGCAACTCCTGCACTCCCACATATGCAATGTCCTGAACACTGTGCCATATGAGTAGAAAAATACTGAAATAAAATAAAATAATAATAATAAACAAAAATAAATCAACTTGAGTGGAATGGGGCCAATAGAGTAACTTAACTATCTGTTCAAGCACTTCCTTAGGTTTCCGTAAATTTTATCCAGGTATCCCATAATGTCTCAAATTTCTCTCGCTCGCCTCGAAGAATACATTTCCCCAACCACCTTAATCTTGTTTTATTTATTTTATTTATTTATTTTTTGTGAGAAAGCGAAACTAATAGGATGGTTAGGATGCAGTGTACACTAACACCAAAATATATAATATTCTTAACAGGCACACCAATCTCCACCCCCTACACCCCCCGCGATTGACTTGGGACCAGTCGATCGCGACTACCGGTCGATCGCGACTGGTTGGGCACCCCTGATTTACAGTATATGGCAACTGCGTTTTGGAAGCAATGAGCTACTCCCGCAAAATGTAGATTTACTGTGACCGGAGGAGACCCCTAAATTAAATTCACAATCCAAATGTTTGTCATTTTGATTATCACAGTGACTCAAAAGTAATCACACAACACCCCAGATGTAATCGCACAACATCACCACCAGCATCGGACGAAATCCTTGCATGTCTTAAAACCATCGCTTTTCAGGAGACCCCAAAAACATATTTGTTCACCCATTATCATTGCGTCATCAAAGAAAGCAAGCCATTCTCAACACTTCCGTGTACCGTATTTTCACCACCATAAGGCGCCATTACAAGTCTAGTGTATGAGCCGAGTTCCAAAGCCTGACTGAGCGCGCTTCTATAGAGAAAAGGCGGGCGTGAGTGACGTCAGGCATGCGGAAGTCTGCCAATGAGTGAAGGGGGGGCGTGCCCAACAACACGGTGCGCCGAATGGTCGTGAAAATACGGTAGTTTTGTGAAGAAAATTCATTAAATGAACCCAATTGGGACAAAGAAGGTTTCAGCCCGACGCCAGCCACAGCGACAGATCTGACGTGCACGGTACAATCTAAATATTTTTGTAGGTCATCATGAATAAGTTTGATCATCTCCGAGTGTGATTTTCCCCCCCCCCCCCATTTTTAACAAGTTTTTATTGGGGTAAACATTGACGCAGATTTCTCCTCAGACATTCAAGTTCCTTGACTGGTTTTTAGGTACAATGGTGACGATGAACATGGAGGGTCTCCACAGCCTGACATCGGATGGTGCGACACTGGCGGTACAGCAGGTGATGCTCGGTGGCCATAGTGAAGATGAATCTGGGGACAGCGGAGAGGATGACGACGACGACGCGGATATGGCTGGGCTGGGCCTTGACAACAGTGAATCACTCCAGTAGATAAGGCGCACAAACATCATACACTACAGTACATGTGCACGCAAAATGTCAAATGAGTCTGCAAAAGTGAGCGGGTTTTTGGATGGCCATCGTACAAACGGACACACACATTTGGGTTTATCCAGAGCACAAAACAGGATTTGGGGGAATGATCCCAATCTTCCTAAAATCCACCTTTTGCCGTGCGTGTTTTTCAGAAACTGTTTTTACTTATTTAGTTGCTGTAGGCGATTGCACTTTGTATATTTAAGCGAGAAAAGAAATGGAATTCATCCGAGGAAAGTGTTAAAACACCAGAAGCGAGTTTGTTATGCTACGTTCATAAATATTGACAAACATCACGTCTTTCTTCACCCCTGTTGAATTGTAAGTTTGGATGACAACACTTTAAAGTTCTATTGTTAGGGTTTGTCTCTTTTTGCATGCTTGTGTTTTGAGTAGATATGTGCAAGACTGACTCCACAGCTCTCACATGGACCTCTGCAAAAGAGCAAAGCTCTTGGGAGTTTCAAAATAAAAGGCAGATGCTTATTTTTATATCCATACACATAATATGAAAATAGTGTTTTTTTTTGTTTGTTTGTTTGTTTGTTTTTGTTCCGTTTGTAACAAATGTTGATGTACAGATTCATAAAAAGCAGCAACCTTGTTTTCCAGGGTTCTTTGTGAAGTTTTCTTAAAAAACTGGAAAAAAAAAGAATTAAATTGGTTTTAAACTTAAAATCTAGTTCTGTGTTCTTTTCTTATTGCTGCCCAAAAGAGCAAAAGTCTGACTGATTGGTTAAAAAAATAAATAAACTGCATAGGACTGC
This sequence comes from Hippocampus mohnikei, assembly GCA_026261675.1. NCBI lineage: Eukaryota > Metazoa > Chordata > Actinopteri > Syngnathiformes > Syngnathidae > Hippocampus > Hippocampus mohnikei. Next base: position 2,564,840 of record JAKGUB010000106.1, on the reverse strand, counting down.
ATTTAACACAGGCGAGAATCAAGGATTGAAGAAAGCTATTGGAACAGCCTTTTAGTTTGTGTATAATTTTTATTATTTCACACAAATTTCAAGGTTTTACTCAGGTAAATATTTGTTCTAAGCTTTGTAAAAAAAAAAAAAATGAAAGTAGAAGCAGAATAATATGATTAATCGCAATTACAGAAAATTGTGCAATTAACCCTTTCAGGGACAGCGGTTACTACAGTGGACATATTTTGTGGTCAGGTTACATATTAGCATTATTGGTGCATGAAAGGGTTAATTATCGTATTGGCCCGAATATAAGACGGCCCCGATTATAAGACGACCCCCTCTTTTTCAAGACTCAAGTTTGAAAAAAGACTTTTTGAACACCAAATTAATTTGTATCCAGAAAATAATTACAGTACAAATGATGATAATATATTTGAGGGAAAAAGCATATTATTTTGCCTCATTCAAATCTTAATATCTGAACATTTAAATATGTAAACTAAAGTGCAATCACATTCGTAAATGAATGGCTTCTGGTTTTTGAAATGTAAATTACATCATAACTTCTCCTCAGCTGCCGGTTAACCTGGCCGATCTTCGACCCACTTTTCTCTAGATTGTCGCTACGTTTCTCCATTTTCTGTTATCTCTTCTATTATTTTCTTCTCTTTTCCTTCTTACCGCTGTTTTTTATTTTTATTCTTCGTGACAGGGGTTCACTTTGGCCTGGGGAGTCAAGTTCAGCATTCGCTTCAATGATATCTGGCGCCATCTAGTGTTGTGTATGGGTATAATGTCTAGACCCCTAATATAAGACGACCCCCACTTTTCTTATTTCAATGCAAAAAACGTCTTATATTCGGGCCAATACGGTAATTACAAATTTTTGGTCGCGAGACAGCACGAATGGATGGATAGATTTTTACATTTTTGAATGAGAGAGTATTGTTAATGTGCGGGAATATCTGAGATGTCCTCAGGATGGGGATGGGTAGTTTGCAAACGTAACGTCTCTTTCCATGCCTGTTTTTCTTTTGATAAATCATGATGTATTCTCATGTCTGGTTTGACTGAGAGCTTTCCATACTGGAATAGAAAAATGTCATCTTAATTTCATCGTTCGCTCTGCCTTATCAAACTGGCTCACAGTTTCCATCGAAAAGGTGATTCAGTTGATAGTTGCTACGTTTGGAGCCTCTTCCCTCTGGAAAAAAAAACCAAGATGACAATATTAAAAGTCCCTGTAAAGTGAAAATTAATAGTACTTGTAAAACATCACTGATAAGAGTTTTGAAAGGTTAAAACACATCGGCAGGTATTTAAAATGAGGCTTATGCATCTTAGTTAAACAAGACTGCATGAGCATTTCAAAACATTGCAGTAAGTCATTGTGAATACATATACTTGTTCTTAAATATTTTGATCACATTAGACTTACTAAATCTGAAAACATGAATCTTAGGCCTAACATTTCAGTGAAATGTTCCTCCCACATTCCCAAAACATGCGTGGCAGGTTAATGGAACACCCGAAATTGTCCCTCGATGTGAGTGTGAGCGCGGATGGTTTTTCGTCTATGCGTGCCCTGTGATTGGCTGGCAGCCAGTTCAAGGGTGTGTCCTGCCTACTGCTAGGATCGGTTCCAGGACTCTCGTGAGGATGGATGGAATTGAGAATCGTTAGGAACCAGAATCGAATGAAAAGAACCCGAATCAGAACTGGAATCATCCAAATTCAAACAATGCCAAACACCACTCGTGGACATCGGGAATTAAGAATTTCCTGAACGGCCGGTCCATTCCCGGACGAAATTGGTGCACATGATGGCAAAGTTACTTGTACTTTTATTTGTATAGCGCCTTCACAACCGCTGCAGCTGTCACAAAGCGCTTTGCAGAGCATTGAAAATACTACATCCAAGAAATCAGAATATTGATCCGAATATAAGGCGCATCAGATTCTAAGGTGTACTGATGGATTTTGAGAAAATTGAATGCCTTATAGTGCGGAAAATACGAGTAATTACAGTCATATGCAAAGTAGCTCAATATACAGGAACTAAAAAAAAAAGTACCTGGACAGCACAGTACTCCCACACATTCTGTATAACCACAAGTTTTAATACTAATGAAAAGCAGCTCGAGATTGGACCACTAGGAGTTAAGAAGATACAAAGCCTATCAGGTACGTTTGTTTACTCACCTTTAAGAAATAGGATATACGGTACATGTACAATTTTTCTCCGACAATTGGAGTTATTCTCCATAAAATGGCTGTATTTGAAGTTGAATAGACCAGATGGTTTCAGACGTTAACATCGGTTTAAAATTGGTGAGAAAAATGAATCGATTTGATGAATTATCCAGAGATCAAATACAACATAATTGGACCAACACGGAATAAAACTCCAGTCAGACATATGCAAATATTGAACATTTATTTTGAAATTGTGGGAGGGAAGTCTGGGCATTAAAAGCTGTCCCTGAGACCCGACGTCGGATAAATGGAAGAAAATGGATGGCTGTTTTTTGCCATACAGTATTTGCACATCTTTGTACGTCCTTGTTGCTCATGAATGCCTTCTGATTGAGGCGGGGGAGTCGCACAGAGTCTTGCTCTCTGGTTTGATTCGTTTCACGCACCGACCTCCATGTGTTGCCGGATCCAGTGAAGTGAATGTGTGATCCTGGTATACACGCCTGGCTTGTTCCTTATCGCACAGCCAATGCCCCAGCTCGTCGTCCCAACCAGCTTCCATCGAGATGAGTCCTCACAAGCCAGAGGGCCCCCGCTATCCCCCTGCAGAAATGAATTTGAATGAAAATGAAAGCTGCACATCCTGGCTCACAACAACTTGTATAATATATTGAAACAAGATCACAAGATGAATTATCACCTGACAGGAGTCTATTCCTCCCCCCAAGTATCCCGCACAGATCATCCACGGTGAGATGAAGCCCTGGTAAACCTGAGGCTGGTTGCAGGTCTTTGTGGAGAGGAGGGGGACCATGGCAGAACGCAAAACCACACTCGTCTCCCCTTGAAAAGGCAAGGCACATTGAAAACGATTTCTTTGTACACTAGTGAATTATTTGTTGCCGCGCAATCCGATTTGTAGGGCTCACCCTTGTCCTCCGTTGCCCCCCATCCAGAGATCCAGCACATGGTACCCTCCTCAAATTCTTCCCCATAATTCGGCAGGCAGATGGGCTCCACAAATCCTAAATAAAATGGCGTTGGACATTTCAGATGCAGTGGATATGGCAAGTCTACACGCGGCTGTTCAAATTCTATCTTGTTTATGTAATATAAAAAAAAACAAGAAAAAACGAGATCAAGATGAACCATTTCAAAACTTTATTTCCACAATTATGACTTACAGTATAAACTGGGTAACTCGACTACATTTAAAAGGAAATCTTATCTAAAGGGGAAGTAAAAATACTGTAGATAATGCGGTTGCACAAGTGCACACACCCTCTTATAACCGATATGTTTGACTTTTGTCATGGTGTTCCTTTTGGAGATAAGCACTCATCACTCATGTTTGGGACAAACCTACCGTTTGGAAATATGGCCGAAAGGTTCAATCTTGCTTTCATTTGGAGAATATTTTTCTCAATTTATTACTATTTTGATCCTTAAATTGTCTCCCACTTCTTCAAAATGACAGATATGATGATAGTTTGAGCTGTAGTAATTAGGATATCATCAAGGGTTTTCAATTGATTTTTGGCCAATATTTTTCCGCCTGGATTTTGTCATTCGTGGCCCATCCTTAACACAGACAATGGGAGAAATACCACATCTAATGCCGTTTTACGTGATTCGAAGTGACACGAAAGGCAGCCGAGATCTTTTCGCTGACAGTTTGCGAAGTCGTCCGACACATGCGACGCATGTCATCCAGTCGTAAATGTAGCTAGCAGGTCGAGTCTGAACTTATGAGGACAAATATCCAACACTGGGTCAAATTTTAATCACTCAGAACTCTTTCCACGATGACCTTTGTTTCTCCAATTAGTTTTATCACTAGTTTACATATTATAGTCCACATTGCTTTCATCATAATCTTTCACAGAGTTTGTATTTTTGTTTTTGCCTGCGCAAGAGCGCCCAAGAGGAAAGGTGCTTACATCTTTGGTACAATGTAGCTTAGGTGACAGGAAACGCTGTCATTTAAGCTTTGCTCCACTCAGATTGCTGACATTCCCATGAAGATGCGTGAATGACATATTTAAATCAATGACCCCAAAAAGTGTGCAGCTGCACACCTTTTCGGATTCAAGCACACGGTACAATATGCCCCTAAGTGCATTAAACTAACACCATACCATTGAAAATAAGGGGCTTGGTGAGTTTCACAAGTGCAATATCATAATCCAGTCTTTTGGGGTGATAGCGAGCGTGATGTATGATCTGCTCCACTGCAAGAGATTGGGCACCATGGACTGGTTGCTCTACCTCTCCCGCATGGACTACCCACAAGGAAGGGTCTGCAAATCTGATAACAGGGAGGACAATTAATGAGCTCTGCCACATCAAATATCCAGAATAAGACTGAATGGAATGCTAAAATATGAACATTGTCAACGTTGGCATATGTAAAATGTAACAGACCATGACAAGTGCTGATTGTGAGCCAATATACAGTACACGACATAAACGTATGAACGCACCATGACAGGTTATCATGTCCCTAGACACAATTATTTACCGTAATTTCCGCACTATAGAGCGCACCTGATTATAAGCCGCACCCACTATATTTTTTAGAGGATAACCAATTTTGTACATACACAAGCCGCACCCGTATATAAGCCGCATGTGCCCACATTAAAACATGTCAACATATTTACAAAGAAAGACGGTACACAGAGAGAGTTTTCAAAGTTTTAATCATATAACTTAATAATAATAATAATATAACTTTCTTCCCAAACGGTGCCTGTGATGCGGCAGCAAAACGGTAGCAACAGGGTAACAACACGCTAGCAACAGAATAGCAATGCGTCATATGCCTTTCTTTTTGCATTTTCCATGATGAGGGTATGTTCACGCTAATTTAATTGATGCACAAGACAAGAAGTTGCAGTCTTCCTCGACGCATATATTCCACCGCTCTTAATCTGACCTTTTCTACACGAGCGCCCCCTGGCGGCCGTTAGAAGAATTACACAAATTGGCCGCATCACTGTATAAGCCGCAGGGTTGAAAGTTTGGGAAAAAAAGTAGCGGCTTATAGTCCGGAATTTACGGTAATTGTAAAATTACAACATACTGTATCGTTGAAGTGTTGCCTTCAGGGAAATGTTGAATAAATGTGGCCAAAACAGATGAATGTATGAATGACTTACCCAAAAACACAATGCGCTGCTGTGAGGATCCAATGTGATGTTATGATAGAGCCTCCACAGAGGTGTTCGCTGCTGAAATGAAGGCTGACCTGCCAAGGAAACTGGCCTGGCCGAGAGATGTTTCCTCCAACAATACGAGTCACGTACTTCGGTCTGAAGCCACATTCTATGAACAGAATAGTGCACGTCAGCCTTATCTTCTCCATGTAGTGACTTGGTGGATTTTGTTTTAGGATTTCGTAATCTGGTCAAAAACCAGTTGGGACCGCCATCCATTACCCAAGCCACTTATCCTCACAAGGGTCGCGGGTGCGCTGGAGCCTATCCCAGCTAGGTTCAGGTAGTACAGTGAAACTCCTCTACAACGAAACCTACATGGGCCCAAATACCCCCTAATGTGAAAAAATGTTCATGCATGAAAGCCATTCCCACCTTTCTGCTCCCCCTACGACAAAAAATGCCCCTGTTCCGTGATATGAAATCTTTTTCTCTGCTCTGTGTGTGTGTGTGTGTGTGTGTGTGTGTGTGTGTGTGTGTGTGTGTGTGTTTACATCTGAGATCAAATCTGTTATCGTAAAAAAACCCTGTTGTGAAAAATTTCTCGCTGCAAACATGATTTCGTTGTAGAGGAGTTTCACTGTAGGCGGGGGGACACCCTGAACTGGTTTCCAACCAATCATAGGGAACATAGAGAAACAACCATTCACATTCACAATCACACCTACAATAATACATTTTAAAACATTCATTCAATATTTTTCGTCACAAATACTCAACACACATGAGGTCGACACCACCACAAAATGGAACGATGGCCAATGAGGACGTGAACCTGAAGCTTGTGCTTGTGCATAACAGATGAGCCACGGGTTGTGTTGCGTGTTTCCCATTATTTACCACAAAAAAAATGACAAGGATAAACATTTGTAACCACAACCATGTTGAATCTAACAGTTAAACCTTGACACCGTGGCAGACGTGGTTTGGCGGAGGAGACTCAAACGTGTCTGTCAAAAGATCGTATGTGTGGTGTGCAGTGTTGGCCTTCTTGAGTACCCCACACACTTTTAGAGCAGTTTTTTTTCCTCACGATGAGTGAAGTCCCTCACGTAAAAATAAATGAATAAATAATGAAATAATACTTTTAAAAAAGACATTTAAAATTGCTACATGTGTACATAACCACACTTAAGTGTCTCACCCAGACATTTCAGCGTTGTCACCTTTCCTGAACTGCAGTGGGCTTTACTGGAGTGACCAAAGACAAGCAAGTCAGACACGCACAGAATAAAAAACAGACAGCAGGACATTGACATAACAGTTTAAATGTTAAAAATATTAAAATAAACAATGTAAGTAACAAAAGCATTGACAGTTAGTATTCTCTCTCTCTCTCTCTCTCTCTCTCTCTCTCTCTCTCTCTCTCTCTCTCTCTCTCTCTCTCTATATATATATATATATATATATATATATATATATATATATATATATTTGTATATATGCACACACACGCATTGATATTATTTTTAGTCCCCATTGAATTGTTTCCCTGTTAGTGTTGTGATGTCATCTACAGTATTGGTGTTTATAGGCAGGAACCAATTGTAACCTAAAAGGGTTCACTTTGTGAGCTCTGCGCAGCCATTATGAAATGAAGATTTGGTCATACCAAAAAGCATAGTTCACTACTGACTAAACGAAGGAAGAAGGAGACAAGCAAGAGTTCGAAGGATATTCAGCCCCTTGTCGATGTGAGCTCACGAGCTTTGTGTGCCTTTTTGTTGAATCAATTGTCTAACTTCTGTCTTTATTTTATTGTTTTGGTCATGCCATTTGTATTGATATGTTTCATGTCCGTGTTTGTGACCAGTTCTGCATTGCTTTACTCTCTATAAATAAAGGTGTATTGTATTGTATTGTATTGTTTTGTATTGTATTGTATTGTATTGTATTCCCTTTAGCATAACACCACCTAGTGGATACATAGTGCAACCGCAGCCACTATTGTAGCCTCTATTCTACGCGCCTTATAATGCAGTGCGCACTATATATGAAAACTGTTTTAAAATAGGCCATACATTGAAGGTGCACCTTATAATCTGAAGCGCCTTATAGTGCAGAAAATACGGTATATCAATTGACCGATCTATCGATCGATCGATAGATGTCTTCGAAATTAGCTGCTAGTTTGTAATTTATTGATATGCGCACACACATACGCACATTTATATTGCATTGTTAAACTACAACTATATTCTGTACCTGTAGGTTGTGGTGTTTTGTAGCTTAATGACTTGTGATTGGTTCAGATTGATCGACACGAGATTGGACTGAAGGTCCTGCTCAATGGAGGTCAGGGAGATGAAGAATGACTCGACGTAACTGCCAAAGAGACAAAAACAGGAACAGTTAATAGGCAATTGGACTGTTGAAAACCGGAGTACCCGGAGAAAACCCACACAGGCACAGGGAGAACATGTAAACTCCGCACAGGAAGGCCAGGGCTGAAATCGAACCAAAATCGAACGCCTGACCTCTACACTGTGAAGCAGACTTGCTAACCAATCGAACACCATGCTGTGAGAGCGAGAGAGAGATTGAACAGAAGGCCATGCATCACAGCAAAGCACACACAAGGTGTCATTTTAAGTGGAAGAAACACCTGGTATATCCCAACTGCTTGCAGGCTGAGAGTCCCAGCCAGTTATTCCAGTCATCTGAGCAGACTGTCCTCCACACACCGCCTTTCTGAACTTGAAGGACTGAACTCCGCCCGCTGAGACGCACTGACGTAGAAACAGTTCCTAGTTTATTTGCAAATTAATATTCAAAATAATGCATAGTTACTTTATGGGGTGGGTGGTATTGGCTGACATTGCTTTGACGTCATCTGGAATGGTCAAGATGTAATAAACGTTGCTTGCGCCTGTGCCTTCCGAAAATAACCTTTACCCTGGCTTTACCTTGGTTTCCACATGAGTTTTTGCACTTATATAAATTAGGCCGGGCGGTCTGGTGGTCGACTAGTTAGCGCGTCGGTCTCACAGTGCAGAAGTGCAAGGTTCAATTCCAGCTCCGGCCTTCCTGTGTGGAGTTTGCATGTTCTCCCCATGTTTATCCTGAGCAATTTATCCCAAGTTTTACACCGAATGTTATGCAGAAAGCGCGCATGCATCGAAATCCAATTGCCACGCACTCTTGATGACGACAATCAAACAAAACATGACTTTAAACAGAGCCTGCCAATGAGCTGTGTAATCTGCTTGAGTGAATGAACTTGGAATGTAGCACCTGCTGTTTAGGATCTGAGCGCGAGTTCAATAAACTAATAGTCACACGCCCACCAACAGTGCACACAATCAATTCGAGCGTAATTTTGCAAGTTAGGCGCAATATGTCTTCGTCGCGCTGTGCCGTGGTGGGATTAAGGGCTCAGTCAAAAAAAAAAAAAACATGAAATCACTTCAGGCCCAATCACTTGCCCCAAAACTTAAGTCCCTGTCAATCATAGGACCTTTGAAGCGACCCTTGTGGTTTGCTGTGTGTCTCACCACAGCCGAGCTCGTCCTCTCCATTGTCACAGTGCACCTCTCCATCACACTGCGCTGAGCTTCTGATGCACTGAGAGGAAAAGCCACAGCGAAACCTCCCAACACAGCCCAGACCCACTATAGAGACACAGAGGGAAAATAAAAACGGATCTGATTTTTTTTTTCTTATTCATCGAAGACGATATAATATATATATATAATTTTATGTTAGATTTCCTTTTTTATTCATTCGGTAGAAAAAGTTTGGGCTTTAACGTCAGTTCTCTTATTGACCTCTGACCCCTAGGTGATGGGACATGACCTCCGGGTGACCCCCTAATGTCATCGTCTAGGTCATCAACCAAATTTTGACATAAGCGGCAATACACCCCCTCCTCCTCATTGGCAAGAAGAATTGTTAAAACTGGTTAAGAAGTATAATGTGTCAGACAAGTTTCTCACCTCCAAGGCCAATACCAAGAGCTAGAGTGAACACCGTTATGACACAGGCTGCAATTATCAACAGCATGCGATGGGCCAGTAGTCTTTTCTTCCAGCCTTTCACCAAATCATCCTCTATAAAAAGAGCAAAGATTCAGAGTACAGACTATGACTGTACTGTAAGAAGTAACCCTCATCTCTCACTCTCATTAGCAGGAGCAGGAAATGGTGCAATTGACAGAATCCAATCAAGCATGCTCTAATCTTTGCTGGTGTCACCTCCTGATTGGGGAGTATCGAGGATATTTCACTGAGATATTGTCTTCTGTCAGCATTTTTTTAAACTCAATCTCTAATTATTCAGGGTCAGAACGTCATTCTGAGCAGAGAGAATGACGGCAACATTGTCCAGCTCAAACCACCGGCGATTCTTCAAGGAGGATGACTAACCAGTCATCTGGATCGTCTTGATGCAAAGGAGCAGTGACCCCTAGATTTTATGAACTCTCCAGGTTTGGAGGTGTGTGTGTGTGAATTGCCCTATTGTGAATCTTCCTTTGATGTGTATATGGTCTCCAACATTTGGCCATCTTTTGTTGTTGGAGTCGGTCATCCTGCTGTGAGGACTTTTCTAGTGCCGATTGCGATCTCCATTCCAGGGGTCCAACCGGCCTCCCCCCCTTTGCTCATGGCACCTTGGCACCCCCTCTTTCTCAACCACACATGAATGCAAACAGTCTCTCATTTACACTCAGAAAAACATCATTATTTGCAGTCACGCTTTCCCATCCTCCACCCAAATCATTTACAACCATGAAAACAGCACTGTAACAACAGCAAGTATTTTGTGACTATATGAAAAACCGCAATGCAGCAATATGAAAGCCTATACTGTGAATGAAAATCCCTTCAGTATACATGGTCGTTTTTTTCGACTAAAAATGCCTTACAATACATGGTCGTTTTTTTCGGCTAAAAACGCCTTACTATATATGGTCGTTTTTGTGTTTAAAATGCCTTACTATACATGGTCGTTTTTTTCGACTAAAAATGCCTTACAATATACATTGTCGTTTTTTTCGACTAAAAATGCCTTACTATACATTGTCGTTTTTTTCGACTAAAAATGCCTTACTATACATGGTCGTTTTTTTGTGTTTAAAATGCCTTACTATACATGGTCGTTTTTTTCGGCTAAAAACGCCTTACTATACATGGTCGTTTTTTTCGGCTAAAAACGCCTTACTATACATGGTCGTTTTTAGGTAAAAACGCCTTACTATACATGGTCGTTTTTTCGCTAAAAACGCCTTACTATACATGGTCGTTTTTCGACTAAAAATGCCTTACTATACATGGTCGTTTTTTGTGTTTAAAATGCCTTACTATACATGGTCGTTTTTGTGTTTAAAATGCCTTACTATACATGGTCGTTTTTCAGCTAAAAACGCCTTACTATACATGGTCGTTTTTGTGTTAAAAATGCCTTACTATACATGGTCGTTTTTCGCTAAAACGCCTTACTATACATGGTCGTTTTTTCGCTAAAACGCCTTACTATACATTGTCGTTTTTTCGCTAAAAACGCCTTACTATACATTGTCGTTTTTCGCTAAAACGCCTTACTATACATGGTCGTTTTTTCGCTAAAACGCCTTACTATACATGGTCGTTTTTTCGCTAAAACGCCTTACTATACATGGTCGTTTTTTTGTTAAAAACGCCTTACTATACATGGTCGTTTTTTCGCTAAAAACGCCTTACTATACATGGTCGTTTTTTCGCTAAAACGCCTTACTATACATGGTCGTTTTTTCGACTAAAAATGCCTTACTATACATGGTCGTTTTTTTTGTGTTAAAAATGCCTTACTATACATGGTCGTTTTTTGTGTTAAAAATGCCTTACTATACATGGTCGTTTTTTTCGGCTAAAAACGCCTTACTATACATGGTCGTTTTTTTCAGCTAAAAACGCCTTACTATACATGGTCGTTTTTTTGTGTTAAAAATGCCTTACTATACATGGTCGTTTTTTTCGGCTAAAAACGCCTTACTATACATGGTCGTTTTTTTCAGCTAAAAAAGCCTTACTATACATGGTCGTTTTTTTTGTGTTAAAAATGCCTTACTATACATGGTCGTTTTTTGTTAAAAATGCCTTACTATACATGGTCGTTTTTTGGCTAAAAACGCCTTACTATACATGGTCGTTTTTTTCGTCTAAAAACGCCTTACTATACATGGTCTTTTTTTTCGGCTAAAAACGCCTTACTATACATGGTCGTTTTTTCGCTAAAAACGCCTTACTATACATGGTCGTTTTTCGCTAAAACGCCTTACTATACATGGTCGTTTTTTCGCTAAAAACGCCTTACTATACATGGTCGTTTTTTTGTTAAAACGCCTTACTATACATGGTCGTTTTTTCGCTAAAACGCCTTACTATACATGGTCGTTTTTTCGACTAAAACGCCTTACTATACATGGTCGTTTTTTCGCTAAAAACGCCTTACTATACATGGTCGTTTTTTCGCTAAAACGCCTTACTATACATGGTCGTTTTTCGCTAAAAACGCCTTACTATACATGGTCGTTTTTTCAGCTAAAAACGCCTTACTATACATGGTCGTTTTTTCGCTAAAAACGCCTTACTATACATGGTCGTTTTTTTGTTAAAACGCCTTACTATACATTGTCGTTTTTTCGCTAAAACGCCTTACTATACATCATCGGTTTCAAAAAACGCCTTCCTGGAGGGCCAATGCCTGCATTTTTCAACTCTCCTTACTATACACACCTGATTCAAATGAACAGGTTCAATGTCAGGCTTCCGCAGAGCTTGCTGATGATCTGATCATTTGAATCAGGTGTGTTGCTATACATGGTCGACTTTGGAAAACATGCAGGGCATTGGCCCTCCAGGACCTGAGTTTGACACCTATGCTATATATGGTCGTTTTTTCGGCTAAAAACGCCTTACTATACATGGTCGTTTTTTGTGTTAAAAATGCCTTACTATACATGGTCGTTTTTTCGCTAAAAACGCCTTACTATACATGGTACGTTTTTCAGCTAAAAATGCCTTACTATACATGGTCGTTTTTGTGTGTTAAAAATGCCTTACTATACATGGTCGTTTTTGTGTTAAAATGCCTTACTATACATTGTCGTTTTTTCGCTAAAACGCCTTACTATACATGGTCGTTTTTCGCTAAAAACGCCTTACTATACATGGTCGTTTTTTCGCTAAAAACGCCTTACTATACATGGTCGTTTTTTCGCAAAAACGCCTTACTATACATGGTCGTTTTTTGTGTTAAAAATGCCTTACTATACATGGTCGTTTTTTTCGGCTAAAAACGCCTTACTATACATGGTCGTTTTTTTCGGCTAAAAACGCCTTACTATACATGGTCGTTTTTTTCGGCTAAAAACGCCTGACTATACATGATCGTTTTTTTTTTGTTAAAAACGCTACTATACATGGTCGTTTTTTTCGACTAAAAACGCCTTACTATACATGGTCGTTTTTTTTGTTAAAAACGCCTTACTATACATTGTCGTTTTTTTCGGCTAAAAACGCCTTACTATACATGGTCGTTTTTTTTGTGTTAAAAATGCCTTACTATACATTGTCGTTTTTTTCGGCTAAAAACGCCTTACTATACATGGTCGTTTTTTTGTTAAAAACGCCTTACTATACATTGTCGTTTTTTTCGACTAAAAATGCCTTACTATACATGGTCGTTTTTTTGTGTTTAAAATGCCTTACTATACATGGTCGTTTTTTCCGGCTAAAAACGCCTTACTATACATGGTCGTTTTTTCAGCTAAAAACGCCTTACTATACATGGTCGTTTTTTTTGTGTTAAAAATGCCTTACTATACATTGTCGTTTTTTTCGGCTAAAAACGCCTTACTATACATGGTCGTTTTTTTTCGTCTAAAAACGCCTTACTATACATTGTCGTTTTTTTCGGCTAAAAACGCCTTACTATACATTGTCGTTTTTTCGCTAAAAACGCCTTACTATACATGGTCGTTTTTTCGGCTAAAAACGCCTTACTATACATGGTCGTTTTTTGCTAAAAACACCTTACTATACATGGTCGTTTTTTTCGGCTAAAAACGCCTTACTATACATGGTCAATGTTTTTGTGTTAAAAATGCCTTACTATATATACATGGTCGTTTTTTTTTGTTAAAAACGCCTTACTATACATGGTCGTTTTTTTCGGCTAAAAACGCCTTACTATACATGGTCGTTTTTTCCCAGGTCCTGGAAACCAATGCCTGCATGTTTTCAACTCTCCCTGTTGCAAACACCTGATTCAAATGAACAGGTTCAATGTCAGGCTTCCGCAGAGCTTGCTGATGATCTGATCATTTGAATCAGGTGTGTTGCAACAGGAGACTTGAAAACATGCAGGCATTGGCCTCCAGGACCTGAGTTTGACACCTATACTATACATGGTCGTTTTTTCAGCTAAAAACGCCTTACTATACATGGTCGTTTTTTGTGTTAAAAATGCCTTACTATACATGGTCGTTTTTTTCGGCTAAAAACGCCTTACTATACATGGTCGTTTTTTTCGGCTAAAAATGCCTTACTATACATGGTCGTTTTTTTTGTTAAAAATGCCTTACTATACATGGTCGTTTTTTTGTTAAAAATGCCTTACTATACATGGTCGTTTTTCGGCTAAAAACGCCTTACTATACATGGTCGTTTTTTTCAGCTAAAAAGCCTTACTATACATGGTCATTTTTTTGTGTTAAAAACGCCTTACTATACATGGTCGTTTTTTTCGGCTAAAAACGCCTTACTATACATACATGGTCGTTTTTTTTGTGTTAAAAACGCCTTACTAAACATGGTCGTTTTTTTCAGCTAAAAACGCCTTACTATACATGGTCGTTTTTTTCGGCTAAAAACGCCTTACTATACATGGTCGTTTTTCGCTAAAAACGCCTTACTATACATACATGGTCGTTTTTTTGTTAAAACGCCTTACTATACATGGTCGTTTTTTTCAGCTAAAACGCCTTACTATACATGGTCGTTTTTTTCAGCTAAAAACGCCCTAGTATACATGGTCGTTTTTTTCGGCAAAAAACGCCTTAATATACATAGTCGTTCTTTTCGGCTAAAAACGCCTTACTATACATGGTCGTTTTTTTCTGCAATAAACGCCTTACTATACATGGTCGGTTTTTTTTGTGTTAAAAATGCCTTGCTATACATGGTCGTTTTTTTCGGCTAAAACGCCTTACTATACATGGTCATTTTTTTCAGCTAAAACGCCTTACTATACATGGTCGTTTTTTTCGGCTAAAAACGCCTTACTATACATGGTCGTTTTTTTCAGCTAAAAACGCCTTAGTATACATGATCATTTTTTCAGCTAAAAACGCCTTACTATACATGGTCGTTTTTTTTGTGTTAAAAACGCCTTACTAAAAATGGTCGTTTTTTTCAGCTAAAAACGCCTTAGTATACATGGTCGTTTTTTTCGGCAAAAAACGCCTTACTATACATAGTCGTTTTTTTCGGCTAAAAACGCCTTACTATACATGGTCGTTTTTTTCTGCAATAAACGCCTTACTATACATGGTCGGTTTTTTTTGTGTTAAAAATGCCTTACTATACATGGTCGTTTTTTCGCTAAAACGCCTTACTATACATGGTCATTTTTTCAGCTAAAACGCCTTACTATACATGGTCGTTTTTTCGCTAAAACGCCTTACTATACATGGTCGTTTTTTCAGCTAAAACGCCTTAGTATACATGGTCATTTTTTCAGCTAAAACGCCTTACTATACATGGTCGTTTTTTTTTTAAAAACGCCTTACTATACATGGTCGTTTTTCGCTAAAACGCCTTACTATACATGGTCGTTTTTTCAGCTAAAACGCCTTAGTATACATGATCATTTTTCAGCTAAAACGCCTTACTATACATGGTCGTTTTTTGTGTTAAAACGCCTTACTAAAATGGTCGTTTTTTCAGCTAAAACGCCTTACTATACATGGTCGTTTTTTCGCAAAAACGCCTTACTATACATGGTCGTTTTTTCAGCTAAAACGCCTTACTATACATGGTCGTTTTTTCGCTAAAACGCCTTACTATACATGGTCGTTTTTCAGCTAAAAACGCCTTAGTATACATGGTCATTTTTTCAGCTAAAAACGCCTTACTATACATGGTCGTTTTTTTTTGTTAAAAACGCCTTACTATACATGGTCGTTTTTCCGCTAAAACGCCTTACTATACATAGTCGTTTTTTTCGGCTAAAAACGCCTTACTATACATGGTCGTTTTTTTCCGCAAAAAACGCCTTACTATACATGGTCGTTTTTTTTGTTAAAAATGCCTTATACATGGTTGTTTTTTTCGGCTTAAAATGCCTTACTCTCCATGTTCGGTTTTTTTGGCTAAAAACGCCTCACTATACATGGTCGTTTTTTTTGTATTAAAAACGCCTTACTATACATGGTCGTTTTTTTCGGCAAAAATGCCTTACTAAACACAATGTGGGTTTTTTTCACTGAGCGGGGCTTGAACCAGGGTTGCCTGGACGGAAAGCCAGCGTGTATACCTCTACACCACCAGTGACTGTGATTTCTTTGGCACAATAGGCATATTTGACATGCACTCTGGAGGGTTTGCAGGAAAATAACTGATTGATGTTGTTTTTTCTCTTATCACTGAGCGGGGCTTGAACCAGGGTTGCCCGGACGGAAAGCCAGCGTGTATACCTCTACACCACCAGTGACTGTGATTTCATTGGCACAATAGGCATATTTGACATGCACTCTGGAGGGTTTGCAGGAAAATAACTGACTGATGTTGTTTTTTCTCTTATCACTGAGCGGGGCTTGAACCAGGGTTGCCTGGACGGAAAGCCAGCGTGTACACCTTTAGACCACCAGTTACTGTGACTTACATTGCACGTTAAGCATATTTGACATGCACCCTGGAGGGTTTGCAGGAAAAAGTGGTGTATTTTCACACATCACTGAGCGGGGGGTTTGAACCCATGCTAACAATACATGGTCGTTTTTTTCGGCATAAAACGCCTTACTACACATGGTCGTTTTTTTCGGCTAAAAACGCCTCCCTATACATGGTCGTTTTTTTCAGCTAAAATCGCCTCACTATACATGGCCGTTTTTATCGGCCAAAAACGCCTTACTATACATAGTCGTTTTTTTCGGCTAAAAAGGCCTTACTAGACATGGTCGTTTTTTTCGGCTACAAACGCCTTACTATACATGGTTGTTTTTTTTGTAAAAACGCCTGACTATACATGGTCGTTTTTTTTCTGCTAAAATGCCTTACTATACATGGTCGTTTTTTCGCTAAAACGCCTTACTATACATGGTCGTTTTTCGCAAAAACGCCTTACTATACATGGTCGTTTTTTTCGGACAAAAACGCCTTACTATACATGGTCGTTTTTTTGGTTAAAAACGCCTTACTATACATGGTTGGTTTTTTTTGTTAAAAACGCCTTACTATACATGGTCGTTTTTTTCGGCTAAAAATGCCTTACTATACATGGTAGTTTTTTTCAGCTAAAAACGCCTTACTATACATGGTCGTTTTTTTCTGCTAAAAATACCTTACTATACATGGTCGTTTTTTTCGGCAAAAAACGCCTTACTATTCATGGTTGTTTTTTTTGTAAAAAAGCCTGACTATACATGGTCGTTTTTTTCTGCTAAAAATGCCTTACTATACATGGTCGTTTTTTTCGGCAAAAAACGCCTTACTATACATGGTCGGTTTTTTCGCTAAAAACGCCTTACTAGACATGGTCGTTTTTTCGCTAAAAACGCCTTACTATACATGGTTGTTTTTTTGTAAAAAGCCTGACTATACATGGTCGTTTTTTCTGCTAAAATGCCTTACTATACATGGTCGTTTTTTCGCAAAAACGCCTTACTATACATGGTCGTTTTTTCGCTAAAAACGCCTTACTAGACATGGTCGTTTTTTCGCTACAAACGCCTTACTATACATGGTTGTTTTTGTAAAAAGCCTGACTATACATGGTCGTTTTTCTGCTAAAAATGCCTTACTATACATGGTCGTTTTTTCGCAAAAACGCCTTACTATACATGGTCGTTTTTTCGCAAAAACGCCTTACTATACATGGTCGTTTTTTCGCTAAAACGCCTTACTATACATGGTCGTTTTTTCGCTACAAACGCTTTACTATACATGGTTGTTTTTTTGTAAAAAGCCTGACTATACATGGTCGTTTTTTCTGCTAAAAATGCCTTACTATACATGGTCGTTTTTTCGCAAAAACGCCTTACTATACATGGTCGTTTTTTCGCTAAAAACGCCTTACTATACATGGTCGTTTTTTCGCTAAAAACGCCTTACTATACATGGTCGTTTTATCGCCAAAACGCCTTACTATACATAGTCGTTTTTTCGCTAAAAGGCCTTACTAGACATGGTCGTTTTTTCGCTACAAACGCCTTACTATACATGGTTGTTTTTTTGTAAAAACGCCTGACTATACATGGTCGTTTTTTCTGCTAAAATGCCTTACTATACATGGTCGTTTTTTCGCTAAAACGCCTTACTATACATGGTCGTTTTTTCGCAAAAACGCCTTACTATACATGGTCGTTTTTTCGCAAAAACGCCTTACTATACATGGTCGTTTTTGGTTAAAACGCCTTACTATACATGGTTGGTTTTTTGTTAAAACGCCTTACTATACATGGTCGTTTTTTCGCTAAAATGCCTTACTATACATGGTAGTTTTTTCAGCTAAAACGCCTTACTATACATGGTCGTTTTTTCTGCTAAAAATACCTTACTATACATGGTCGTTTTTTTCGGCAAAAAACGCCTTACTATTCATGGTTGTTTTTTTTGTAAAAAAGCCTGACTATACATGGTCGTTTTTTCTGCTAAAAATGCCTTACTATACATGGTCGTTTTTTCGGCAAAAAACGCCTTACTATACATGGTCGTTTTTTTCGGCTAAAAACGCCTTACTAGACATGGTCGTTTTTTTCGGCTACAAACGCCTTACTATACATGGTTGTTTTTTTGTAAAAAGCCTGACTATACATGGTCGTTTTTTCTGCTAAAATGCCTTACTATACATGGTCGTTTTTTCGCAAAAACGCCTTACTATACATGGTCGTTTTTTCGCAAAAACGCCTTACTATACATGGTCGTTTTTTTCGGCTAAAAACGCCTTACTATACATGGTCGTTTTTTTCGGCTAAAAACGCCTTACTATACATGGTTGTTTTTTTTGTAAAAAAGCCTGACTATACATGGTCGTTTTTTTCTGCTAAAAATGCCTTACTATACATGGTCGTTTTTCGCAAAAACGCCTTACTATACATGGTCGTTTTTTCGCAAAAACGCCTTACTATACATGGTCGTTTTTCGCAAAAACGCCTTACTATACATGGTTGTTTTTTCGCTAAAAACGCCTTACTAGACATGGTCGTTTTTTTCGGCTACAAACGCCTTACTATACATGGTTGTTTTTTTTGTAAAAAAGCCTGACTATACATGGTCGTTTTTTTCTGCTAAAAATGCTTTACTATACATGGTCGTTTTTTTCGGCAAAAAACGCCTTACTATACATGGTCGTTTTTTCCGGCTAAAAACGCCTTACTAGACATGGTCGTTTTTTTCGGCTACAAACGCCTTACTATACATGGTTGTTTTTTTTTGTAAAAAAGCCTGAATATACATGGTCGTTTTTTTCTGCTAAAAATGCCTTACTATACATGGTCGTTTTTTTCGGCAAAAAACGCCTTACTATACATGGTCGTTTTTTTCGACAAAAAACGCCTTACTATACATGGTCGTTTTTTGGTTAAAAACGCCTTACTATACATGGTCGTTTTTTTCGGCTAAAAATGCCTTACTATACATGGTAGTTTTTTTCAGCTAAAAACGCCTTACTATACATGGTCGTTTTTTTCTGCTAAAAATACCTTACTATACATGGTCCTTTTTTTCGGCAAAAAACGCCTTACTATACATGGTTGTTTTTTTTTTTAAAAACGCCTTACTATACATGGTCGTTTTTTTCGGCTAAAAATGCCTTACTATACATGGTAGTTTTTTTCAGCTAAAAACGCCTTACTATACATGGTCGTTTTTTTCTGCTAAAAACGCCTCACTATACATGGTCGTTTTTATCGGCTAAAAACGCCTTACTATACATGGTCGTTTTTTTCGGCTAAAAACACCTCACTATACATGGCCGTTTTTATCGGCCAAAAACGCCTTACTATACATAGTCGTTTTTTTCGGCTAAAAACGCCTTACTAGACATGGTCGTTTTTTTCGGCTACAAACGCCTTACTATACATGGTTGTTTTTTTTGTAAAAACGCCTGACTATACATGGTCGTTTTTTTTCTGCTAAAAATGCCTTACTATACATGGTCGTTTTTTTCGGCAAAAACGCCTTACTATACATGGTCGTTTTTTTCGGACAAAAACGCCTTACTATACATGGTCGTTTTTTTGGTTAAAAACGCCTTACTATACATGGTTGGTTTTTTTTGTTAAAAACGCTTACTATACATGGTCGTTTTTTTCGGCTAAAAATGCCTTACTATACATGGTAGTTTTTTTCAGCTAAAAACGCCTTACTATACATGGTCGTTTTTTCGCTAAAAATGCCTTACTATACATGGTCGTTTTTTCGCAAAAACGCCTTACTATACATGGTTGTTTTTTTGTTAAAACGCCTACTATACATGGTCGTTTTTCGCTAAAAATGCCTTACTATACATGGTAGTTTTTTCAGCTAAAACGCCTGACTATACATGGTCGTTTTTTCTGCCAAAATGCCTTACTATACATGGTCGTTTTTTCGCAAAACGCCTTACTATACATGGTCGGTTTTTTCGCTAAAAACGCCTTACTATACATGGTCGTTTTTTCGCTACAAACGCCTTACTATACATGGTTGTTTTTTTTGTAAAAAAGCCTGACTATACATGGTCGTTTTTTCATGCTAAAAATGCCTTACTATACATGGTCGTTTTTTCGCAAAAACGCCTTACTATACATGGTCGTTTTTTCGCTAAAAACGCCTTACTAGACATGGTCGTTTTTTCGCTACAAACGCCTTACTATACATGGTTGTTTTTTTGAAAAAGCCTGACTATACATGGTCGTTTTTTCGCTAAAATGCCTTACTATACATGGTTGTTTTTTCGCAAAAACGCCTTACTATACATGGTCGTTTTTTCGCAAAAACGCCTTACTATACATGGTCGTTTTTTCGCTAAAAACGCCTTACTAGACATGGTCGTTTTTTTCGGCTACAAACGCTTTACTATACATGGTTGTTTTTTTGTAAAAAGCCTGACTATACATGGTCGTTTTTTCGCTAAAATGCCTTACTATACATGGTCGTTTTTTCGCAAAAACGCCTTACTATACATGGTCGTTTTTTCGCTAAAAACGCCTTACTAGACATGGTCGTTTTTTCGCTACAAACGCCTTACTATACATGGTTGTTTTTTTGTAAAAAGCCTGACTATACATGGTCGTTTTTTCGCTAAAATGCCTTACTATACATGGTCGTTTTTTCGCAAAAACGCCTTACTATACATGGTCGTTTTTTCGACAAAACGCCTTACTATACATGGTCGTTTTTTCGCTAAAATGCCTTACTATACATGGTAGTTTTTTCAGCTAAAAATGCCTTACTATACATGGTCGTTTTTTCTGCTAAAAATACCTTACTATACATGGTCCTTTTTTCGCAAAAACGCCTTACTATACATGGTTGTTTTTTTTTGTTAAAAACGCCTTACTATATATACATGGTCGTTTTTTCGCTAAAAATGCCTTACTATACATGGTAGTTTTTTCAGCTAAAACGCCTTACTATACATGGTCGTTTTTTCGCTAAAAATACCTTACTATACATGGTCGTTTTTTCGCAAAAACGCCTTACTATACATGGTTGTTTTTTTTGTTAAAAACGCCTTACTATACATGGTCGTTTTTCGCTAAAAACGCCTTACTATACATGGTCGTTTTTCAGCTAAAAACGCCTTACTATACATGGTCGTTTTTTCGCTAAAAACGCCTTACTATACATGGTCATTTTTTCGCTAAAAACACCTTACTATACATGGTCGTTTTATCGCCAAAAACGCCTTACTATACATAGTCGTTTTTCTCGGCTAAAAACGCCTTACTATACATGGTTGTTTTTTTGGTATAAAAACGCCTGACTATACATGGTCGTTTTTTTTCTGCTAAAAATGCCTTACTATACATGGTCGTTTTTTCGCAAAAACGCCTTACTATACATGGTTGGTTTTTTTTTTTTAAAACGCCTTACTATACATGGTCGTTTTTTTCGGCTAAAACGCCTTACTATACATGGTTGTTTTTTTTTGTAAAAAAGCCTGAATATACATGGTCGTTTTTTCTGCTAAAAATGCCTTACTATACATGGTCGTTTTTTTCGGCAAAAAACGCCTTACTATACATGGTCGTTTTTTTCGGACAAAAACGCCTTACTATACATGGTCGTTTTTTTGGTTAAAAACGCCTTACTATACATGGTCGTTTTTTCTGCTAAAAATACCTTACTATACATGGTCCTTTTTTTCGGCAAAAAACGCCTTACTATACATGGTTGTTTTTTTTTTGTTAAAAACGCCTTACTACACATAGTCGTTTTTTCGGCTAAAAACGCCTCACTATACATGGTCGTTTTTTTCAGCTAAAAACGCCTTACTATACATGGTCGTTTTTATCGGCTGAAAACGCCTTACTATACATGGTCGTTTTTTTCGGCTAAAAACACCTCACTATACATGGCCGTTTTTATCGGCCAAAAACGCCTTACTATACATAGTCGTTTTTTTCGGCTAAAAACGCCTTACTATACATGGTTGTTTTTTTTGTATAAAAACGCCTGACTATACATGGTCGTTTTTTTTCTGCTAAAAATGCCTTACTATACATGGTCGTTTTTTTGGTTAAAAACGCCTTACTATACATGGTCGTTTTTTCTGCTAAAAATACCTTACTATACATGGTCCTTTTTTTCGGCAAAAAACGCCTTACTATACATGGTTGTTTTTTTTTTGTTAAAAACGCCTTACTACACATAGTCGTTTTTTAGGCTAAAAACGCCTCACTATACATGGTCGTTTTTTTCAGCTAAAAACGCCTTACTATACATGGTCGTTTTTATCGGCTGAAAACGCCTTACTATACATGGTCGTTTTTTTCGGCTAAAAACACCTCACTATACATGGCCGTTTTTATCGGCCAAAAACGCCTTACTATACATAGTCGTTTTTTTCGGCTAAAAACGCCTTACTATACATGGTTGTTTTTTTTGTAAAAAACGCCTGACTATACATGGTCGTTTTTTTTCTGCTAAAAATGCCTTACTATACATGGTCGTTTTTTTCGGCAAAAAACGCCTTACTATACATGGTTGGTTTTTTTTTTTTAAAACGCCTTACTATACATGGTCGTTTTTTTCGGCTACAAACGCCTTACTATACATGGTTGTTTTTTTTTGTAAAAAAGCCTGAATATACATGGTCGTTTTTTTCTGCTAAAAATGCCTTACTATACATGGTCGTTTTTTTCGGCAAAAAACGCCTTACTATACATGGTCGTTTTTTTCGGACAAAACGCCTTACTATACATGGTCGTTTTTGGTTAAAACGCCTTACTATACATGGTCGTTTTTTCTGCTAAAAATACCTTACTATACATGGTCCTTTTTCGCGGCAAAAAACGCCTTACTATACATGGTTGTTTTTTTTGTTAAAACGCCTTACTATACATGGTCGTTTTTTTCTGCTAAAAATACCTTACTATACATGGTCCTTTTTTTCGGCAAAAAACGCCTTACTATACATGGTTGTTTTTTTTTTTGTTAAAAACGCCTTACTATATATACATGGTCGTTTTTTTCGGCTAAAAATGCCTTACTATACATGGTAGTTTTTTTCAGCTAAAAACGCCTTACTATACATGGTCGTTTTTTTCTGCTAAAAATACCTTACTATACATGGTCCTTTTTTTCGGACAAAAACGCCTTACTATACATGGTCGTTTTTTTGGTTAAAAACGCCTTACTATACATGATCGTTTTTTTCTGCTAAAAATACCTTACTATACATGGTCCTTTTTCGCAAAAACGCCTTACTATACATGGTTGTTTTTTTTGTGTTAAAAACGCCTTACTATACATGGTCGTTTTTTTCGGCTAAAAATGCCTTACTATACATGGTAGTTTTTTTCAGCTAAAAACGCCTTCCTATACATGGTCGTTTTTTTCTGCTAAAAACGCCTCACTATACATGGTCGTTTTATCGCTAAAACGCCTTACTATACATGGTCGTTTTTCGCTAAAAACACCTCACTATACATGGCCGTTTTTATCGGCCAAAAACGCCTTACTATACATAGTCGTTTTTTCCGGCTAAAAACGCCTTACTAGACATGGTCGTTTTTTCCGGCTACAAACGCCTTACTATACATGGTTGTTTTTTTTGTAAAACGCCTGACTATACATGGTCGTTTTTTCTGCTAAAAATGCCTTACTATACATGGTCGTTTTTTCGCAAAAACGCCTTACTATACATGGTCGTTTTTTCGACAAAACGCCTTACTATACATGGTCGTTTTTGGTTAAAAACGCCTTACTATACATGGTTGGTTTTTTGTTAAAACGCCTTACTATACATGGTCGTTTTTTCGCTAAAATGCCTTACTATACATGGTAGTTTTTTCAGCTAAAACGCTTTACTATACATGGTCGTTTTTTCTGCTAAAAATACCTTACTATACATGGTCGTTTTTTCGCAAAAACGCCTTACTATACATGGTTGTTTTTTTTTGTTAAAACGGCTTACTATACATGGTCGTTTTTTCGCTAAAAATGCCTTACTATACATGGTAGTTTTTTCAGCTAAAACGCCTTACTATACATGGTCGTTTTTTTCTGCTAAAATGCCTTACTATACATGGTAGTTTTTTCAGCTAAAACGCCTTACTATACATGGTCGTTTTTTTGCTAAAAATACCTTACTATACATGGTCCTTTTTCGACAAAACGCCTTACTATACATGGTCGTTTTTTGGTTAAAACGCCTTACTATACATGGTCGTTTTTTCTGCTAAAAATACCTTACTATACATGGTCCTTTTTCGCGGCAAAAAACGCCTTACTATACATGGTTGTTTTTTTTTGTTAAAAACGCCTTACTATACATGGTCGTTTTTTCCGGCTAAAAATGCCTTACTATACATGGTAGTTTTTTCAGCTAAAAACGCCTTACTATACATGGTCGTTTTTTCTGCTAAAAACGCCTCACTATACATGGTCGCTTTTTTCGCTAAAAACGCCTTACTATACATGGTCGTTTTTTCGCTAAAAACACCTTACTATACATGGTCGCTTTTATCGCCAAAACGCCTTACTATACATAGTCGCTTTTTCGCTAAAAACGCCTTACTAGACATGGTCGTTTTTTTCGGCTACAAACGCCTTACTATACATGGTTGTTTTTTTTGTAAAAAAGCCTGAATATACATGGTCGTTTTTTTCTGCTAAAAATGCCTTACTATAAATGGTCGTTTTTTCCGGCAAAAACGCCTTACTATACATGGTCGCTTTTTCGACAAAACGCCTTACTATACATGGTCGTTTTTGGTTAAAACGCCTTACTATACATGGTTGGTTTTTTTGTTAAAAACGCCTTACTATACATGGTCGTTTTTTCGCTAAAAATGCCTTACTATACATGGTAGTTTTTTCAGCTAAAACGCTTTACTATACATGGTCGTTTTTTCGCTAAAAATACCTTACTATACATGGTCGTTTTTTTCGGCAAAAAACGCCTTACTATACATGGTTGTTTTTTTGTTAAAAACGCCTTACTATACATGGTCGTTTTTTTCGGCTAAAAATGCCTTACTATACATGGTAGTTTTTTTCAGCTAAAAACGCCTTACTATACATGGTCGTTTTTTTCTGCTAAAAATACCTTACTATACATGGTCCTTTTTTTCGGCAAAAAACGCCTTACTATACATGGTTGTTTTTTTTTTGTCAAAAACGCCTTACTATACATGGTCGTTTTTTTCTGCTAAAAATACCTTACTATACATGGTCCTTTTTTTCGGCAAAAAACGCCTGACTATACATGGTTGTTTTTTTTTTTGTTAAAAACGCCTTACTATATATACATGGTCGTTTTTTTCGGCTAAAAATGCCTTACTATACATGGTAGTTTTTTTCAGCTAAAAACGCCTTACTATACATGGTCGTTTTTTTCTGCTAAAAATACCTTACTATACATGGTCCTTTTTTTCGGACAAAAACGCCTTACTATACATGGTCGTTTTTTTGGTTAAAAACGCCTTACTATACATGGTCGTTTTTTTCTGCTAAAAATACCTTACTATACATGGTCCTTTTTTTCGGCAAAAAACGCCTTACTATACATGGTTGTTTTTTTGTGTTAAAAACGCCTTACTATACATGGTCGTTTTTTTCGGCTAAAAATGCCTTACTATACATGGTAGTTTTTTCAGCTAAAAACGCCTTACTATACATGGTCGTTTTTTCTGCTAAAAACGCCTTACTATACATGGTCGTTTTTTTGCTAAAAACGCCTTACTATACATGGTCGTTTTTTTCGGCTAAAAACACCTCACTATACATGGCCGTTTTTATCGGCCAAAAACGCCTTACTATACATAGTCGTTTTTTTCGGCTAAAAACGCCTTACTAGACATGGTCGTTTTTTTCGGCTACAAACGCCTTACTATACATGGTTGTTTTTTTGTAAAAACGCCTGACTATACATGGTCGTTTTTTTTCTGCTAAAAATGCCTTACTATACATGGTCGTTTTTTTCGGCAAAAAACGCCTTACTATACATGGTCGTTTTTTTCGGACAAAAACGCCTTACTATACAATGTCGTTTTTTTGGTTAAAAACGCCTTACTATACATGGTTGGTTTTTTTTGTTAAAAACGCCTTACTATACATGGTCGTTTTTTTCGGCTAAAAATGCCTTACTATACATGGTAGTTTTTTTCAGCTAAAAACGCCTTACTATACATGGTCGTTTTTTTCTGCTAAAAATACCTTACTATACATGGTCGTTTTTTTCGGCAAAAAACGCCTTACTATACATGGTTGTTTTTTTTTTGTTAAAAACGCCTTACTATACATGGTCGTTTTTTTCGGCTAAAAATGCCTTGCTATACATGGTAGTTTTTTTCAGCTAAAAACGCCTGACTATACATGGTCGTTTTTTTCTGCCAAAAATGCCTTACTATACATGGTCGTTTTTTTTCGGCTAAAAACGCCTTACTAGACATGGTCGTTTT
This sequence comes from Hippocampus mohnikei, assembly GCA_026261675.1. Classification (NCBI taxonomy): domain Eukaryota; kingdom Metazoa; phylum Chordata; class Actinopteri; order Syngnathiformes; family Syngnathidae; genus Hippocampus; species Hippocampus mohnikei. The sequence continues at coordinate 2,538,122 of JAKGUB010000106.1, read as the reverse complement.
TTTCGGCTACAAACGCCTTACTATACATGGTTGTTTTTTTTGTAAAAAAGCCTGACTATACATGGTCGTTTTTTTCTGCTAAAAATGCCTTACTATACATGGTCGTTTTTTTCGGCAAAAAACGCCTTACTATACATGGTCGTTTTTTTCGGCTAAAAACGCCTTACTAGACATGGTCGTTTTTTTCGGCTACAAACGCCTTACTATACATGGTTGTTTTTTTGTAAAAAAGCCTGACTATACATGGTCGTTTTTTTCTGCTAAAAATGCCTTACTATACATGGTCGTTTTTTCGCAAAAACGCCTTACTATACATGGTCGTTTTTTCGCAAAAACGCCTTACTATACATGGTCGGTTTTTTCGCTAAAACGCCTTACTAGACATGGTCGTTTTTTTCGGCTACAAACGCCTTACTATACATGGTTGTTTTTTTTGTAAAAAAGCCTGAATATACATGGTCGTTTTTTTCTGCTAAAAATGCCTTACTATACATGGTCGTTTTTTTCGGCCAAAAAACGCCTTACTATACATGGTCGTTTTTTTCGGCTAAAAACGCCTTACTAGACATGGTCGTTTTTTTCGGCTACAAACGCCTTACTATACATGGTTGTTTTTTGTAAAAGCCTGAATATACATGGTCGTTTTTTCGCTAAAATGCCTTACTATACATGGTCGTTTTTTCCGGCAAAAACGCCTTACTATACATGGTCGTTTTTTTCGGACAAAAACGCCTTACTATACATGGTCGTTTTTTTCGGCTAAAAATGCCTTACTATACATGGTAGTTTTTTTCAGCTAAAAACGCCTTACTATACATGGTCGTTTTTTTCTGCTAAAAATACCTTACTATACATGGTCCTTTTTTTCGGCAAAAAACGCCTTACTATACATGGTTGTTTTTTTGTTAAAAACGCCTTACTATACATGGTCGTTTTTTTCGGCTAAAAATGCCTTACTATACATGGTAGTTTTTTTCAGCTAAAAACGCCTTACTATACATGGTCGTTTTTTTCTGCTAAAAATACCTTACTATACATGGTCGTTTTTTTCGGCAAAAAACGCCTTACTATACATGGTTTTTTTTTTGTTAAAAACGCCTTACTACACATGGTCGTTTTTTCGGCTAAAAACGCCTCACTATACATGGTCGTTTTTTTCAGCTAAAAACGCCTTACTATACATGGTCGTTTTTATCAGCTAAAACGCCTTACTATACATAGTCGCTTTTTTCGCTAAAAACGCCTTACTATACATGGTCGCTTTTATCGCCAAAACGCTTACTATACATAGTCGCTTTTTTTCGCTAAAACGCCTTACTATACATGGTCGCTTTTATCGCCAAAACGCCTTACTATACATAGTCGTTTTTCGCTAAAACGCTCACTATACATGGTCGCTTTTATCGCCAAAACGCCTTACTATACATAGTCGTTTTTTCGCTAAAAACACCTCACTATACATGGTCGCTTTTATCGCCAAAACGCTTTACTATACATAGTCGTTTTTTCGCTAAAAACGCCTTACTAGACATGGTCGCTTTTTTCGCTACAAACGCCTTACTATACATGGTTGTTTTTTGTAAAAACGCCTGACTATACATGGTCGTTTTTTCTGCTAAAATGCCTTACTATACATGGTCGTTTTTTCGCAAAAACGCCTTACTATACATGGTTGGTTTTTTTTTAAAAACGCCTTACTATACATGGTCGTTTTTTCGCTAAAATGCCTTACTATACATGGTAGTTTTTTCAGCTAAAACGCCTTACTATACATGGTCGTTTTTTGCTAAAAATACCTTACTATACATGGTCGTTTTTTTCGGCAAAAAACGCCTTACTATACATGGTTGTTTTTTTTTTGTTAAAAACGCCTTACTATACATGGTCGTTTTTTTCGGCTTGCTATACATGGTAGTTTTTTTCAGCTAAAAACGCCTGACTATACATGGTCGTTTTTTTCTGCCAAAAATGCCTTACTATAGATGGTCGTTTTTTTCGGCAAAAAACGCCTTACTATACATGGTCGTTTTTTCGCTAAAAACGCCTTACTAGACATGGTCGCTTTTTCGCTACAAACGCCTTTACTATACATGGTTGTTTTTTTGTAAAAAGCCTGACTATACATGGTCGTTTTTTCTGCTAAAATGCCTTACTATACATGGTCGCTTTTTCGCAAAAACGCCTTACTATACATGGTCGTTTTTTTCGGACAAAAACGCCTTACTATACATGGTTGGTTTTTTTTGTTAAAAACGCCTTACTATACATGGTCGCTTTTTCGCTAAAATGCCTTACTATACATGGTAGTTTTTTCAGCTAAAACGCCTTACTATACATGGTCGTTTTTTTTGCTAAAAATACCTTACTATACATGGTCGTTTTTTTCGGCAAAAAACGCCTTACTATACATGGTTGTTTTTTTTTGTTAAAAACGCCTTACTATACATGGTCGTTTTTTTCGGCTAAAAATGCCTTGCTATACATGGTAGTTTTTTTCAGCTAAAAACGCCTGACTATACATGGTCGTTTTTTTCTGCCAAAAATGCCTTAATATACATGGTCGTTTTTTTCGGCAAAAAACGCCTTACTATACATGGTCGTTTTTTTCGGACAAAAACGCCTTACTATACATGGTCGTTTTTTTTGTTAAAAACGCCTTACTATACATGGTCGTTTTTTTTTTTTTGTCTTAAAAATGCCTTACTATACATGGTCGTTTTTTCCGGCTAAAAATGCCTTACTATACATGGTCGTTTTTTTCGGCTAAAAACGCCTTACTATACATGGTCGTTTTTTTTGTTAAAAACGCCTTACTATACATGGTCGTTTTTTCCGGCTAAAAATGCCTTACTATACATGGTTGTTTTTTTCGGCTAAAAACGCCTTACTATACATGGACGTTTTTTTCAGCTAAAAACGCCTTACTATACATGGACGTTTTTTTCGGCTAAAAACACCTTGCTATACATGGACGTTTTTTTCGGCTAAAAACGCCTTACTATACATGGACGTTTTTTTCGGCTAAAAACGCCTTACTATACATGGACTTTTTTCGCCAAAAACGCCTTACTATACATGGTTGTTTTTTCGCTAAAACGCCTTACTATACATGGTCGTTTTTCGCCAAAACGCCTTACTATACATGGTCGTTTTCGCTAAAACGCCTTACTATACATGGTCGTTTTTTCGGCTAAAAACGCCTTACTATACATGGAAGTTTTTTTCGTCAAAAAACGCCTTACTATACATGGTCGTTTTTTCGGCTAAAAATGCCTTACTATACATGGACGTTGCTTTCGTCAAAAAACGCCTTACTATACATGGTCGTTTTTTCGGCTAAAAACGCCTTACTATACATGGTCGTTTTTTGTGTTAAAAATGCCTTACTATACATTGTTGGGTTTTTTTGTGTTAAAAACGCCTTACTATACGTGGTCGTTTTTTTCGGCTCAAAACGCCTTACTATACATGTTGAAGTCTGTATTCTGCTCATATTTAGTCATGCTGTATAACCTTCCCATGCCCACAGCATAGCTTGGCGTCCTTGTAACAATCATTCTCTTACAATACTCTTGTATTATTCCTCTCTTCTTAGGTAGATATAGGTACATCTCGGTTGCGTTGTGATCTGAAGCATTTGTGTCAGAAACTCAACATGGTGATGACACGATACTTTTTCAGAAATTGTGTGTGTGTGTGGGGGGGGGTGGGTCCCCTCCTCCAAACTTTTTTGAGACCTTTTTTGAAACCTTTTTGACCAAAAAACATTCGTCAAGGGTTAACTGTTTTGACTTTTCCATCGCTACTACCTACCACTATCTGCTCTCCTTTCGCAACTTTTCCTCCAACACCACGCCCCCTACTTCTGCTTCTGCAGCATAATCCTCCCGGATCTTTTACACCACTGCCATCTATTGGTCGCTTTTTTTACATGATTTACAATTCAAATGGCTGATTCTAATTCACAAATTGCATCAGACCCTCCTCCTCACTTTGACGCAAAAAAAAAAAGACTAAGACGTACAAGTACATCCTTGGTAGGCGGGGCCTAATTTTAAACAGACGTACAAGTACGTCTTGTGGAATTAAAGATTTTCTTTGCATTGGGTTCAGACTTACCATTCATAAATGGCTGAACCTTGGTGACGGGCATCGTTGGACTTGATGCTGTTTGAGAGTCTGCAGGATTTCTGAAGTTGTCAGAATGCGAACTTATGTCTAAGCTAACCGGGGGGCTGACATTTAGTGTGTTTGGGGTCTCAACAGTGGGGAGGTCTTCCTCTGTCACTGAAACCACTTCGATCTTGGAGGCAGTTTGTTGTTCCCCTGCTTCAGCTTTAAATTCCTAAAATGGTAGAAATAAATATGGGACAAAACAGTCTTTTTTTTTTTTTAATACCGTACATGACGTACCAACAAAACATTTGTCATGCGAAAGACAATGTGTCATAATTGATGTGCTGTGTGCTCACTGGCATGCAGATCCCTTGGTTTATGTCTTAATGTGCAACACACACACACACACACACACACACACACACACACACACACACACACACACACACACACACACACACACACACACATATCTACGTGGGTTTCTGGTTATTATTTTTAATAAGAAATAATATTGACATGAAGGGCTTTTTACAATATTATGACTTCAAATGTGTTAACAATAGCTGTCAAAATTTGATTGATGGGTGGGAGGAGGCGTGTGTCCACGATTTATGGCTTTATGGCTTCCAGGCGGAGGTCAGGTTGATTGTTCAAGGTGTCAAAAGATCACAGATTTATCACTTGAAGAAAAACGATATTTGTGGTGGTTGTCTATTATACACCCCCGTAGACATTTCTTGTATCAATACCAAATGAGCTGAAACACACCTCCCTCCGACCACCTCGCCCCCACCCCTCCTCGTCTCCTCACCTGCCCTCCCGTCTCGCAACTCAAAAGCCCATTTGCTCAAATTCCTAACCTGAAATGCGCAATAGATTTCTGCTGTTTTTCACTGATCTCTTCAGCTAGGACTCTTGTTTCAAAAATAACCTCTCTGTCCATGTGTCAAGAACATGTTGTTTTTTTCATCTCCAGAATATCACTAAGATGCGTTCCGTTCCATCTGCTAGTGACGCAGAGGTCATAATTACAGTAATGCGTTAGCCTTGCCTTGACCTTTGCAACATTTTGCTTTCTGTTCTTCCCACGTCTAACAATGAAAGCCTTCAAACTGCTACAGCAAGACTAGAAATATTACCCGGATACTGCACAACTTGTATTGGCTCCCTCTCTCACTTGAGATGCGATTTCAAGCTGTTGTTACTTTCTCATAAATTATTACATAGCCAGACAGCTACATTGACAATAATTAAAGGACGTGTCGGCCTGTTTTATTTGCGTTTCTGCTTCCCTTTCCTTTCCTGCTTGAAGAGGAAGTCTCGACCTCAATACAAGCGACTGCAGGGGACTCCCGTCAAGTTAGTGAGGGTGACGCTCCTTCTAGTGCTTATTTACCGGTACCTCGATGTAGAAGACGACAATGCAGTTCAAACGATGTGTGATGCAACAAAACGACGAACAATAGCCACGAAAATTGATCTGGACGTGGCATGTTGGCCGTAACAATATTCCTGAGCAGAAAAGGGCGTTTTGGGAGTAGTTCGTAATTTACTGATTTCCCCAAAACACATTTATAAAATTGAAAATACAAGCTAACATAATTTTACTGATCAAAAAAACAGAGTTTTTGAGTGAAAAATGGGCCATCCTCACGAGACCGTTCCTTTAACTCCTTCAGTACCAGCCCATTCTGGACCAAGTCTGAAAAGACGTTTAAAAACGTCTTTGGGAGTGAAGGAGTTAATTTCACCTGTCGACATGCCTTACGCTGCATTCTGCTTTCATTTCACTTGCTTCTGCGAAGGCACGCTCACTGCGCTGTGGCGGTGAGGCAGATGACGTTTGTGCCTCTTTTGATGGCTGCTTCTTACTTTTGAAAATGGAGGGATGGATGAACTCAAACCTTTTTAATTTATAAATATGTAAAGAACCCAGAAATCAGAAAGGGGGCAAATACTATTTTGCAACATGCACGCACACACACACACACACACACACACACACACACACACACACACATAGTCGCATATCGATGTGTGCCTGAATTACAGTGACTTTTTTTATATCAGCTCTCGTAATGAAAAATTAGTCTATGCTACCTCATTAGTCGCACATCATTTACTAGTTGTGTCATTTTTGTTTCAAAATGATCATAATGACTGCAATGGAATGTCAAGTAACTTTCGGGCGATGAAACCAGGAAATATATCGAGCAATAATCAATAAATGTTCATGAAAAAGCGCTTTAAATGGATTACATCAAATCACTTTCAAACAGACGTTTGTTGCAATATTAAAAGAAAAATTCATTGCGGCATGATAACGACACGTGTTTTTATAACGGCTATTCAAGTATCTTACTGTTGAGGGAGTTGGTGTTTCGTTCACAGTGGTGTTGTTTGTGGGATCTGTAAAAAAAGAAACATCACGTATGGGGGAATGGGTTTTAATTGTTCAGACGTATGTTACAGAAGAAAAGAAACAAAGAGATATGCTGAAGAAAAGAAAAAAAACAAATATAATCACTTCGGGTTGGCCCAAATGTGCAAACTTACTGTTTTCTGCAAAGTGCTTCGTCATAGTGACAAAATCCAAAATGAAGTGTCCCCTTCTGCTGGCTCCTCTCATCGTGTGTCCATGCAAACGGATATCTGAGCAGGTGAGCGCTCCCACCTGGAGTCGGGATCAAGTGAACCTGCAACTTCTCACTACGAAGGTAGAATTTCATACTCGCCTAGCTGTCTCCGGTGTCCAAAGAATACATATGAAGAAGGAACATTGAAGGAAGCGCATCTGTGGCTCGAAAAGGCACTCTAGCGATCGACCTGGCAGGCAGATTTTAAAAAAAGCCAATTATTAATATTCTATATTTTTGTGTTATTGCACACTGCGCCCTAGGCATCCTCTCAGTTTCACTTTCACTAAAAAAAAAGTATTGAAAAATGAAAATAATATCACAAAGCAGGTGTCAGAGATGTTCGCTCGGACAGTTGAACAAAGGCTCGAACGCGGGAGCGGATCGACTTTCACTGCCAGCGGGAGGCGCAGTTTTCTATGAAGCCACTCCGTGTGCGCTTCTCAACCGACACCTGACCTCTGCGGCCTCTGCCGGCCCTTTTATTGATTGTGCATGCAAATTACAAGTAATGCATCAAGAAAAACACTCCCATCTTCATTTGCATAGCACGCCCCTGGACGGCCCCCTGTGCTCCATTGTGTGCAAGATGTGCGAACGCACGCCTTTCGAGGTCAACCAAGCATGTAACAAAATGAAACGTTAAAACATGGCAACATTGTGTTTGTCTACTCTCTGAAAGCAGGTGACCTTTAACCTACGGTGGCGCGTGACCTGCATTACCGAAAGTTGTCAGCAGTCAGCTTGCGATGAGAGCCGTCGCCAATTATTATTATTTTTTAAATTATTCTCATTCAAAGTTTGTTTCATGTACAATTCACCGATGGCATTGGCAAAGAATGGGAATTTCGAGCACCGGGAAACGCATTTTAAAACGGTAGACGTGAGCACTGAAGATGCTGCCAAAGTGCGTCCCATGCCGCCGTCTCAGGTCTCGACTAAGGTAGGCACCGATTCCTTTTTAAAAACTCACCAGCTCTTGTATGTACCCCGTATTTTCTCGACCATTCGGCGCACCGTGTTGTTGGGCACGCCCACCCTTCACTCATTGGCAGACTTCCGCATGCCTGACGTCACTTACGCCCCGCCTTTCCTCTATATAAACAGCGTGTCGGCCAGAAGCGCGCTCAGTCAGGCTTTGGAACTCTGCTCATACGCTAGACTTGTAATGGCGCCTTATGGTCGTGAAAATACGTAGTTTATTTTTCTTTTGATCGTGTTCTGGGCCGTGTTGGAGGAAAGTGGCCTTCTTTCCTCCGCGTTGATTTCGGATGATGAGGATGTTGGTTATCCAAATACAGGCTGGAGGCGTGACCACTACTGTACGACCATCAGACGTTTGTCAAAGTCATCAGGCCTAGACTCATTAAACTGATAGAAGATTCCGAGACACAATTCGTCTGGTTCAAGAGTTGTATTTTATTTCAGAGAGAGTCAGATTTTCTTCACAGTCTATTTCAACCAATAATACGCTTATAATCTACGGTATGGAAAGAAACACATTCCATTGTGTTCAGTATTTTACCATTTGTTGATTTTCTATCGATTCACAAGAGACCTTTAAAAAGATAAATAACACACAAGGTAGTTTGTTGAAAATCAGGCTCATAGGAACTCATTTCATTTGGAAATAAATACATTTTCATTTAACGATAACGAACATTTGTGTCTCTTAACGTGGTCGTTGTGAGAGAAGTTAAGATGGGCAGGCAAAAGATTTCTCACCATCATGTGTTCTTGTGTGTTTTCTTAAGCTTCCCCGATCAAAGAATCTGTGACTACAAACTGAGCAAGAAAATCTTTTCTCACCGCTGTGTATTCTTGTGTGTCTTCTTAAACTTCCGTTCTCAGAGAATCTTTGGCCACAAACTGAGCAGACAAAAGGTTTCTCGCCAGAGTGCGTTCTCATGTGCGTTTTTAAATTTCCTTTCTGTGAGAATCTTTGGCCACAGGCTGAGCAGGCGAAAGGTTTCTCTCCAGTGTGGGTTCTCGTGTGATTTGTTAACTGTATTTTAGTGGAGAATGTTTGACTACAAACTGAACAGGCAAAGGGTCTCTCGCCAGTGTGTGTTCTTGTGTGTGTTGTCAAGTTTCCCTTATCAGAGAACCTTTGGCTACAAACTGAGCAGGCAAAAGGTTTCTCTCCAGTATGTATTCTTGTGTGGGTTTTTAAGCTTCCGTTCTCAGAGAACCTTTGACCACAAATTGGACAGACAAAAGGTTTCTCTCCAGTGTGGGTTCTCGTGTGTGTTGTCAAGTTGGTTTTTTGAGAATATCTTTGACCACAAACTGCGCAAACAAAAGGTTTCTCCCCAGTGTGTGTTCTTCTGTGTACTTTCAAGTATCCCTTCTGAGTGAATCCTTTACCACAATCTGAGCAGGCAAAAGGTTTTTCTCCAGTGTGTATTCTAAAGTGTTGTTTCAAACCCCACTTGTAAGCAAACGTTTTCCCACACTGAGAACATTTCCAGCATTTGTCGTCGGCGTGACAGGTCATATTTCCTTCAGACTCAACATCATCATCGGTGTCGGGAAATTGTGACATTGTGTCATCGCCATCTGATATTGGAGCTAAGAGGCCATTTGCTTGTGATCCTTCACGGTGGTCTTCATCACTTTTTGTTGTCATGCGTCGACTTGAGCTGCTGCCGCTTGGAGGCTCCGCCCCTCTGCTATTCTCATTGTGACCGTCATTGTCAATCTCCAAACATACGTCGGTCAAGGGTGACTTCATGAAATTGTTCTCTTCTTTAATATGTGGGGACTTGTGCGCTTTCTCTTTGATGTGAGGGGGTTCTGGCTCCTCTTCCCCTTTAATGTCAAGGAGGTCTGGGGAATGTTTGTCCTCCACTTCCTCTTTAATGTGAAAGGACTTTAGCTCTTGCTGCTCAGGATGAATGACTTCCTGATGTCTACAAGACACAAGACGACAAACACGTGGTTTGGTAAAGTCGATTATCATGTTCAATAATTTGATCTTGTGTATTGTTGTTGAAAACTAGTAATTCTCCAGTCCAGCCATTTGACTTTTGTACCTTTTAAATCTGAAGGCCCCTCCCTGAGCCGTCACCTTACCATGGTGGAGGGGTTTGTGTGTCCCAATGATACGAGGAGTTAAGTTGTGTGGGAATGTATGCCTTTGTTACTTTGTTACTTTTTGTTTGTGTTTTATGTTGTGTGTTTATTATTTTACTTTATGTTAACTGCTTTGTTAAGCGCTTTGTTACAGCTGCCGCTGTTGTGAAAGCGCTATATAAATCAGCATGTATTGTATTGTATTGTATTTGTTCAACTCATTTTCAAGTTATTGTAAAAATGGTTTTGGAGAACCAAATTGGCAGTTTATTCCTCCTTAGTCCAAAACTGTCTTAAGTAAAATTAGATCATGTTGGACAAAGGCCAACTGGTCACACGTCCTTTTTGGGTGGCCAAAAAGGACCATTTTGCTTTTAAGATATTTTCACCCTTTTTATCTAACACATGAAGAATTGTCATGCTTTTCATCTGGACTTTTATTGGATTGTGGTTTGGTTGGGATTCTAATTTTGAATTGAAGTGTGTAGATTAGAAGTATTTCAATCCCCAAAATAAAATCTTGGATGGTCACTAAATTAAATTATTTGTATTGCTTGTATAGCTCTTTCACTACTAAAGCTCAAATGTACACTTGTCATTCTTATCAAGTTTTCCACCTCGATTTTTTTTGTCGTTAACAAACAGCTATTCCCATTTCACCAAGCCTGTCATAGAGGCATTTACATTGTTACTTCGGCTATAGACAATAAAAAGAGTCAGAGCGGTCTTACTAAGGGCAGCTCAACATATCCAAGTCTTAACAGGTGGCCTAAAACAAGAAACCGATGGAGTGCTACTACGGCAGTGAACCCCAGTGAGAGAGGATACATGCAGAGAATGCGGGAAACATGGTATCATTGGAATACCACATCGAATTTGAACAAGAAACAAGCCCTGGTTCAGTGTTCAAACATCAGCAATATTAAAGAACAATGGTGACTGAATGGTGAAAAAAATGGTCAAGCCACTTGGACTGACATTAGGTCATGGAAAATAAAAAAATGCAAATTGCTGGGCTGTTCGCACCTGAGTTTGGATGTTGGTTCAAAACTAATCCAGTCATTTGGCTGCCCCTAGGAAATACAAGTATGAAGTGCCGCGTTTAAATCAGTTGTATACATTTCCGCATTGGCCACTCTGGCAAGCACAAGTTCATCACAGGAATATTGTTCACACCAAAATGTGGTTGGTCAAAAACGGAGTGTTAATAGTGAACAAACCTGCTCTGAGAACCACATCGCGAGGCTGCTTCTGGCAAATAGCGTCCGGTCGTTGCAGTTTCCACTTGTTCTCTTTTGCTTTACAAAGTTTCTCTTCAGACTCTGTTGTCCTCCTCGCGCACATTTTCACACGATAACAATGACATCGCTTTATGATCGCCCCAGTGGCTCATAAACGCGTCTCTTTATTAGCAGCTAGCAAGCTATAACAAAGAAAGCTCAGTCAGGCCGAGAAGCTTTCACGTGCACGGAGATGACTTAAATCAGACTTGAAGATTTGATGAATGCTGTTTGAATTCCAGGGGAAGTAGCGATGTCGGAAAGTACCACGTCGAGACTTAAATACTTGCGGTACTATGAATTCCGAAAGAAATATTTCGTGCAGCGTATATGACAGTTTCGTCAAAAAGGTGTTTGTGGAATGTCACTGATGATACGTGACCTGCGCCGTGTGAGTCGCGCATGCGCAGAAATTTCGGCCATTTTTGATGACGACGGACAGCAAACACACTACGTCATAAAACAGTTATTTACTTCAGTATTTACAAAAATACATTTTTTTCTTGGTCAGCAGTAACAGCTGCCTAAGAAGTCAGCTTCTACTCCCGAGAAAAAGTGAACATTCGTCCGTATTTGCAACCCCGTTACCTGCAAAATTGTTACTTTTATTACAGTGACGAATAAATGTGACCCGATCACACTTTTAATTGTTTGTAAAGTATTATGGATGAATATGGAGCAGAAATTCAGAAAAGTGAAGCAGGAAAAACACAAAAACAATCAAACAACCAACATGTCGGTGAATGTCCAATCATAAAATCAATTTTCTAAGGACTTTATTTCATCGTTACAATAAACAGTTCATTTGCATACAAATACATATAATAGTGGCTGTTTTGTTTTAAGTCTCTCCACTGCCCTCAAAATTTCAGTTTTTCTAATGATAACAAAAAACAATGGGCGGCACCTCATAAATCTATGAAAACATTCCCTGTTTCCTATTCTCTATGAATATCCCATATCTAATGTCTGTCAACTCCAGTTGGAGTGGCTCATGAAGCTTCTCAGGTTTCCAGTTCTGAAATGGCTCCCCAAACTCCTTGATCTATATACAGTGAAAAAAAATAAATGTTCCAAAGTTTCAAAGTCAGAGACACACAAAAGCTCTACAAGCTTTTAAGCTATGAATAAGTGAATTCATATAACATCTCAAAATGTATTTCTATACCTATTTAACATGGGTCAAGTTAGATTTTCCTCCTTCAAAAATAATTGTAATACACTGTATTATTATTATTATTATTCTGGAGGCCTTCGCGTCTTGCCTCGATGACAAGCTTTCTGCAGGTGGTGGTCCGCGATTCCTCCAAGGACTTTTCTGCCTTTATTCCACAGACTTATCCTCTGCGATGACGTTGACTGAATTGTAGAGCTCCTCAAGTTGGTCAGAGTTGTGCATGGCCCAGTAGAGAGGTGAGCTCGGGGTTGCCAACAGGTGCTAGGAAGACAAAACAGGTTCTGTTTGAGCGGTAGTTCAAAATGACATGCAGCCAACTAGATGGTTAATTGCGCCACGCACTTCCAACCGTACCCCCCCCCCCCATGACATGAAAAAATATATATAAATATAGAAATAATATGGATACACACCGCAGGCAGTTTGTCTTTTGGACAAAGAAAATGGGAAATCCTTCTTCGATAAACAACTGCAATCCCCACAAGAGTGACCGCCATTGCCATAAGCAGAAACGTGACCAGTGCAGGCACCCATACGTCTTTCGCTTTGGTGTTCTCTGCAAGAAAAAGAAGATGCGCTATTTAGATTTCTTACCATACCTCGGGCTCTTCAATTTCACTACTTTTGAACACCTTTGATGCAAAAATCATCATGGATCAATGTTTATTATTATTATTTTTTAATGAATGAATATTTTTCACATATCACGTCAACAATCTCTGACTTGGGCGGCACGGTGGTGAGCACGCCTGCCTCACAGTGCAGAGGTACTAAGTTCGAGTCCAGCTCCGGCCTCCCTGTGTGGAGTTTGCATGTTCTCCCTAGGCCTACGTGGGTTTTCTCCGGGTACTACGGCTTCCTCCCACATTCCAAAAACATGCATGGCAGGCTGATGAAGCACTCTAAATTGTCCCTAGGTGTGAGTGTGAGCGTGGATGGTGGTTCGTCTCTGTGTGCCCTGCGATTGGCTGGGAACCAGTTCAGGGTGTCCCCCGCCTACTGCTCAAAGACAGCTGGGATAGGCTCCAGCACCCCCTACGACCCTTGTGCGGATAAGTGGATCGGAAAATGGATAGATGGATGAATGGATGGACTTTAAAAAGGAGATTACAATTAAATTGATAAAACATAAATATAAATACAATAAAACACACATTTCTAGTGGGGAAAAAAACGATTCAAAATATCTCGTAGAAAAACAGTTTTCAAAGAATACATGTACACACACACACTATTGATGTATAATGATTTCAGAGCCGTAGTTTTTGCATGCACATTTTTATCTATGAAGGTGTCCAAAGGGTGCAAAGTATGTCAACAGATAATAAACAAGAGTAAAAGACATTGTTTTTTTTTTTAAAGTATCACTTTGATGGCACAAGCTCAACACAACCAAAATAATTGTCAAATAAAAACAAAAAAAATGAGAAAAAATGTACACAGATGCCTGAGAAAGGCAACAACAAGCGCAACAGTAAGAATAATTGATGTTGTGGATTGGGGCGGAGCCCCGGACATATTTAACCATTTCAGGTTATAGACAGATTAACGCCTTGATAGAAAGTGAAAACAAACGATCTGACTTGAGAATGCTACTTACCACCGGCGGTGCTCTCACATACTGTTCTGCTGGGCTTGCTGGGCTTGGTGTTCCTTTCTGCAATGATTTGAGCCTGGACACAATACTTTGTCCAAGGCTCCAAGTCATTTAGAGATATTGAGTTTTGCAGTATACTGCTGATGCTTTTTGCCTGTAAGAAGCCAAAAAAAAAAAAAGGAGGGGTGGGGGGGGGGGTCCTCTGTTAATTCAACAGCAGATGACAGAGCGAGTAAGAGAAGGAAAAAATTAAAGTAGCGTATTTTCTCTTCTATAAGGCGCTTCGGATAAAGGTGCACCTTCAATGAATGGCCTATTTTAAAACCGTTTTCACACTGCATTATAAGGCGCATCGAATAGAAGCCACAATAGTGGCTGTGGTTGAGCTATGCATCCACTAGATGGAGTTACGCTAAAGGGAATACAATACAATACAACTTTATTTACAGAGAGTCCTCATAAACGCTGCAGTCGTAACAAAGCGCTTTACAGAACTTTTACAATTCTAAAAAGTTATGAAGACAATTGACGAAACAAAAAGGCACACAAACCTCCTGGGCTCACATCCACAAGTGGCTAAATATCCTTCGAAGTCTTGCTCGTCTCCTTCCTTCGTTTAGTCAGTAGTTAACTATGCTTTTGGTATGATGGTCTTTGTTTCATAACTGCTGTGCGGAGCTCACAAAGTACAGGAGTTGGCCGTTTGAGTGTGTGTTGGCGAATGCACGCGTCAATTCGTGTCGGGCGGAACCCTTTTACGTGACAATTGGTTCCTGCTAATAATCACCACGAGTTGGCATAGGAACACTAACAGGGAAACAACTCAATGGGGACTATAAAGAGACTGTAACTAACACCATATGTAAGGCGCATCGGATTATACGGCGCACTGGGAAAATTGAAGGATTTTAGGTGCGCCTGATAGTGCGGAAAATACGGTACATACAATAAGGAGATAACCTTTTATACCAACATACAATGGATATTAAGACTACACACAGGAATTCAGTTACCACCACCAGGTCACCATGATTGAACAATTTTGACTTATTCAGAGCACACCGCAGGAAGGTTTGATTTATAGCATCCATATGATATATGTGGCTAAATGGACACAGTCGATAGAAAGCCTTGACCACCTTTGGCTTATTTGTATTGTCCATCTTCTATAGAGCTCATCTTCAATCGGTTTGTTGGTGTGCTGGAGTTTGCTGTCCATAAAATACATTTCGTGGATGATTGAATAAGGGCTCACAACACCAAGTCTATCGAGCTCACCTTTTCACTCTCACCATCTTTCCAGAAAGTAATGTTGTAGCTGGCCGTGCCATAGACACTCCTGAGGTCCAAGACGGCAAATGCTGGATCTTGAATTGAAATTCTAATTGTAGCCCCATTGGAAATGAGCAACACGTTGGGTGAACCGATCACAGCTAAAGAGAGAGAAAAAAAAAAGAATGAATAACGGCATGGCAACAAGTTAGTATTACTTGAGTACTATCATGTGAAATGTTTCTTTGAAGTTACGCTGGTGCCTTGAGATACGAAACACGACACCATGAAAATAAACAAGCTCCAATTCCGATTATATCATTTATTGACACACCCAGCCCTCAGCAGGCCATGGTATGCCAATTAATCTTGTGTGACATCACTGGGCTGCTCAAGTCCTTAGTGGCGGACAGGGTGACTCATGCCAGGGGCCCGAGTGCCCGTTTCAGCCATGCCCCAAAAATCAAGATAGAAGAACCTATTTAAAATTGAGTTCTCAGTCTTGGCGCACGTTTTCAACAACTGCATTCAAGCATGTCAAAAGTATTTCGATACCAATTTTTAACATTTGACATGGACTTGAACCCTTTCAGGGACAGCGGTGACAACAATGAACAGTTATTCAGTCAAGTCGAAAGATGTATTTTTTAATACACGTGCCCAATATTTTCGAAAATAGTTCATACAAAAAAATAAATACCGTAATTTCCGCACTATAGAGCGCACCTGATTATAAGCCGCACCCACTACATTTTTAGAGGAAAACCAATTTTGTACATGCACAAGCCGCACCTGTATATAAGCCGCATGTGCCCACATTAAAACATGTCAACATATTTACGAAGAAAGACGGTCCACAGAGAGAGTTTTCAAAGTTTTAATAATATAACTTAACAATAATAATAATAATATAACTTTCTTCCCAAACGGTGCCTGTGACGCGGCAGTCTGAATCCTACCTTTTCTACTTGAGCGCCCCCTGGCGGCCGTTAGAAAATGTACACAAATTGGCCGCATCACTGTATGAGCCGCAGGGTTGAAAGTTTGGGAAAAAAGTAGCGGCTTATAGTCACGAATTTACGGTACTCACTATCGCTTTCCAAGACCATCTGTTGACTTTCCACCCAAGAAGAATGCTCGGCCCCACGCCGTGCCCGTACTCTGGCGATATACCTTCCATACACAGCGGGGTGGAAGTTGGTGAGGCTGCTGAAGTCACATTCAAGGCTTGAGATGTTCACACAGCCCACGTGGCACATTCGGACTGAGGTACTGTGAGGAAAAAAATAAAATAAACACACAAAACTGTTATTAAAAAAAATGTATGTGCAGTTTGTGGCGATTCCTCTCTCAAGTCAAATAAATCGACCACGTGTGCCAGAAATAGTTCCAAGACTGATGCCAGCAGGAGGTCCCGTGTACCATTCCGTATTTTAGGAATGGGTGGCAACCTTATTTTTAGGACATCAGTTTCCCCACGAGCGGATGGATCTATGTTGTAGTAATTCTCGCGATACGTACCAGTAACCTTCATCGGCAATGTGCATCACGCATTGCTATGATTTGAAAACAAGCGATGTCCGTCCGTGATTGAAGGCAAAAGGTGTTGCATATGTAGGAGGAAGTTCCACCTTCGCATTCATGATCATCCAACCACAAATCGCCATTGTCTTTGTGACATCTGAGAATCATTTCATTTAGATTATGTATGTTATTCATTCAAATGTAGCATTGTTTTGTTTTTTTTTACTTAAGACGGCGGGTAATGTCGGTGTAATTGTAGTGGAAATTTTATACTCAACTGTTTTAACTTGTATTACACATCCTGCTATCTGTAAGGGTTGTGATGCAAATTCGTCGCTGCGCAAGTTTGTGGTTTTCCTGCGCTTCAGACCGGTGGACGCAAAACAGGATGTGCTGCGAACAGAGTTCAAGACAGGGGCACTCTGCCCTTCCTCTTTCTCTTGTTGTTTTATTTTCAAATACCTATAACCAATGACAATGACGTATTGTATAACATAACCATATAGGTACTGTAAATTCCAGACTATAAGCCGCTACTTTTTTCCCAAACTTTCAACCCTGCGGCCTATTCAGTGATGCGGCCAATTTATGTAATTTTTCTAACGGCCGCCAGGGGCGCTCGAGTAGAAAAGGTAAGATTAAGACTGCCGCGTCACAGGCAACGTTTGGGAAGAAAGTTATATTATTATTATTGTTACGTTATATTATTAAAACTTTGAAAACTCTCTCTGTGTACCGTCTTTCTTTGTAAATACGTTGACATGTTTTAATGTGGGCACATGCGGCTTATATACAGGTGCGGCTTGTGTATGTACAAAATTGGTTTTCCTCTAAAAATGGAGTGGGTGCGGCTTATAATCAGGTGCGCTCTATAGTGCGGAAATTACGGTATTTTAAATTGCCTTTAACGATGACATGTCTGTTCTTGGTGTTGGATTTGATCAAATACATTTTCCCCCAATGTGCGAGTTATACTCCAGTTCTTTTTCATTATGCATTTTATGGCTGGTTTGATTTACACCCCGGAGCGATTTATAATTCGGAAAACACGGTAAATGTGTGCTTCAATGGGTCAAAACGGTGAAGGACCCCCTAGCGTTTTGGTGCTCAGATCACATGGACTTACTTGCATTCTGCGGTGTAGAAAAGATCACCGGTTACCCCCTCAGGTGAATCCCACTTCAGCACCAAATTCATGTTCATGGAGGTTAGATGGACATTTCGGGGTGGGCCGAGGACAGCTGAAATCACGACACAGTCAGGAGCACACATCAGGTTTGACAACATTGATGTCGTGATGCATTAGCAATTTCACAAACAATGCTGAAGTTGAATCATTCATGACCGACCGGGACGGTATTTATACAGTGTATATAAAAAGTCAAGTTGAACTACCAATGCTTCATTGCCTGTATGAACCACCAAATTAGTTTGCAGCCCAATCAATTGACAATTAAGTGAGTCGTTGGGGTGGTATCGATTCTCCAATCAGTATGATCAGAGATCACACCCTGCTCCTGTCAATTTTCTTGATGAGATGAGCAGGCAGTGGGGAGCCTACTTGCCCCTCGGGGACTTTTGCTGCTGGGTACACCCTAGATCCTTGGAGGAAGCGGAGAATGGTGTGCCTGTCAACACTGTCCGTTGAGGATGTGGATGACATCTACATTATCGGCCTTCCGATAAAAAGTTATGCTGCTGTTTGGTGTTAGCAGTTTCCTGATCTATCGCAAAATTCAACCGACGGGAGCGTCTCTATTGGAAGTGAAGAGGCTGCCGGTCTAAGGATGGCATAGTGCGGCTGTCCAACACTCAGACTCAGATTGTGCTCAACCACAAACTGTTGCGGTTTTGGAGCGTCTCTGCAAGATGGCCAAGAACTTGGAGAAACTGGAATCCCAAGCTCAAATATTGACAGAAATCACGGATTTGGCTGATCGACGTCAGTAAAGAGACATAAGCCACGGACTCAAGGCTGTCTTAAATTCTTGGGCAGCCTGCTACCAAAACAACATCTGCTATCTCGACCTTCCCCTGATGAAAGTATGCACGGAAGCTAGTCCCCCACCATCACCCCCTCCTTCATACACTCCCTTGTATCACCGTCTTCATTGTTTATATCTTGTGACCTGTTGTAACTGTCATATGCTTGTGCAGGAGTTTTTTTTTTTTGCCTAACTCAAATTATCCTCAAAATGAGGATAGTTCGAGCGTGTTTTTTTCTCCCCTCTACCTCCCTTGTGGGTTCTTTCTGACTTCCGGGTTGAGTGACCGCTGGCGCGTTTGGCTGCCGCTGCTCATCCCGTATTGTTTTGTGTTTTTTGTTATTGTAAAGTGTCCTTGGGTGTCTTGAAAGGCGCTTATAAATAAAATGTATTATTATTATTATTATTATTGTGACTGAGACGATTAAACGCAGCCAATACAAAAAGTCCTGATGTGCTTCGTCACCATTCTTAAACACAACGCAGTCGGACACAATCGGTTACACTTTTTATATAATATAATATTATATATACACACATACAAACATATATATCTAATTTCCGAAGTACAATCAAAATTTGAAATGAGCTACTTAGTCGTTAAAAAGATGCAATGCAATATCACAATTGAATTAATCAATTTACCTGTTGCTCCACCCAATGTTAGGAATACAATTACAGCATTTAAAATAATTGATGACATCCCGTAGAGCGTCTTTCATTTGGTTAGTGAACTCAAACTGGTGAGGTATGTTAATTACTTTCAGTTTTGTATTTCCTGGCAGACGATGTTTACACGAGACTGGCAGCGCCGCCATATGTAGATGTGACCCTGCATGCCTTCGGTGACGCTAAGCTAGGAGGGGCAAAGGCGCCAGCAAATTTTAGGTGTGTGGACGGGCAAGAAACCCCCGAAAACGAAGGATGCCTGTCATACGCTGCATACGTTTGCGCACAACGTCTTACCATAATGACACGGGAAACGGGAATATTTCCTTTCCATTCAACCCTGTCGAGCTGTTGATTAGCCTGCCTCTGTTGTACTGCCGTCATCGTGTCCGCCATATTCGATGTGGCAGATCTCCCCAGGAAGGAACTCAAGTACATTCATTGAACTGCAGAGGGCGCGTTTCAACAAAACATAAAGTTAATGTAGCCCATATACTCATTGATGTACTGTACACACACACACATATATATATATATATATATACATATATATATATATATATATATATATATATATATATATATACATACATATATATATACATATATATATATATATATATATATATATATATATATATATATATATATATATATATATATATATATATATATATACATATATATATATATATATATATATATATATATATATATATATATATATATATATATATATATATATATATATATATATATATATATATATATATATACATATATATATACATATATATATACATATATATATATATATATATATATATATATATATACATATATATATATATATATATATATATATATATATATATATATATATATATATATATATATATATATATATATATATATATATATATATATATATATATATATATATATATATATATATATATATATATATATATATATATATATATATATATATATACATATATATATATATATATATATATATATATATATATATATATATATATATACATATATATATACATATACATATATTAGAGCTGTCAGTTTAGCGCGTTTATATCGGGATTAATTTAAATGAATTTTATCGGGATCAAAATTTTTCTCGCGAGATTAACGCGGAGACGTCACAGCGGATGTTACGTTGCTCTATAAATAAACCAGAAACAAAACATCAAGCGCGCTGCGCGGGTCCACGCACGTTTGTTTTGCCAGCCACGGCAGCGCGAGACACTGAAAACGGATACTTAAATAGCTCATGAATGGAAAGTTTACTTTTAAAAAGTTGCCAGACTGTTCCACTGACAAGACCAAAGTTACCTGTATGTTTTGCAGTCGTAAACCGAGCTATCATCATAGCACGTCGAGTCTGAAATACCACTTAATGGCCAAGCGCACAGCTGACGTTCTACTCCGCCCCCTTGTCTCAGACAGACAGCTATGGATAATTTCAAAACGAAGAAAATGGATGACACGACGAAGAACAAATTTGCTGAACGACTCCTGTTGGATTGACCTGGCGCTTTAAGAGGGCGGGGCTGCCACTGACAGGTGACGTTCGCGCGATGTATAAATAGCGTTTTGTTTCGTGAGTGAACACACTCGCTTCGTCGTCGGCATGGCTCAATGTTAAGCTACGCGAGTGCTTCTTATCAAGTCAGATGTGTAAAGTTAGCTTTTAGATTCGGTCATGATCGGTTGCTTTGGTTGCCGCATCGCTATGCAATCACAGTCAGTTACCGTTCGCAATCGGCAATTTAAACAGCGTGGGCTAAAATGTTGCTAGAACAGGGCTGTCTTTATTTAGCTCATTTTTGCATAGTTGTCATGTTTGTCCGTCTGCAATCTGACGTTTAAACGAAGTAAATTGCGTTGCAGCTGGGGTAAATATGCCGGCGCTCCACTTCCGGGTTGGACCTTTGGGACTTGTACGATTCGACTTGATATGTTCATGCCGGCGCTCCACTTCCGGGATTGAGTATTGGGACTTGTAGTTCTTTTGTTCGATTCGACTTTGTGTCGAATGGTTTCTTACGTTTAAAACAATGAATAATGATGACGATAATGATATAGTGAAATCAGGGTTGATTACATTATTTATTAAACGTATTGTTAGATAAAGGTATTCATTAATGTCAATTATATACATATTTACATTGCGATGCAGAAAGATAGATATATAAATTTTTTACTGCATTTATGTGTAGTTTAGGTTATTACCTGCTTCTGATACTTCTGTTACAACTACTACTACTCCTACTTCTGCTGCAAAGTGCTCCAATAAATGATCCAAAAAGTACAGAACGAGAGATCCTTCCATGCTGACCGACAATCCCTAACTGAACAACCATTACTGATTGCCAGCGAGAGCCTCCATTACAAGAATCCGAAATGATGTCGACACAAAACCGTAGAGAGACTTCCGAGCAAGAAGGACCAACAGAATCAGCATAGCCTGACTGCTGTGTTCAAAGCAAATTTGAGAAAAACGAAGTATGCAACCATGGCTTAAATCCATTATAGGCTGAGTACTAGTTTACCTTAGATGTGCACTTTACAATGTTATATTGCGCTGTTTTGATTCCCTAAAAGAGCTGTTCAAGCAGCTGTTGTGTGACAAAATATTGTTTTCACTGTTGTTGATGGACAGTAATATTGTGTGAGAGATAATGTGTGAATAACTGCTCCAAGTGAAAAATGTTCATGTAAAATTGAAAATCAAAATTGTTATTTCAGTAAATATTTGCATTTTGCACATAGAAAACTGATTCATGATTCCATGTTGATGAGAGCATTAAAATGGGGAAAATAGGACAAAAAAATATAAAGGAAATTCAGAAACGATAAAAAATGAGTGAGCAATCATGATTAATTTTTAGTTAATTTGAGTTAATTATGACAGTTGAGTTTTTAATTAGATTAAAAATTGTAATCGTTTGACAGCTCTAACATATATATATACATATATATATATATACATATACATATATATATATACATACATATATATATATATACATATATATATACATATATATATATATGTATATATATATATATATTTCGGAAACAGACAAAAGAACGTATTAAATAGTATTAGGATGACAATTGTTTACACCCATCTATATTACAATGATTTACCATCAGTAACAGTGTTCCTCTACATATTGTACAATTGGTGGCTGCAAGCCCTCATTCTGCTGTGACCCACAATAGTCATTCATCAAGGGGTTCTGCCATGTACCGGTATTTTGGTTCCGGGTTAAATGACATGTATTACATTTGGAAGCTTGTACCTTTTGGATATAGATTCCTGTACAAACGCTCTGTTTTCATAAATCTTACATCCTGTAGTGATGTTATGAATTGTGGTATTGTTAAATTTGTGCCGTTATTTTACATATATCAGTTAGTGCATTTAACACAATAGTCTAGAGTCCAACCAGCGCGAGAAACGTCGAGGTAGTTTGAAGGTAAAAATAAATGTAAAAAAATAAAATAATTGGGCTGGTGGAAATTCTTATTGGCTGGAAAGTTAAGAGAGTCACCAGCCACATTGGCTGCTGTTCAAAACAGTTAATTTAAATTAAAACCCTGGACCTTTGCATACCATCATCTGACCAAATAACTCAAATAAACACATTGAAAAAAACCCACACTTTAATACGTTGACAATTTATACCATTACTCTATGTACAGTATATAGAGTATATAGTACATCAGGGATGTGACTGTCATTAAATAAGTCAAATTAATTGCAGTCAGTGGCCAATTGAGAAATGTGGATGCTACGCTTATTAAAAAATCACTATCAATAAGTGACTGAGGGTCATCCCAAACCAAATAAGTGGCGAGTACACGTTTAACATTTTTACTTTTGTGTCGTCACTGCCCGGCGTTGATGCTCGTCGCTGTGCTATTGGTGAATGTGTTCAATTAATGGCAGCACATTTGGATACAGGATAGGGAGTGAACATTTGGCAACTTGGACTTGCAGTGAAAATGTAGCCAAAGTCACTCAGAAGTCTCGAGAAGTAAAAAGGTTCAGCAACTGATATGTGATCAATTCATTCATATGAACAAAGTCCTGATGTGTAATGAAATGGGTTCAGCGAAACATGAGAATATTTTTGAAATCATGTGCTTGGCTATTTTTCTATATCCAAGTAGTCCATTTGTTACAAGATTATTTTTTTTCTTATCAAACCAATCACAAATATTGGCAATTTGTAGAAAGTGAGATTGAATCAAAAGAAAGATTCGGTCACTCCCCTCGCAACTCCATGCTTGTAATATCATCGAGCTCCTCGGTTGGGCTGTTGGTGGAGATTTGAAAGTGAGATAGGTCACTTGCTTCCATGATGAGCTGTGGGAGAACAACAACACTGTGATGAAGTGACGTTTGAAAATACAGTATCAAATGATCATACATTCATTCATTCGCACACACACACACACACACACACACACGCAAGCACGCACGCACGCCACGCCTCCAGCCCGAAGACAGCTCGGATAGGCTCCAGCATGTCTGCGACAATCGTGAGGACAAGCAGATTAGAAAATAAGACGGATGGATATTTATTAGTACTCACAGCATCTGGTATCTTGTATGAAGGTTGTAGCCACTCCTTAATTCTCTTCCTCTGGAAGAGCCAGAGGTATGCGATGATTGGTATTAGAATAACAAGCACAGGCACAATGGCAAAAGTGCTCTCAATTGTTTTTGTTCCTGGGTCTGGAAAAAAAAAAGCACAAAAATATAGACATGTTATCATTTTTAAACAGAAGAAGTGTAAATCTGAGACACATCGCCAAATATAGCGCCAATAAGAGAAGGAGAGTAATGGGCGTAACCGCACTAGATGGCCTGCATTTGTCGGATACTGGTTTCAACATTTTCTCCATGTCAAAGTAGCGAACACACACACACACACACACACACATACACACGATACACAAAATAATGTAACAAGGACCCGAAGCTGGGAATAAATCATTCAGGTAAAGACCAACTCATGGCGCCTTCTGCACCAGGACCACAGTTGCAGGCCGAGGCCACAGTCCACCAGCATGGAATCCCCAGCGCAGTGGCGAGGCAAGGGCCTGAATGCACAGCAACTGGGACACCATGAAGCAGGACCACAGCTAACGACCGACCATACATAGCTCCTAGTGCAGAGGGCTCCCTCTGAAACCCACGAAACGCCTATTTAGTGGTTTTAAAATTGGTGTAATGTGCTCCCGCCCGCTGGTCTTCATCGGGACAAGTGCAGCCGAATTCTGTCGTAATTGTAAGCTTAAAATGCTCTTTTCGTGAAGACCAGAAAACAGGGCATTAGTGCATTACAGCTTTCAATGTCATTGACAATACAGTACAACCATGCATTAAAATGAAACTAAACTCAACTAACAAACGAAAATGCACATAATGGCAGATGGAGGGTAGCATTTACATATAAATGAATAAACACATAGAATGGGTCAGGCAAAATGATCCGATACATTTGTAGGTTAAATAAAAGGCAAATAAAGTAAAGAAACAAAAACGTGTTTTTATTTTCGAAAAGTAGGTAGGAACGAGCGGCGGTATCTCTCCTTCTTGCATCGCGGGTGTAACAGTCTCTGGCTGAAGGAGCTACCTAGTGCTGTCAGGGCGGGCTGGAGGGGGTGGGAAGGACTGTCCATCATAGCTTTTAGCTTAGTTAGCATCCTCCTGTTGCCCACCTCCTCCAGAGTGTCCAGGGAGCAGCCCAGGACAGAACTGACCACCCTCCTGACCAGTCGCTCCAGTCTCTTTCTGTCCCGGGCCGAGATGCTGCCTGACCAGCAGTCAGATCATTTGGCCTGAAAATGAGCTTCCCCTCCTCGAATGACCAGCAGCCGCCACTGATAAACAGAATGTCAACTTGATTTGACAGATTGAAATTGGGAGCGGTGTCTCGGCTAAAAGTCTCCTTTCTTCTGGATAATCAACCCTCGTGATGAGATGACAACTCCGTTGACTCCCCAAAACCACAATGACACAAAGCAGAGAACATGAAGTGTTTGTTTCTTTATAATAGATAAGAAATGTCGTCTCACCTGACGGAGGGATGACTTCACATTTGTCGCAGCTGGCCACACCGACAGGATGATCAAAGTAAGTGTACTGCACTTTTGCACAGTAGCGCTCACCGGCCTTTAAATTGTTAATGGATACAGAAGCCACCGCATCTTCATATATCTGTTGAAGAGTAGACATTTCGAAGGTAGTTATTATTCACCAATGATGAACAAGAACCAAAACAAACCGATATAGCCCAGTTGATCATCATGGTTAGCACCGTTATTTGCATTTTCTTGCTATGGCACCCCCTTTTTCCCCTCACCTCTCTCATTTTTATGCATTCATACAAATATGTCTCAAAGTGTTTACTTGCCTCCAAGCGTTCTCCCTCTTTTCCAAAAAATATCCTCTGTTTTATGTGGTAACCTTCCTGAGCAATCCCACTGTGTCTACTTAGATGAACAGTCAAGAAGCCAGGGCGTGCACTCAGGCCAACTTTAGGGCTACAGGAGTTACCTGTAGGAAAAGAAAAAAACAACAAAAAAAACAATAAAAGACTAATCCTCTGTTGTTGGGGGACATTAAAAAAATACACAAACCTGAGTAAAAAAAAGCCAGGTAAGATTTGGACACAAACGGATTCATTAATGCCGATGCTGAATGAATTGTGCATCTTTACGTCAACGTTTGAATTTCACACATCACTGTCCTGTGAGCTGGTCACCTTCTTCCGAGCCATAATTCACAGACAGACCTAACTCGAGATAAATACTGCATTTTCTCGTTTTGGCTGGTTTCAATTTTGCATCACATCATAACTCTGACCGACTTACAGTAAATATGTAGGAGTTGCGGCACGTCAGGCTGAATGCAGAGACATGAGCGAGTGAGGGGAAACCTCAATCATGAGCTTTTATTTGTTTATACTGTATACATATTAGAGGTTGCGTAGTTCACAAAATCCACGGTTGAATTTGAAGTCGAATAGAAAATCGTTGATGCTGAAAAGTGTACGTGAAATATTTTGATGGTAGTAACATTCAGCGGTGGTAATTTAGATTCAAAATCGCACAATTACACTTCTATGAATGGCAGATGCGCCTCGCTTTTTGCGCACGCGACATGCTTACCTTGTCTGCTACAGGCTCCGACGAGATCTGAAGTCAGCCCACGGCTCTCCGCTTGCACACCGAGCATAACACAACCGTGCTCTGCCTCGGCTTTGATGAAAGTGACGTTACAGGAAGTCAAATTAATCCGCTTGCAGGAGGGGACATCTTTCCACAGGTCAGAGTCAAAGCTGAATGAACAAAACGGAGACAAGAAGCAACTCGGACTGTAAACTCATTTGATGCAATAAGTAGAAATACTGTTCCATTCAGAGTCATACTGACACTGTATTGGTGAGCATGCTCAGAAAGAGTGATGGACAAGTTGACTGACATTTTTTCACTCCTAAACAAATGCAATGGTTTCTAATGCAGTTTTTCCATTTGATTTTAAACATTTATATAATCTCCAAACACATTCAGTAAACTCTCTCCTTTGCTTCCTCGGGTCCATGTTTAGTTTAATACAACCAATGTCACCGAAACACACCGTGACAACTTGTCACCCTTTAAATAGGTCGACTGACTGATTACACGATTGAAGAACCATTTGATGCAAATTAGAGGACATACTATAGTTGTCCCTATGGTGAAATTCTTTTCAATCTTTTCTCGGGGATGTGCATCTTACTTACTGTATCACTTTTGACATTTATTATATTAACCACTGTAATCATTCACAAAGTGAAAGAGACTAAAATTGCTTCAGCCTGCTTCGCACGGCAAGATTTTAAAATTGTCGGCATGCTTCCAAACTCTGAGAGACCCCAAACACGATGAGAAAATAAAATAATCACGCATATAACAGTTTTGAATGGACAGTGTGTGGTGTGCAGCCACATGGCAAAATCAACACCTCACGAGATTAGATTAAATGTGACTTCAGGGTAAACAAATGGGAAATCTCGCATACCTCTCGAAATTAAACGTGGTGGACGAAAAGGAGAGAGCGGGGATAGTTTGTTGTTTGTTTTTAGCAGGAAAAAAACGTGACCAAAAAAAAAAGGTGTTGGCAAGAGGAGTTTAGACAGTGCTAGCACAGACTTTCTGCGACGCCCTGGCCGTTTTGAGACTGGGCTTGAAGTAAATGACGGTTTTAAGGCAAGTACAATCCACTGTACAAAGTTCTGTGAAACAATCATTTTGACAGGAAAGTAGCCTACGTATACACTATGAATGAATGTGTGCGTGTGCAGTATTTAAACCGTTCAGGGCCGCGGCGGTGACGACAGTGGACATCTTATCATGTTATCAGGTTACAGCGCGCATGAAAGGGTTAAATCGTGTAGGTTGTAAATAATAACATCACTAGTTCAGACGCTCATGCCACTCACCTGCTGTACCTGACGGTGTAAGTAACGGTGTTCTCTTCTGCGGCAGGAGTCCACGTCACCTGCCAATTATCAAACAGGACTTCCTGTGGCACAGCTGGCGGAGCTTCACTAAATACTGTGGGGGAGGGGGGGGGGTGAAAAACGAAATGTGAGATTTACTGAATCGCAACACCGTACAAACTTAAAATGGAGAGAGACAGATTCAATCCAAAAGACACATTTTGAGACCAGAGAAATCAAGTCTTTGTTACGAAAGCAGAGCAATGATTTGCCACCAGATTGGACCAGCATGTGTAGTGTTTGAAGATTTTCTATTATTGATCTTTAATTGAGTAAAATTGGAGAGTGAAAAGATTGTACCAGGAAAGCTAAAAACACTGTTAACGTCAAGTTAACTGTTGCTTGGCCAGGATGAAAACCGCACTCCTCTTTCTGAATCTGAGACTCAATCTCCCAACGGGCCCTGCACCCCTGAATAGACCCGACCAGGGAGGCTGAGGAGTGTGATTCCCCTTTATTTGGAGCACACTTTGCGATCCCCATTCTGATGAGAGGGGACCATCACCCCGGTCTGACAATCCAGAGGCATTGTCGTCAATGTCCACACAAAGTTGTACGATTAATCTAAACAATAGGTTGGGGGGTAAGAATTAAAAAAAGTTCAAGATATTAATGTACGGTATAAAAAAATAAAATACACAAAAGCTACAGCTGAAATCAGGAACCAGTTAATGCGGAAGCAGTACAACCGTAAACTCTGTAGCCTACACCTTGAAAGGGGTGGAAAACACAACCCCTTTACCAACTCTAGACCCAAAAATGACTGCTATTGGCAAATCCTGTCTATCATTATCAGTCAGAAGTAACAACTGTAACGTACGCTCCCTGTTTCAAAAAGGTATTTCGACAACCCTGAATGTTATTTCTTACTATTCTGGTTTTGTTGACAACCTACACTGGGAAAAAATCTGTCATACATCATCATCATACAAATACCTTCTGACTAATAAAGTATGGGAAATCTCTTTTAAAATGACACACAAGTACTATCCCACCAAGCATTATCTTCTTAAATTCATGAAAGACATCTCTGTTGATTGTTTGTTTTGCGGAATGTCCCCTGAAACAATGATTCACTTGTTCTGGCAATGGCTTACCAACACATTTTGGAAAGCTATGTCCTGATTTATTATTGATCATATTGACTCTGACTTTACGCTATACTGGAAAAATATACTGTTTGGTTTCTTTAAAAATGATGCAAAAAAGACTAAAAAAATCTTTATTATAAATGTAATAATTATTCAAGCTAAATTCCATATCCACAAATCTAAACGTAGTCGTTCAGAACCTCTTTTCCTAATTTTTGAAGCAGAAATTAAGCAGTACCTGATTTCTATTATGGATTCCAAAAACAAAAAAGCGGTTAAGACTCTGGCTATATGCTCTTTATTTGAAATGTTTTGTCTAAAATCCCGTGGCTCTTCTTTTTGTTTAACTCGATGTCATCTGTGCATGTATTAACTTGTTCGTCCTGGTTACTGAGAATTGTAATTTGATTTGTTCAATTTTTTTTAAATTAAAAATAAATAAATAAAAATGGTAGCCTGGCCCTACACATCACTCGAAATAAGATATTGATAGCCAACCTACTGTATGTAATCACGGTAAAATAGCAGATTCACCGCAGCCCCGGAATTTGTTGCTCGGGCGATTGACCAATCAGAGCACTTCACAGGAAACTAGCGCAAGGAAGAGTGAGCGGTGTTGGCTAAATAACCACAGCGTTGCTGAAAATGAAGGGTGCAACCTAATCTAATCAAACCAAATAACGTTGAGCTGACTGAGTGCGAGCACAATTAATAAGGACACATTAAAAAAATATCATTACGTGTAGTTCGAGAAAATAGAACACGTAAACGTAGCAACTCACCTTTAGTGGCGAAGTGAAAGCATATTAGGAAAAGCCATTGTAACTGCGTCATTTCATTCCAACGAAAGGTTACCAAACATGTCAAACTATCTTAATCACTGTCAGGTTCTAGTCTGAATTTGTAAGACATTTGGAAGCGCCAAACAAGTTGTCCTACACAAGATGTTTGTACTGCAGTTAGTAGTTTGTCGTCTCTCTCTCACTCCCGGTCCCCTTTCTTGCTCTTTCTCGCCATCTCTCCCTTCAAACAACTGTTAGAGCAATACTGCCACCTTCAGGTATGGAGTCACAGTGCGGATGAGGATGCAACAATTTGTCAGTTGCCTGCCTGTACTGTACAGTATTTCTCAATTTTTCGATTCACTGTAGACTGTAATTTTTATTTACCGTGGGTTTATTCTACCCTAGAAGCAGTACTGGCTCATCTCATGTAAAGTACTGTTGACGGCTGATGGCGATTGTAAATTATTACAATCCTTCTCAAGTACTGATACAGTACTACTGTATGTGGTTAACTGCATCAAAACCTTGTGCGTCAAATGCCTAACAAAAAATCCAGTTAATTACACCAGTGTGAAGTATTTTGTATCTGCAAATGTATTTGCACGGCAAGTTAGTATATCAATCAAAGAAAGAATAAAGTGTACATTGCGACTTTGTATGAGTGCACGTTAAAATACATGAACAACCAGAAGCCGATTCACGTGGGCCCCAGCAACTTTGTATTACCGGCAAATTATATTACCAGGAACCAAGTACTGGTGGAAAAGAGGCTATTGTGATCCTAATGCTCCAATTAAAAACTTTAATGCACTAGTTGTAGGAAAAAAACCCTAACATATGAGCATATTCTCCCCACGTCATCCAATTTAGTGTATCGTTTGAATGTGAAAATCGATCTAATTAGTTCCAAAGTCTTGTTTTTGGGTTACTTATTTGCAGAAAATGTATGTTGTGCTGTTGGCCAGGATAAAGAAAGCTATTATGAAGTGTTTATTAACTGTGACCTACTTTGTTCATCAAGAGGCCTACTGCTAGCTTGGAACAGAATATTCTAAGATTCAAGTGTTGGCACCCAAAAATGGCATGAACTTTTCAAACCAAAGTTGATTTTTATAGATTTTGATAATTGTGTGAGGCAAATCAAAAATCTGCCAAACTCAAACTGATTCCATGCGATCAAAATTTGTCATCATGGCTCATCCGAAAAAAGTAAAATAAATGGAAAACACAAAACAGTGAATTCATGTCGATGAAAAAGCTGCGACTGTTCCCAAAACTTCTTTTCTGGCCTTCTTGCCATTGTTTCCCTGTTCCATTTTCCTCTTCTGCTGCTGCTCCTCCAGACGTTGCTGCTTCTTATTCATGTACACGGTCATGTTATCAAAAGTCACCTTGTGCAGATGTTCAAAACGGCCAGCAGCCCTCGTGGAAGCTGTTAAGAAAACAGAAGAAGGGTTTGGAGGAACAGTTGCAATGAAATTCGATTAAGAAAGAGGTGAGATTGAAAATAAGAGTGCATTTAAGCATCCTGTGCAGTGTTGGACCAGCATGTGTAGTGTTTGAAGATTTTCT
Source organism: Hippocampus mohnikei (assembly GCA_026261675.1). Taxonomy (NCBI): domain Eukaryota; kingdom Metazoa; phylum Chordata; class Actinopteri; order Syngnathiformes; family Syngnathidae; genus Hippocampus; species Hippocampus mohnikei. The sequence continues at coordinate 2,506,752 of JAKGUB010000106.1, read as the reverse complement.
ATTATTGATCTTTAATTGAGTAAAATTGAGAGTGAAAAGATTGTACCAGGAAAGCTAAAAACACTGTTAACGTCAAGTTAACTGTTGCTTGGCCAGGATGAAAACCGCACTCCTCTTTCTGAATCTGAGACTCAATCTCCCAACGGGCCCTGCACCCTGAATAGACCCGACCAGGAGGCTGAGGAGTGTGATTCCCTTTATTTGGAGCACACTTTGCGATCCCCATTCTGATGAGAGGGGACCATCACCCGGTCTGACAATCCAGAGGCATTGTCGTCAATGTCCACACAAAGTTGTACGATTAATCTAAACAATAGGTTGGGGGGTAAGAATTAAAAAAAGTTCAAGATATTAATGTACGGTATAAAAAAATAAAATACACAAAAGCTACAGCTGAAATCAGGAACCAGTTAATGCGGAAGCAGTACAACCGTAAACTCTGTAGCCTACACCTTGAAAGGGTGGAAAACACAACCCTTTACCAACTCTAGACCCAAAAATGACTGCTATTGGCAAATCCTGTCTATCATTATCAGTCAGAAGTAACAACTGTAACGTACGCTCCCTGTTTCAAAAAGGTATTTCGACAACCCTGAATGTTATTTCTTACTATTCTGGTTTTGTTGACAACCTACACTGGGAAAAAATCTGTCATACATCATCATCATACAAATACCTTCTGACTAATAAAGTATGGGAAATCTCTTTTAAAATGACACACAAGTACTATCCCACCAAGCATTATCTTCTTAAATTCATGAAAGACATCTCTGTTGATTGTTTGTTTTGCGGAATGTCCCCTGAAACAATGATTCACTTGTTCTGGCAATGGCTTACCAACACATTTTGGAAAGCTATGTCCTGATTTATTATTGATCATATTGACTCTGACTTTACGCTATACTGGAAAAATATACTGTTTGGTTTCTTTAAAAATGATGCAAAAAAGACTAAAAAAATCTTTATTATAAATGTAATAATTATTCAAGCTAAATTCCATATCCACAAATCTAAACGTAGTCGTTAAGAACCTCTTTTCCTAATTTTTGAAGCAGAAATTAAGCAGTACCTGATTTCTATTATGGATTCCAAAAACAAAAAAGCGGTTAAGACTCTGGCTATATGCTCTTTATTTGAAATGTTTTGTCTAAAATCCCGTGGCTCTTCTTTTTGTTTAACTCGATGTCATCTGTGCATGTATTAACTTGTTCGTCCTGGTTACTGAGAATTGTAATTTGATTTGTTCATTTTTTTTTTTATTAAAATAAATAAATAAAAATGGTAGCCTGGCCCTACACATCACTCGAAATAAGATATTGATAGCCAACCTACTGTATGTAATCACGGTAAAATAGCAGATTCACCGCAGACCCGGAATTTGTTGCTCGGGCGATTGACCAATCAGAGCACTTCACAGGAAACTAGCGCAAGGAAGAGTGAGCGGTCATGGCGAAATAACCACAGCGTTGCTGAAAATGAAGGGTGCAACCTAATCTAATCAAACCAAATAACGTTGAGCTGACTGAGTGCGAGCACAATTAATAAGGACACGTTAAAAAAATATCATTACGTGTTGTTCGAGAAAATAGAACACGTAAACGTAGCAACTCACCTTGAGTGGCGAAGTGAAAGCATATTAGGAAAAGCCATTGTAACTGCGTCATTTCATGCCAACGAAAGGTTACCAAACATGTCAAACTATCTTAATCACTGTCAGGTTCTAGTCTGAATTTGTAAGACATTTGGAAGCGCCAAACAAGTTGTCCTACACAAGATGTTTGTACTGTAGTTAGTAGTTTGTCGTCTCTCCCTCACTCCCGGTCCCCTTTCTTGCTCTTTCTCGCTATCTCTCCCTTCAAATAACTGTTAGAGCAATACTGCCACCTTCAGGTATGGAGTCACAGTGCGGATGAGGATGCAACAATTTGTCAGTTGCCTGCCTGTACTGTACAGTATTTCTCAATTTTTCGATTCACTGTAGACTGTAATTTTTATTTACCGTGGGTTTATTCTACCCTAGAAGCAGTACTGGCTCATCTCATGTAAAGTACTGTTGACGGCTGATGGCGATTGTAAATTATTACAATCCTTCTCAAGTACTGATACAGTACTACTGTATGTGGTTAACTGCATCAAAACCTTGTGCGTCAAATGCCTAACACAAAATCCAGTTAATTACACCAGTGTGAAGTATTTTGTATCTGCAAATGTATTTGCACGGCAAGTTAGTATATCAATCAAAGAAAGAATAAAGTGTACATTGCGACTTTGTATGAGTGCACGTTAAAATACATGAACAACCAGAAGCCGATTCACGTGGGCCCCAGCAACTTATATTACCAGGAACCAAGTACTGGTGGAAAAGAGGCTATTGTGATCCTAATGCTCCAATTAAAAACTTTAATGCACTAGTTGTAGGAAAAAAACCCTAACATATGAGCATATTCTCCCCACGTCATCCAATTTAGTGTATCGTTTGAATGTGAAAATCGATCTAATTAGTTCCAAAGTCTAGTTTTTGGGTTACTTATTTGCAGAAAATGTATGTTGTGCTGTTGGCCAGGATAAAGAAAGCTATTATGAAGTGTTTATTAACTGTGACCTACTTTGTTCATCAAGAGGCCTACTGCTAGCTTGGAACAGAATATTCTAAGATTCAATTGTTGGCACCCAAAAATGGCATGAACTTTTCAAACCAAAGTTGATTTTTATAGATTTTGATAATTGTGTGAGGCAAATCAAAAATCTGCCAAACTCAAACTGATTCCATGCGATCAAAATTTGTCATCATGGCTCATCCGAAAAAAGTAAAATAAATGGAAAACACAAAACAGTCAATTCATGTCGATGAAAAAGCCGCGACTGTTCCCAAAACTTCTTTTCTGGCCTTCTTGCCATCGTTTCCCTGTTCCATTTTCCTCTTCTGCTGCTGCTCCTCCAGACGTTGCTGCTTCTTATTCATGTACACGGTCATGTTATCAAAAGTCACCTTGTGCAGATGTTCAAAACGGCCAGCAGCCCTCGTGGAAGCTGTTAAGAAAACAGAAGAAGGGTTTGGAGGAACAGTTGCAATGAAATTCGATTAAGAAAGAGGTGAGATTGAAAATAAGAGTGCATTTAAGCATCCTGTGCAGTGAGTTCTGTTTGAAAATATTTGCTAGAAAAACACGGGTAAAGACTGAGAACGACAGCATGAAATGCACAAACATCGAGATATAGTAGAAAACTGTTTAACTGCTGGTTACCCGGGCAAATATTCCCACACATTTGCAATTATTTCAGGGCGTTGACTGGAACATAGTGTGTTCTTCCTGCAGTGTTTCATCTTGTTAAACGGACTTTTGTATTATTATCACATTGTATAGGACAACATTGTGTCAACTGCTGCCCACTCTGTATCCAATGCAGCGTAGCACCCAAAGATGTTGAAGTTGGCAACAACAAGGGATGGAAAGCGAGACAATGCTAGCTTTATTTAAGATGTTAGGGTTGTGATGCATCGTAACTTTAGAAGCAGTACAATGCACTGCACTATTCTGCTGTGAACTTGAAGTACCCGTGTTTGATTTGTCAATTGTTGTTTTGAAAATATTTTTGTTGACTTTCTTAATGAGGGCGGCACGGCTGGAGACTAGCTAGCACATCTGCCTCACAGAACAGAGGTCCAGGGTTCAAAACCTGGCTCCGACCTTCCTGCGTGGTGTTTGCATGCTGTCCCCGTGCACGCGTGGGTTTTCTCCGGGTACTCTAAAAACATGCATGGCAGGTTAATTGAGCAGTCTAAATTGTCCCTAGGTGTGATTGTGAGCGTGAATGGTTTCTTGTCTATGTACGCCCTGAGAGGGACACAAACAGTTCAGGGTGTGCATACTGCCCCGACACAGCTGGGATAAGCTCCAGCACACCCGCGACCCTCATGAGGCAAAGTGGTGTGGATAATGGATGGATGGAGTTTGTGCTGCACAATAATTAACCGTGACATTTTAAAAAAATATTACACACAATATTTTTTTTAGACTAAAATTAACACTAAAACTAAGAAAAACTAAACTAAAATGATGACAATACAATACAATACATCCTGATTTATATAGCGCTTCCACAACAGCTGCAGCAGTAACAAAGCGCTTAGCAAAACAGTTAACATAAAGTCAAATAATAAACACGATTAAAACCTAAAAACCGCAAATTGAAAACGGATTCAAACTATCTAAATGCAAAACTCAAAATGAAATCAAAATGAATGAAATAACGACACTAATAACTGAGGAACATTTCCAAACTATTTAAAGAGTGTTTTTTTAGGTACCCCATAAACATTGTCTTGACAAATCCTGCACGCAAAATACAAACCGTGCACGTCTGAATTAGTGGGCTTGTTGACTCACCATCAAGTGTCAGCCAGTGAGGCTTGAAGATCTCAGTCACTCTTTTCAGTTCACTGGTAGCAGTTTCACACTAGAAGCAAGTTCAAGGAATGGAGTAGAATTTGAGACGGGCAACGATTCATTTTCAATCTCACAGTTTTTATGTTCTACCTTCAATTTATCTGGCATGCAGCTAACCTTTTTTGAAGACAGTAAGCCTGTTTTGAACGTGTTTCTAAAAAAGTATTTGTTTGAATAACTTCAGATACTCAGGAGAAAAGTTAGTCCAGTGGAAAATCGGTTTTCATAAATTATAGATCGATTCCTATGGGAAATATTGCTTTGATTTCCATATCATTTAGCGTTAGACTACCTGGACCGGAAAAAAAAAGTCATACAAAGCAAGTTTCCAATGTACCTTTTCCAATTGTTAAAAACGCACGAGTGCATTAAGGGTGATATACCTTCCAGGAGCATTGTTCAAGCTTGTAGATTTGAAGCAGCGTTTCACAGGAATCCATCAACACCCAAAACCGGCCTTCTGGGTCAAAGGTCATGTGAACCGGACAGCATGGCAGGGAAAGCCTGCTGTGTGGTGCAAGTTTCTTCTCTTTATTCTCCTGGTTCAGCACGAAAAACTGGATTGTTGACACTCTATGAGAAAATGGGGAAAAATCAAACTGATCTAACAGGTAATTATCATCAACTTAAGTTCCTTATTATTGGTTGTCTTTTGTGTTCCATAAGCTCAAATGTGTTGCATCTGCAACATAGAATGTAACAATACAATTTTCTATTTTGTGTTTGTTTTGTGCCATCCAAACAAAGTTGAGTTGAGCGGGTCAAAATAAGTTCAAATCCATGTCCACACGGACCTGCAAATGGATCATTAAATGAGATCAGTTTTTTTTTTTTTATCGCCTTGTTGAAACTTGGATAACTGGAGAAAATGGTAGCAATGTAATTTCACCAGACCCCAGTATTTTTTTTTAGAGTTTGACAGTATCACTATGTGTCAGAGTAGCGACCAGAAGTGAACCTGCCTCCATAGCCCAAATGCGGAAACGGTGCGTGCATATAGATCGGCAAAAAACATTGGGACTCATCGGACGCCCGAAGAGGAGACTTGGCTGCATTTGAAAGATTTGCCCTTCAGATCCAGGCATTGGTGGGGATGCTAAAGAAGCTTGGCCCAGATGGTTAAGTGGAGCCAAGTGGAGCTATGGTGCGGATCTCGCCCGCTTAATCAGTAAGCTACCCCGCAATGGATCATGTATGAATCCTGTTGCCAAGACCTGGATGGCCAGCTAATCCATCAAAATACAAGCACGATTTAAATTAGAAAAGAGTCCAGATAAATGGCGATAAACAGAAAGGACTAAGTGTAAAAAAAGGCTATGACAATTATTTCAAAGACAAATAAAGACTTTCACGAAGACGGAAGTGCACTCACCTGTCACACTGCACCGCTATGTGACGCCCATCAGAGGAGCTGGCAATATGGCAAACAGTTACCTTCTGCGAATAATAAAAACAATAGATTAGAATTTCATTCTTTTAATTCATTATTTCTGAATGCCAGTCAGAAGCCATTCTGCTCTTTCCACTCATTGGGAGTGGTCCCGCGCGCAGGGCGTAAATAGCAACTCAAACTTCACTCTCCCAAGCCACTTTCAGCCATTTCGTTACCTCTGCATCCCGCGTCCTGGACGCATAATTTTCCAGCCAGACGCATACTTCCAAATAATGTGCGTTTTTGGGACGCAAGGAAATTTCTTAGTGAAAAAAAAAAAACTACGGCAAATCTTTTTTTCTAGCAACGAACGCAGTTTGAATCGCCGCCATTGTTGTTTAAGTAATCTCGCGTGACGATGTTTCCGTTCTCGCGAGACCAGATTTCCGTTCTCGCGAGACGAGATTGGCGGGATCGGCCTTCACTTCATGGAAAGCAGACGATTGCCAAATTGTGTTACGTTAAAACAGGTGTTGCGAAAGTTTATTGCGGAGAAAGACTGAACCACGGGATGAAATATGAACCTATTTCTCAGCAAATCTTGTATAATTAAAGAACATTGTTACCCCCTCATTCTCCGTTTTAGGGACAAGTGTGTCTTCCAGGTCGTTCAAGTCCCAACTTTGGAGTTTCTGACCAGTAGTATAATCCCACAGCTTCATCGTCCCATCCTGCAAATTAAAAGCAGTGAAACCAAATTTCTTCAAACTGTTGGCTTTAGCATTGTGTTGCTTTTAATATACAGTATATAGTTGCTTTGGATTGTGGCCGGGTTCGGTAACTGGCAGAAGCAACATAAAGAAAAGCGGGTCAGCCAAGTCAGGTGTTCCTGTAGCGGTGGCAAACTTGGCGGTTGTCTGGTGATTGTCCAGTTCTCAGACACGACGTGGACTTTGGCCGCACTTCACAATGCGAATGCCCATCCTGGACTTTGGTCAGCACTTGCCCATTGTCGACTTCTCTGGGGAATTTGGGCCGTACTTCCATTGTCCTTTCTCAACACAGAGCAGACCTACACGACGGCTCCACAATGAACTGAACCGTGACAAACAGCTTCCGAAAAAAACAGCCTGGTGACATCAGCACCTAATTTTTATCCTGAGGCCCACTTGCGCCCCCTACAAATATTTAACAAAGCAGCCTTTGGATTTATTTTTCAAAAGAAGGGTGAATTCTGTTGCACATGACAATTTACAATTTTCTGTTTGGGGAAAAAAACCAACAATGAAGAACTAGGATCATTTTCTTTCCACCTCACAATTGGGCCACTTTTTCTTGGTATATGGATATGAATGATTTTGCAATCCCCTTTATTACTAATTTTCACCACAGCACTGTTATTTATAAAAAGTATCGACACGGTAAATCCCATCCAAAAGTTGACAAACATACCCCCGATCCTGACAGCAACCGGTGCAGATCGCCTGAAGGAACCAACAGTGAGCTGACAAACCTAACAGAATGTAACAAATCCATGAAATGTATCATTTGTGTCCCCCGATGGAGAACAGTAATAACAGATGCATTACTTACTCTTTGTGCCCTAGGCAGAAGGACTGGATGCTGTGTGGGCAACTAAGGTGACTCACTCGTATTTTTTCATCCCGGTCAGCAGTGATGATATACTTATCATTAGGTGACACAGCCTAAAAGCAAGAACGAGGATACACGTTACATACACACGACTTGCAAGGCTCGGGGGAAAAAAATGATAGTAAATATATATTTTGGGGTGCACTTCCTGTCTTCCATTTTTTTCTATCCGCCAGTATTTCACGATTTAATATTCAGAATCATGTACACCCTCACTGTGGTGCATCTAACAATCAAAGTTATTTCTCCCACACCGAATAGTAACCAACCATGGGATACAAAAGTACATACAGTACGGTATTTCATGTCGGAACAACAAGAGCCTGTGAGAAACTCTTTGCTTCGTGTGACTAAAACATTCCCTCTTGTTGTTGTGTGCGGTCAAGAATTATAGATGCACTACTTCAAATCATTTCTACCTCCTTCTATTGTTAGTCCGAATCACAGTTTTGGTAACACAGTACATGTATTAATGATGGTATCCTTACAAGGGCCAGGATCATGGATAGGTGGCCCATCTTGAGCTCGCCTTCTCTCTCCGGTTGCATCACCGAGAAGGAATACACGTCACCCGATTTATCAGCCACGAGCACCTCGTCTTCCGCCCTGTTAAACGCCAAGGACGTGCCCCTCCTCACCAACCACCTGGAAAACGAGCACGCACCTTTTCTAACAGAGTATAAATAGCTGGTCTTGGGAGGATATGAGCTCATTTTACCTGGTGCTGACACACTGCCAAGAATGCTCATACTGCAACAGGATCAGTCGTTTGGAGTCATCGGTGAGGGCCACCAGTTTCCCGGAGGGGGAAATTATGAAGGCAAGTATTACGTCACTTCCAGTTGTCCCTGCAAGGCTGAGGTTGTGGATGACAGAAAGACAAATAAAAATGTCTTCATTTTGGATTAGTTCAGTCGCGCAACATAATTGTTACAATTCAAATGTACCGTAATTTCCGCACTATAGAGCGCACCTGATTATAAGCCGCACCCACTACATTTTTAGAGGAAAACCAATTTTGTACATACACAAGCCGCACCCGTATATAAGCCGCATGTGCCCACATTAAAACATGTAAACGTATTTACAAATAAAGACGGTACACAGAGAGAGTTTTCAACGTTTTAATAATATAACTTAATAATAATAATATAACTTTCTTCCCAAACGGTGCCTGTGATGCGGCAGTCTTAATCTTACCTTTTCTACTCGAGCGCCCCTGGTGGCCGTTAGAAGAATTACATAAATTGGCTGCATCACTGTATAAGCCGCAGGGTTGAAAGTTTGGGAAAAAAGTAGCGGCTTATAGTCCGGAATTTACGGTATATGTTTATTTTGCAGTCATCTTATTTTACCTATTGTCATCAGCCTTTGGGTCATTTTCTCTTTTCTTGGCGGTGCTGCAGTCAAATACAAATGGCTCTCTGCAACAACAAAAAATGATTGATTTGAAACACATAACAGATTTATTTGAAAGACAACATCTTCATCAGATGAACAATTTGATGAGGACACAATGAATTACAGTGGACCCCGGCGCGTTGAATTGGAACTCGGCTTACTTATATTGTCAAATACTTCAAGGAAGGACAAACAAACTTACTTTTGCTCCTGCTGTCTTAAAAACAAAACAAAACCGCTAGCGTGCATGCATGCATGCTACTGTATTTTTTTAAGCTACCAGTAGTCAATGTTTTACCATTGGACTAAGTCAAGAAGTTCAAGTATCACACTCGATTCTAGAAAAAAAAAAAACTAATGATTTTTTTAAAATGCTCCTTTTAAAAAGATTTTAAAAATAGTTTACTTTTTTTGTCACAAGTAGGTAATCAACGAGGCCAAGAAATGTACGTTCAAAGCAAAAGGAAAGGTGTGGTTCCAGAAATAAACTTAAAACATCCATCCATTTTCTCTTTTCATGATTTATTAGAGAATGGGCAATGCCAAAATCAATAAAAACCGTCATTTGTGACTCTTCCAAAAAACAACAATTCGTATCTGTATATTTTTCATTTTACGATCAATCTAATATTTTGCAGGTAAAGTCTGCAAACTAGAGACTTGCACCACCAATACACGCCATAGCGTGATGACAGCAGGAAAAGTTGAGTCTAACTTTTTGGAAAAGCGCTGTCCTTTCCTATGTTGAAATGGAAGCATCTTTTCATCCCTCCTTGACCTGATGATGCAATCCAAAAATGGGCATGAAAGGTGGCATAAAGGTTAGGGCATTTGACTTTTCAAAGAGGATCACAGCACTCGTTTTCAGATTTCTGACCTGGAACGCTCTCCCACATTCCAAAAACATGTATGGCAGGCTGATTGAACACTCCAAATTATCCCTAGGTGCGAGTGTGAGCGCGGATGGTTGTTCGTCTCTGTGTGCCCTGCAATTGGCTGGCAACCGGTTCAGGCTGTCCCCCGCCTACTGCTCGAAGACAGCTGAGATAGGCCCCAGCATGCTCCGCGACCCTTGTGAGTATAAAGCGGATCAGAAAATAGATGGCTGGATGGAACTGGAACGCATCATCACTCGGCACAGACGTCTTCGCAGCGCTGACTTTGAACGCACCAGCATACCTACTAGAAAGCAATTTTAAGTCAAGTCAAATGAAGCTTCATTGTCAAATATGCTCTATGTGAAACATACAGCACAAATGAAATTACTTTCCTCTCTCAACCACAGAACAAACGTGCACTGCATTGAAACACACACGGCTAAAAATAAGGGCAGCAAACTGAACCGCATAAAAATACATTAAGACATAAAAACATAAATAAAAACAACTAAAACAATTAATAGCATACAATAGAAAACCAAGGGCACTTGTGATTATTGGGGGTTAAAGTTTAGGTAGTGAATTGACTCCATAAATGTAGCTCACAGAAGACAAAAGTTTGAAGACTTGCTCTACACATTCGAGCAATATAATTTTGACTTCCAGTCCAAAATTAGACCTTATTTCGAAGTAACAAATAAATAAATGGTAATGCTTGGAAACGGCACCGTGACTTCTAAACTTTGGAGGAGACACACGTCAGCTGAGTGAACGAACATTCTTATTTTCACCACAAACATTTTAATCTCAACTCACCTGTCCTGCTTGATGTGAGCCGCTATCAATTTAGTGCCACATGACAGAAACATCCACTCTCCACTAACTCCGATTAAAGCCATGACTGTATTTCTGACCCCACGCTCTCTTCTGGCGGTGGTGCTAGTCAAAACACGAGCTGCGTAAATCGCACATGCGCAGAAGGTTATCCTTGAACGCTAACTACGGCAACCACACTAGGACACACTAAATAAAATATAATGCCAGTGGGTGTTGTGTCTCTCTCTCTCTCTCTCTCTCTCTCTCTCTCTCTCTCTCTCTCTCTCTCTCTCTCTCTCTCTCTCTCTCTCTCTCTCTCTCTCTCTCTCTCTCTCTCTCTCTCTCTCTCTCTCTCTCTCTCTCTCTCTCTCTCTCTCTCTCTCTCTCTCTCTCTCTCTCTCTATATACAGTATACAGTATACAGTATACAAATTGATTCGAATAGAATGTTCTGGGAACATAAGCTTCTTGCTGCGGTCATGTTCCATGCAGGTCATGTTTGGCCAGATTTCAGATATGTCCAGAACTGAGTTTCAAGATATTAGCAGTGAAAACCTAGTGATAAAAAAAAAATGTAGCAGCACAGTTCTTTTATTTTTGTACCGTGGATTTATCTGTCTGTCTGTTTTGTGTGAAACTTCCGGGCAACAATGTTTGATTCAAGTCGATTTAAGTACATCAGGAAAAACCCTAAACTCTCCCTTAAAATTGTTTCTTCAGCATGTCCTGGGTCGTGCTGTGAAATGTGAAAGAAAAACAAAACCGCAATTAGCTGTTGGGGAGATTCATGTCCACTTCCTGGTTCATGCCAAGGTACCCTTGAGCAAGGCACCCTCCCCAACTCCCCACTTTAGAAGGTGCAGCACCGTTTACGCGGACCTTTCAATCTCTCCTTGCACGCTTGTGAACTGCTTCCCCGGGTTGCGGTCTGTGTAATCTGAATGGATTTCCCCCATTTTATGATCATCCGTTTATCATCCTCGTAAATTATTTTTTTAAAAGTGATCCCACTCCAGTCCACACGGTGGCAATAACGCACTTACAGCTCTTCTTTGACTGCCGTTTAGAGATGGAGAAGACTTCCTCTTTGAGACCAACAAGAACGCGATGTGTTTTTCAGACAGAAATCTCGCCCCGTCTTGAACCTGAAAAGAACAACTAATAAATGGAATACATGACTACCCACAACGGCACGTTCCGTGACCATTTAATTTTCCTTTTGCTCTCTCTTTTTGTGAGAATCCATGCAAGTTATGGTAAGTTTTTGTTTATTTTGCCTGACGTTAGTGCGTTTGTACTGTGACCTAATAATGCTGTCATAACAATTTGACGTCCAGAAAACATAGTACTTGTAGACAGGAATTATTATTTTTTTATTTATCGACAGGTTGATTTTTGTTGGTGTATGTTTTTATGTACAGATCGAGTGACACCCAATTTGGAGTTAGAGTTGGGACACATTAAACAACCCATATGCGCCAGTATCAAAAATGCACGTATAGCACACTACAAGGGTCTTTTTACACGAAAGTAAAGTTGTCCTTTTTTTGTTTGTTTCAGTGATTGAAGCGCTGCCTTCGCCACGGAATGTAGTTTTGATGACCTTGAACACCAATTACACACTGAAGTGGGACTGGAACGAGACGACTTCGAAGACTGAAGCTGTTTCGTTTTCGGTCCATTTTATTCCGTGAGTAGAACTGCATATTACAAGTTTGAGCTGTGTCTGTGAATGAGACATTTTACATTACATTACTAATCCAAACATCTTTTGTGGAAACATCAATTTTTCATGTGACAAAAAGTATTGCAACTTCTGACGGAGGTGGTTTGTTATGCGGGAGTGTCCTGTGTGGCTCAACCCAACTGTATTTATCGAGCACTTCAAAACAATCCTAGCTGTGTACAAAATGCTGCGCGTGTAGCAAAAATAAACCATACAACAAATTAATAACAAAGACAGTAGATTGCACAAAAACAGTAAAACTACAAACCAAGTCTCCTGCTGAGTCAAAAGCCAAATAATAAAAACGAGTTTTAAAGATAGGCATTTTTTGTTGTTGTTCTTGTCTTTCCAGGAAATACAAGCTCGAATCCAAGAAAAGGCACAACTGGTCTATTGCCTGTGACAAGACGTCTTCCAAGTCTTGTGACCTTACCGCATATAACCTGCACTATTTGGGCATCTACGTGCTGCGTGTGCGCACCAATGCCAATCACAGTCATTCAGACTGGGTGCAAGAAGAATTTTGTCCTGAGAAGCATGGTGAGTAATTGTAGCAAAGTGGGGAAACGTTTAAATATTTAAATAAAATATAATAAAGTTGCACTTGACTTGATATAAAAACTAGGACCGCCATTCAGATAAATTGTAAATGTAATCTTGAAATATGCAGTTACCGTATTGGCCCGAATATAAGACGGCCCTGATTATAAGACGACCCCCTCTTTTTCAAGGCTCAAGTTTGAAAAAAGTCTTTTTGAACACCAAATTAATTTTTATACAGAAAATAATTACAGTACATCTGAAACAAATGATTATAACACTATATTTGAGAGAAAAAGCATGTTATTTTGCCTCATTCAAATCTCAATATCTGAACATTTAAATATGTAAAGTGCAATGACATTTGTCAATTAATGGCTTCTGGTTTTTGAAATGTAAATGACATCATAACTTCTCCTCAGCTGCCGGTTAACCTGGCCGATCTTTAACCCACTTTTCTCCAGATTGTCGCTACGTTTCTCCATTTTCTGTTATCTCTTCTATTATTTTCTTCTCTTTTCGTTCTTACTGCTATTTTTTATTTTTATTCTTTGTGACAGGCGTTCACTTTGGCCTGGGGAGTCAAGTTCAGCATTTGCTTCAATGATATCTGGCGCCATCTAGCGTCGTGAATGGGTATAATGTCTAAAACCCGAATATAAGACGACCCCCACTTTTTTCAGTCTTATTTCAATGCAAAAAACATGGTCTTATTATATTCGGGCCAATACGGTACTTTAAATAACTTGTTTCAAGGGGTTTTACGAACACTGCGTTCATGTGAATCAAAATGGCATGAAAGTCCCACGTATCAAAATCCTCCCCCACATGTTTGGATGGCCAAGGAGTGAGAACCCTATGCAGCATCGCCCCTGCTGTTACCCCGATACTTCACTGTGGGTCATTTTCTAAATTCTTTGTCTGCCTTTATGCCAACGTGTATTGGGGGTTGTAAATAATAGTCGAAGCCGCCGATTTTCAGATCTCCTTTCTCTTCTGTCTTTGTAGCTGCAGTTGGTCCACCATCCAAAGTGGAATTGACCGTTTCTGTGAACAACCTTGATGTTTTTATCTCCGATCCACTGACCAGTTCAAATCACTCGATGAAAGGGAATCTTCCCAAGATGTACTACATCATCGTGTACTGGGAACAACAACAGCACGCAAACAAGCGGGTAGGAACTACCAACTTTAGAACTACCAAGTTTAAAATGATTTTGTTTTCGGTTACGTGTGTCATTGACCTGGCCACACAGCTTTCGAATTGCAGTCCAACTCACTCACAGGTGAAATGCACCCTCTCGTGGCCGGTTGTTTTCACTGTGACACATGATAGCGTCTTACTGTAACCTTTTCTGATCGATCGCTCCCTGGCGGCCGTTGGAAAAATCTTTCAACAGGCCGCATCGTTAAATTAGCTGCACGGTTGAAAGCGTGTGACAAAAGTAGCGTCTTATAGTCCGCAAATGACGATACGTTTTACTTGTTGTAGTCTGTCTAAGCAGAATTCCGGACAAAAGGTGGTGCAATAATGACAACTTTAGACATGAAACCATTTTCTTCATTTTTCTTCAGACTCCAGTTAACCCCCATTAATTACAGTATTTTTGTGATATTATGATATTAAATGATTATGATATTAAAAAAAAGTAGCTTGTTATTAGGACCGTCCGGTCTCAGGAGTTTTGTCTCACATCCTGCATACCCCGGCATAAGCCATTTTGTGTAGGAAAGAAAACGAGTGTGATGTCTTGTCATGTGCTATACATTTATAGTATTGCATAACAATAACAATAATTAACTGCTTGTCTCTGGCTTTTCAGGTCCCACAACCCCAAATTATGAACACCAGTACGAATATGGTAACTCTGACAGACCTGAAATCTTGGACATTGTACTGTGTTCGAGTCCAGTCACGTTCCGACCGTCCCGATAAGAGCAGCAAATTCAGCTTGCCGCATTGCATTCAGACTGATGGTATCTAAAATATTGTTTTTTTAAATATATTGAGTTTTAACTCAAACCATCCTTTGTCTGAATAAGAAAAAGAAAATACAGTCCACATTTTATCCTATTTTAAAACTACTGTGCAGATACAAATGACCACAAGTCGACTGTGAGCATTGATCGGATACATGACATGCTGCATGACACAGTAATAATAATTTGCCTTTCTACTTTTCAACAGGCTTCATCCCTTGGTGGCAAATTGTCGTGTACTTCTTGGGCTCTTTGGTGATGGGTTGTACAGTTGTGCTCCTCCTCTTGTATATTCTCTTTAGATGTTATGAGACATTCAAGGCGACGTTCTATCCCTTGATCCAGCTTCCACAATTTTTCCAAAAGGTATGGAGGCAATACACGCACACACACAAAAAAAATATAGCGTGTAGTTAGAGTGCATTCAAACCAGTAGCGATGGAGAAATTAAAACGACCCGTGAGGATTGCTTTTTGCCCATGACGAGGGAAAGGAGTTTCTGAAAGCAGCAGTACGCTTCCATTTATAAGATCTTGGGGCGAAGGGAATACCAGTGACGTATGCCATTATGTCCGTTTATCTTCCCAGTATCCTCTTGACTCCCTTGGATCTGATATTCCTTGTCTTCTGCCCGTGGATTCTGAAGCTGAACTCTTTTGCGATATCGTCTCGATATGTCCAAAACCTCCGGAACATCACAGTCACTCCTCAAAAGATCCACCGATGCCCCCTTTCGGTCTGGAGCCTGCTAGTAGTTCAACGTAAGTTCACTTTGCATTGTTTTTACGTAATGATTATTCTTACTCCCACGTAAACACCTTTCACCGATGTCGCACAGCTGTAATATTCGGCACGTGAATTCTAACAAGGTCTGCTATGTTCTGTTTCCTTTCCAGTGCTCTGTACAATCATCAGGATATCAGGAGAAGCATAGACTCTGGAGTTTATTCCACAGAAGGCAGCAAATGCCAGCAACATCAGTTAAACAGCAGTCAATCCTCCTTTGGGGCCGACCAAGGCTTGGATCCTGTGAAAATACACGACACGAGTCCAGGGCATGACAGTCAGTGTGAGAATACGGTTGAAGGTTTTATAGACCTTTGTGTCTGAAGATATGCAGTGGAACCTCTCAGGTGAAACAAAACTAATTTCCCAACAATGGTCATACAATGTAGGAGGGTCTCTCTATCCATCCATCCAAAACGCTTATCTTCCCAAACGTTGCGGGCATGGTGAAGCCTATCCCAGCTGACTCCGGGCAGGGACGCGGAAAACATGAAAACTTCACGTAGGAAGGCTGGAGGCCGGATTCTAACCCATGATCTCTGTACTGTGAGGCAGATGTGCTAACCAGTTGCACACCGTGCCACTTAAGGAGGGTATCAGTGTCCCTTGCCTAATCCCCTGAAAGTTCTGCCGGGTGGTGGGAGATAAAACTCCATCGGACACGGACGGGATTCTGCCAAACATCGCCAGCAGAGGATCAAAATGCTTTTGGGCCTAGCCTGCCAAGTTGGACCGGGATCTTCCCTCAGCATCTGAGCCAGCACAGCACCACAATGGTGGTCAGTTGACAGCTCTGTCTGTCTCTTAAGACGACTATCCAAGGCATGCAGCTGCGGGTCTGATGGCACAACGATGTTAACTTACAAAGCCAATTCCAATGAAGCCGGGACATAAATAAAAACGGAAAACAATTACCGTATTTTCACGACCATAAGGCGCCATTAAAGGTCTAGTGTATGAGCCGAGTTCCAAAGCCTGACTGAGCGCGCTTCTGGCCGACACGCTGTTTATATAGAGAAAAGGCGGGCGTAAGTGACGTCAGGCATGCGGAAGTCTGCCATTGAGTGAAGGGTGGGCGTGCCCAACAACACGGTGCGCCGAATGGTCGTGAAAATACGGTAATTGCAAATCATGTTCAACTTATATTTAATTGAATACACTACTAAGACGAGATATATAATGTTCAAATGAATGAACTTTGTTGTTTTTAGCAAATATCATTAACCTTGCATTTTATGGCTGCAAGATGAAAAACGAAAAAGCTGGGACAGGTGGCAAATAAGAATGAGAAAGTTGAGGAATGCTCATCAAACTGTTGTTTGGAACAACCCACAGGTGAACAGGCAAACTGCGAACAGGTGGGTGCCATGATTAGGTATAAAGGGAAATATCTGGACTGTTATGGACGCAAATTCCAAAAGCCAGCATCAGTGGTGGTAAGGGGGTGTGTTATTTGGCATGGGTAACTTAAACCTCTGTGAGGGCACCATTAATGCTGAAAAGTACATACAGGTTTTGGAGAAACATACGCCCCCAACCCAAGCAACGTCTTTTTCATGAACGGCCCTACTTAATATCAGCTAGACAATGTCAGACCACATTCTGCACGTGTTACAACAGCGTGGCTTAGGAGTAAAACAGTGCAGGTAATAGATTGGCCTGCCTGCAGTCCAGACCCATCTCCCATTGAAAATGCGTCTGACATTATGAAGCGGTAAATATGACAAGGGACACCCCGGGACTGTTGAAAAGTTGAAGCTGTACATCAAGCAAAAATGGGAACGTACAACCTACAAAGCTTCAACACCTCAGTTCCCAAAACGTTCATTGAATGTTGGAAGAAAAGGATGTTGTAATACAGTGGTTAACATGACCCTGTCCCAGTTTTTATGGAGCATGTTGCAACTGTAAAATTTAAAAAGTGATTATTTACTAAAAACAATAAAGTTAATTATTTTTTAACATAACCAGCACAGCTGTTGTGAATGCACTGTAACTGTAGAAATACAGATGTATTGTTTTGTCTTTTGTTCAATTAAATATAAGTTGAACGTGATTTGCAAATATTGTATCGTCGCCTTTATGTTTAATATTCATTCATTGGAATTGGGTTTGTATGTTTATTGGGGAATTTGAATTCTATTTCGTTTGTATGATTCAGTTGCCTTGCAATTTGATTCTTATAGAATCTGCATTGATGTGTGTATTGTCATCTTGTTTTTATCCCAAATTAAAATATTATGGAAAACTGACATTTTCATGCTTATTATAACATTCATCAAGTGTCAAATAGCTTTTTATCCATCCATCCATCCATCCATCCATCCATCCATCCATCCATCCATCCATCCATCCATTTTTCTGATCCGCTTTATCCTCACAAGGATCGCGGGGGGTGCTGGAGCCAATCCCAGCCGTCTTCGAGCAGTAGGCGGCGGACACCCTGAACTGGTTGCCAGCCAATCGCAGGGCACACAGAGACGAACAACCATCTGCGCTCACACTCACAACGAGGGACAATTTAGAGTGTTCCATCAGCCTGTCATGCATGTTTTTGGAATGTGGGAGGAAACTGGAGTACCCGGAGAAAACCCACGCAGGCCCGTGGAGAACATGCAAACTCCACACAGGAAGGCCGGAGCCGGGATCGAATCCACGACCACCGCACTGTGAGATCGACGCACTAACAAATGGCCCACCGGGTCGCCCCAAATAGCTTTTTAAATTATAATAATTATTTTCATTGATTTCCATCCATCCATTATCTGCTCTGCACGAGGGTCATGGGTTTGCAATTCAATTCATGTACAGTAATTGTTTATGGCATTTTGGTGATTTTAGCCTCACTAGCTGATACAAAACTGATATACAGTAAATACAGCACTGCCCAACAGACGGAAATTCATTTCCTGAGCAATTTCTCTGAATTTCCCTATTTGCGACATTCTGTCAACACCTTGACTCTCACCCCGTACATGTTGCTTCTTTCTGGCTTCAATATTTGTTTTTGTATTTGTTGCATCTACCATGCAACGGTGAATGCAGTTGCCCCCTGAATTAAGTATTGGAGGCTGTGAGACGTGTCATCCAAAGTACAGTATCTGTCTAAGGATTAATCAACCTTTAACAATTCTCTATATTGAATCTCATCACTTTTATTTTCAAGTTTAAAAAAACCCAAAACACTGCTGACAGATTACAGATTTGTTTATGCATGGACAATAGATTCAGTTCCTATTTTGTGTAGTGTACAAATAGCTTCTCATTTTTGTATTTCCGGTATCTGCTGTTGCTGGTGAAACAATGTAAATGTCCCCATTGTTGGACAAATCAAGGTCATCTTATATGATGAAAATGTAATCCCCCCCCCCCGAAAAAAACGACCATAATAGTAAGGCGTTTTTTGACGAAAAAAACGACCATGTATACGACCATGTATAGTAAGCTGTTTTTGCCGAAAAAAACAACCATGTATAATAAGGCGTTTAAAATTTTTTTTAAAAACCGACCATGTATAGTAAGTAACGTTCAAACAAAAATGCCGATGATCTGTCACATTTAGCAGCTCTGTACAGCCAGTGCTGTGTCCTATAAGATAGAAACCGAGCGTCTCATGTATAAAGACTGTTCATCTTGCTGCTCTTCTTCATCATCAGAGCAGGAAGTTCCTTCAATGTGCCCACCCTCGGCGTCCCAAGTTTCTGGCGGCATCACAGAAATGCTCTCATGCTCCTGCAAATCAACGGTATCCACATTCCTTTGGTCCAAAATGTTTTTCTGCTCTTCCTCCATATACCTACCCAAAATTAGAGAGTGGAGGTTAACATCTTGATTGTCCCTTTTTGCAACCTCCCAATTTCCCACCTCCATTGGATGTAACCTCTCAGCTGCAAAACTAGCTTGGTCTGAAACTGGACCAGGCTCTGAGTTCGAGAGATTGTCAGAAAGCGAGGCTGCGTTTGTGGATGAATGTTGGGACGCAGCATCCCAAATCCACGCTTGGGGCGAGGGACTAAAAACATCCACGGGTGGAAACACAGAATTCGGGTTTGCAGTGTGGTTTGGAAGTGACGCTGGCTGAGACGTGACAGGAAGTAACGGAGATGATGAGCACAATAAATCCGAGGCCGTGCGCATTTTGTAACCACTTCCGTTTCCAGAAGAGCTTTCGGTATTCCAAAGATCTGATGATTGCCAGTCCTCCTCTTCCAATGGGGATTGCACTGTTGGCATAATTAGGAGGGAAGACAGGGATGCATTGCGGGGCACAGCAATGCAGACCTCTTTCGTGTGATGGATGGATGTCTAACACACAACAACAAAAAGAAAGGAGGAAATTGGGAAAATCGATAATCATCAAAGACGACAAACTTTGTGACATTCGCAAACCATATTTCGCAACATTCAGGAGAATAACAGCTGCTAAAGCCTTGAAAAAAAAATGATCTGGAAGACATGAGCAATGCATTTATCAAAGTCAACTTTGACGGTGGAACTCCAAAGTCAAAGAAAATTTGCAATCCGTGTTCAACAAACGTCACACGGTGGGATTATGATTCCGTTCAACGGCATTGCCATTTTACAAGTCCACCTGTCTCGACTGCATGTCAAGTCAGAGTCCACAAAGTCCGAGACAAAGTCCCAAGTCCAGATGAGATCAAGAGTAAACCTTCCCGACAGAAGAATCCTGTTTTCCCGATTATGCTCAACACTCTTCTTTGACGTCACGGGAGCCTTTGCTTTCTTCACCATGTGTGCAGATAAACTCACGGCATAAACGGTGCGGTGTGAAAAGGTTCCTCATTGACCAACCTTCATCTCAATCCCCTTATTTGGTGTTCTGCCTTATGGAGTTACGACATGTGATGCGTGGTTCCCCATCTCACTTACCAGAACGGATGGCGCACGAATGTTTCTCAGACAGAGGAATCCGGTATAGATGAGAAGGATCATGATGACGATAGCGGCGATGGAAAGAACACACAACACAGCTGAGGTCACAGAGTCTAGAAAGAGCATCAACAAAGGTTTGTGAGAGACATATTTTCTTTGTTAACTTGAAAAGCAAACAATTGACAGGCTGTCCAATATGTCATGTATTCAATTAAAGGGATGGGGAAATATTTTGTAGATACCTCTCACACATACCACTGAAATGCTCTCACACATGACTGAAATCACGACAAATCCCCCCACTGTCACTGTCACAGAGAGTATTGTCAAATCCAAAGGAGAGCCATTTACCTGAACTATAAATCCCCGGGGTAACGGCGCAATGTTGCTGGCTGTAGTTGGACTCCCTTGGGACGAGTCTGTCGGAGATTCGAACGGAGATGCAATAGCGCCTGCCGGGAGCCAGGTTCTTCAGAACGGTTCCGTTCAGAGATGTGGTTTTCTGAAAAAACTGCAGCCAGCAGCATAGAGAGACCACACACATACATTAGTGCAAGGAAAAGAAAGGCTTTCACCCACCCGTAATGGTAATTGATTAGCAAGGTGGTTTGTAAGGTCATAAGAATTAGAGAGTGGCCCCATATCATTTTCTCAACATTTCAAGTATATTAGTCGTCAACATTACCAGAGCTCTGCTCGGATCACTGCTCTCGATCCTGAATTGGTAACTGAGTGAGTTGTAGAACCCCCACAGATGACGCATCGGAGACAGAAGGTCCACACACAGATTTTTTCCGCAAGGAGTCACAGCCACCACTGGCAGGTCCAGGTGAGCTGAATCACACAAGTTAAAGAAGAGAAAGTCAAGCCCGAGTCACAATATAAAAGCGACAGCAACACCACATCGGATTATAAGGCGCACTGTCGGCTTTTGAGGAAATTCAATGCTTGGAGGTATGCCTTATAGTGCAGAAAATAAGGTAAATGCAAAATTAAATGAAGTGTCACTAACTGTCTTTGATGGGCTGGAATCCAGGGTGGGTCGCTGGTCGAGAGGCCTGAGCTCCCCACTTGGCTGTAACCTGGGTTATGTAGACCTGCCTTGGATCGGAGAAGGCCTCGGTCATGTTGCAAACCAGTGGGTACTGGACATGCTGACAGCCAGCCACTGGGACCCAGGCAGTTCCCCTACATGCAAAAACAGGAATGCATCTTGAGCAATGTGAGACATCAACATGCAACAATGAACACTAAAAATGCCCGAGCCACCTCATCTGGCTCCTCTCGATGTGGAGGAGAAGCGGCTCGACTTTGAGCCCCTCCCGGATGACCGAGCTTCTCACCTTATCTCTAAGGGAGAGCCCTGACACCCTGCAGAGAAAGCTCATTTCGGCCGCTCGTATGTGGGATCTCGTTTTTTCGGTCACGACCCATATCTCGTGACCGTAGGCGAGGGTTGGAACGTATATCAACCGGTAAATTGAGAGCTTTGCCTTTTGGCTCAGCTCCTTCTTCACCACGACAGACCGATACAAAGACTGGTTACGGTAGTATTTGAAGGTGCCACGATATTCACAAGAATTGTCTCCCTTGGAATAAAGCTGGGATGTATATGTCACTGAACTAAAAGAATTCATAAAAATCAACAATGAAGAAACTCACACATCTGTATTGATAGCGATTTGGTAGTAAATATCCACAGGTGTGCCTGGTCCAGGTGCCCATGTTAGCATATGAATGAAATTAATGGAGATGATTCCCACATTGACTGGTTGGGGAAGTTCACTGAAAGCTGAAAAACAAACACAAACGGTTTTGTAATCTATTGCATGTGTGTTCCTGATCGCTTTTCCAAGTGAAATGCCAAGGAATAATCCAGTGATTTTGTTTGTTACAGTTGCCAATAAATTAAATTGGACGGTCTCTATACGTAACAGATCGAAATGATTTCATCGTTAACAATACAACATTAATCCATTCTTTAATTATACAAATTTAGCATTGAAAAGGTCATGTGGAATTAAATCTTGATCAATTGTGATACTGTGGACAATCGAGTGACCACTCATTCAATACTGTAGTTTCAGGTTCCTTCGTTATATGGTTATTTAGAATTTTAATCAATATGAACCTCTTCGAGCGCAACGATATCGTTGCCTCGCTGCTGCATCTCTCGGCTAAATATATTGAGTGCGTGTTATAACGTGTGTCAGAGAAGAATCAAACTATTTTAAACGTGACGCTCATAACAAAGCGCAGTACACACCTGAGAGAATCCGGGGAAGTGACGTCAGCGTCCAAAAGACAAATATCATCTCAGCACGCTGTTTCCTGGTCGCCTTTCTGGTTCTTGGTTTACCCCTCTCTAGACTCTTTCACTTTCTGAATGAATCTGTCCGGACAATTTTGAGACTGTGTCTTGTTGAGGTAAACCACATTATGTCATGTAAATCAACAAGCTTTCTTTCGACTGCTTTGGATGAAAATAACCCATTACCCACCTCAACAAGAAACACAATAACAAAAACGACTTAGAACTGTTATTATAGGACTCGTTAGACATAAGCTAACACGAAATAATTAAACGAGCTTACGTTAAGTGAAATGAAATAATAGATATGGCAGCTACCTTCAGTGGAAAACGTTCCACATACCGTATCATTTTGCCCGGGACCTTAGTTCACACCTATTCACCTAAGCTTGAAATAGTCGTACAATCGCTGCATTTACAGACCTACTGTACAAGGAAAATTTGCATACAATTTATCAAACAAGATGCAGTATACACTTTACAGGTGATGCAAAAATATAGATAGTTATGTGTGGGGGGAATATTAAAAGAATTGTACAGGAATACACATTAACGGCAATAACTACATTATACTGGAATAGTGGAATTTTTAAGAGGTCCGATTGCTCGGTTGTTTCATGAAGGCACCTGATAGGAAATCACATGATCGCATTTGTGTTCTGACGTAGAGAAAAGATAAATCTTTGAGCACGTTGGCTAGTTGCTGCAATACGCCAGCGTGTCCGCCATATTGGATGTGCCATGTCTTCTTATGAAGTAACGGACTGGACTTCCTCAAAAGCCTTTTAGCAAACTGCTTTAAGTTACTGCCGCTCATTAAATCATTCCCAAATATTTTGAAAGAGATAGGCACCATCACAGAATCTGACACGTATGTGACTTGTACTCTGACGATTATGTTTTAGGAATCTTCACTCCTCATACAGTACAAGTCAAAAGTTTAGAAACACCTTCAATTCAACATTTTCTCCCCCATCCATCTATCCATCAAATGTTCTAAGCTGCTTACTCCCACAAGGGTCGCGGGCATACTGGAGCTTACCCCAGCTGTCTTCAGGCAGTAGGCATGGTACACCCTCAAGTGAACCGATCAAAGATCCATATTTCATTTAATGAGCTTTTTATTGTATCACGACATGCAGGTCTGTGAGAACAGTTGTATTATTATTATTAGTAGTAGTATTTATTTATTTATTATTATTTTGGGGGGCAACTTCAGCATCAACCTGTCCATGTACACGTACACTCTGTTGATGTCAAGTCATCTGAGTCTGTTGGCATGTCTGTGTGTAGCAAACTTTGCTTTGTGGCTGCGAACATGTCATCATTCTGTTGTCTTGCTCGTTACTGTGGCATGTACAGAAAGTCAGTCATCACATTTTCCGGATTTGGTCACATCATATTCCATAAATAGGATTGAAGGTGTGATGCTGATGGGCGGCCCAGTGGTCAAGCGTTAGCGCGTCGACCTCACAGTGCAGAGGTACCGGGTTCAATTCCAACTCCGGCCTCCCTGTGTGAAGTTTGCATGTTCCGAAAACATGCATGGCAGGCTGATTGAACACTCAAAATTGTCCCTAGGTGTGAGTGTGAGCGTGGATGGTTGTCTGGGTGTGCCCTGCGATTGGCAGAATATTGAATAGAGTGTTGCACATTGACATCCGTCTGTTTCCTAACTACTGTGAGAAGTCATGAACATGATCACATAAATTATGAATCAGTAAATCAGTAACATTATTTAAGGTATTTTTGGATCAAATTTGTGATTTCACAAGTGTGTAAAGAACTGGTTGCCCTTCACATTAATCAGGACCCAGTTGGGAGGTGCTAGATGGATCCTCCGGACAGACAAATTAAGATGAAGTACTTTGTAGAACAAAAGGATCCAGGAAAAGCGTACATAAGCACAGGCTGAAGCGGGAGACGGATTGAGCTGGAAAGAATTTGCAGCAGACAGATGGAAATCAGTGATGGGAATTTCCGCTCTTTTAAGAGTGCCGTTTTTTTTTCTTTCAGCTTGACCCCCTAAAAAGCCCTTCCTCTTTAAGTAGGTGTGGGGGGTGAGTCTTGAAATGGGGTGCCCCCTAGTGGCAAGTGTTGAAATGAACCACTTGGCCACAGATGCCCCGCCTCTTTTATAAGATGTAGTTTCCTCACAGACTTCGCGCATGTTTTTTTAAGTGGCAAGTGTCCCCTCCCCCGCCTGTTAAAAAAACTCCCTGACCTCCAACTGACCGCTCTGCAGCACGCCTAAACCTCTGATACTAGAATCACTCCAGGACCTGGCATTTAAAATGAACAAGAAACTGAAGCAACAAGAGTGACTATTATTATTATTTTTATCATTAATGTATGTAACACTGTTGCAGAAGCATATTATCGTCCCATATATCCCAAGAATTGTTCTTCCCCCAACTTATCTTGTGTTTCAAGATCATCACATCTAGACTGATAGCCGGTCTCACCAAAACACGTACACTCTGTTGCTGTCAAGTCATCGGAGTCTGTTGGCATGTCTGTGTGTAGCAAACTTTTCTTTGTGGCTGCGAACATTAAAGGTTCCCATTCAGACAGCCTCGAAGAATCAGCACGCGAGTCTTCACTGTTTAGTTGTCCTTTCTCGTGGATGGCTATGGCAGTCAGGGTCACTGATGCTAGGTTGACGTTTTCGCACATGTTGACAGTCTTTTCATCCATTTCCTCTTCCAACTCAAATATGAGTTGCTCCTTGACTTCCATTTCTGGCCACCGAGACAAAAAAGTGTCCTTTTCAACTCCAGTCTCGAGTTGATCACGCTCCGCTGGAACAGTCTCAGATGATCTATCAGGTGTATCTGCTTCAGCGCGTGACGTTGCAGTCAAACTTGTCCTTAACACATTACAAGAGTCATGACAGGAGCTTTCCCTTGATAAATTTTCACCATCTCTGTTAATATAGAAATGACTTCTTTCATTTTCTTCTTCTTCTTTATCAACCTCCTCGTCTTTCATCCCTGAGCAGGTGATTCTGGGGGCAGGACATAATGATGTGGTGTACTTCTGCTTGCATGTACCCGAGCAAACTGAGATCAGATCGGGGCTAGTTTCCTCGACTGGCAGAGATTTGGCATGCATGAGGGCCATCTACAGTGAGGGGGGAAAAAGATAAATAGCAATTAGTACTTTTTGTGACCAAAAGGTACACTTCAAACATTGGTTTCGGGTCAGCCCAAGCTGTAGCATGACTGTCGCGCGGACCTTGGACACAAACCAGAGTATTATACCATCACAAAAAATAATAAACTAAGAGAATCTGTGAGGATTGTGTGCGGTACGCTTTAGCCATATTATACTTACTAGAGGTGGCCATGTCAGGCAGCAGCAAAATGTATATTGAAATGAATGAGAAAGTGCGACAAAAATAATTTCATTATTTAGTTTAAGTGTGTTTATTCATATCATGTTTTTATCCATTCATCCATCCATCCATCAATTCTTACATTTTCTTCCCCTTATCTGGGATCGGATCACAGGGGCGGCAGGTTGAGCAGGAAAGCCCATACGTACACCTCCCCAGTCACTTTGTCCAGCACTTCCAGGGGAAGTTGTTCCCATGCCAATGGAGAGAGACCGCCTCTCTTGCGTGTCCTGGGTTGTCCCTGGGGCTTCAACCCCCATGCCCAGATAACCTCAGGGAGGTGTCAAGTAGGCATCCTCACCAGATTCCCCCTACATTTGGACACCCATAAGTTCGCAAATGCTGTCCATTATTGACAATCCGTGATTAGCACATGCGAACCCCATTCAGGTTCTGATCAAGTGGCCCGTTCCTCTGGGTCACGCCGCCTGAGGTCTCACTGACATTATCCATGTGAGCGATGAAGTCCCCCTGCAGAACAGTGGGACCACTCCCCAGCACCACCTCCAATGTTTACAAAAAGGGTGGGGGCTCTGAGCTGCTATTTGCTGAAATAACACATTGCAAAGGCATAAACAATCCCCCCCACCCAAAGAAGGAAAGAGGTTACCCTCTCGTTCACTGGGGTAAATCCCGACGTACAGGCGCCAAGACGTGAGGCAGAATGCCAACACCTACTTGGCACCTCTCGCAGTGGGCAGCTCCAGAGTGAAAATGAGTTCAACCTCTCGAAAGAGACTTGGTACTAGCGCCCAAGTTGTATGTTGAAGCAAGCCCGACAAGTCTAGTCAGAACCTCACACACCATCTCAGGCTCCTTCCACATCACATTCCAGCGAGCTTTAGTAGCCAGGAATGGACGGGCAAAGGTCCCAGAATTTGGCCACCGCCAAGCTCTCGAAGCGTCCGAACCGCTTGGGCCCCTCCCACAGGTATTGAGCCTATGGGAAGGGGAGACCCACATCGCTTCTTCAGGCTGTGTCCAGCCGGGCCCCGTGAGTGCAGGCCCAGCCACTCTACAGCAAACACACGGGAACCCATGATACGTCAAGCGGGATAGGTTGATGTTTCTTTGCACTCGTGTACACCAGATAGAAAATATGTGCCTATACTACTTTGGAAAAAAAAAAATCATTTTTGGGTATAATATACTTGACAGTTGTGAACAGCTTTGATTCAGAATACAACATAAAATGAGTTTTGTTTTATTTTCATGCTTCGAACAAAATATATTGTATAACACACTTTTTATACTTACAATTAGTGCTCTTGGGAGGGTTGCTTGAAGTTTACAAAGGAATCCAGTGTAATGCAGACAATATATCAACGTCATCAAGGTACCAGTGCAACATATCAGAAGACCAAGAGTTATGCCAAGAACAGGTGCTGTGGAGATATGCACACACACGACACACACACACACGCACGCTTTTTACACATATTGAGTTTTTGTTTTTAGTATTTAATATTGCACGACCTCCACGGGGCATGCCTGGAAGCTCCACGGTGTCAGCAAAAGTCACAATAATTTACAAACTGATTGCGTTTATTGTTCACCTTACCTCTGTCTAACTCTGCAATCGATGTGGTGGTGCATACCCAGGTTGATGGCTCAGTATTTTTATTCATGGTAATCTCCGTTTGAATCTGTACACAGTACCGTTTGCCTTTCTCCAAATTGTTAATTGTAACGCTCCTGGCTTGGGTTTTGTAAACCTCCTGCAAAGTAAACGGAGAATTTCAATAAGTGAATGTACAAATGAAATGTATTCAGCCCTTATCTGGTGTATAATTATTTCTAGATTCATTTTTTTGTATGCATGGACATTGAGAACATTTCCCTATTCCATTAGCTAGTTTTTTACTGCAAATATCCATAATACTTTCCTTTATTTCTCGGTACATTATTCAGAAATCCCAAAGGCAAACGCCCTGCATATATACAGGTGGAGGGTACAACTGTGCTCAAACGGGGTTTCTCCAGTCCCCCGCCGCCAACGTTAAATTTAATAAACAACATTCTTGAAAGAGGTGCCGTACAAGCATTTTTATAAAAAAGCAGTAGTGCAACTACTGTATACGGTAATCAAATCAGGACACATCCCGAGACCTTTTAACAATCTTGGGGAATATGAAAAAGGCATATGCCTGATACAGTCTTTTGTTGCTGATTATTGTTGTTAATCTGAATAGTACCGGTAACTAAATCAAACAAGCATTTGCAAATTGCAACCAAAATGCAATTTTGTAAAAAAAAATCATTTGACTTCTGTAAGTTGGATCTCTTACCTCAATTTTATTAGATTTCTTCCACAAGACCCTGAACTTAGCTTTGTAGATGGCCATGATGTCATTGTTTGGTATCCCTGAGCTTTTGTCAGCCTCTGGCAGGGAAATGTTGATTTGAATGCAGTTGCCACATTCGGTCACCGTGACTTTTGGAGGACCTATTATAGCTAGGAACAATAAGAGAACATGCCGTTACTTGTACGGTATAATGGATTGCTTTTGCTCCTCTTTGAGATACAATAAACCCCTGATTGTGGATTTATCCAGGTCGGGGTGTGGGGACAGGATTTTAAGCAGGAAAGTCAGACATCAATATGAAAATCATCCCCTTTTTGAGAAGTGAAACCATGGTCCTTAGTCTGAAAAAGGCTGGAGGGTGCTTTCCAGGTCGGAAATGAGATCCTGCCCCAAGTGGAGGAGTACAAGCATTTTGGGGTCTTTTTCACAACAGCGTCCGCAATGATGCGGACTCTGATTGAGGCTGGAATGGTTAAGAAGGAGCTGAGCTAAAATGCAAAGCTCTCCATTTATTCATTGATCATCGCTCCTACCCTCATCTACAGTCATAAGCTGTGGGTTATAATCAAAAGAACAAGATCCTGGATATATGTGGCCGAAATGAGTTTCCTCAGTTGGGGATTGGGGTCTGTTTTTTGAGATCGAGTGAGAAGCTCAGTCATTCTGGAGGGACTCAGAGTCCAGCTGCTATTCCTCTGCATCGGTGGCTTGGGCATCTAGCTAAGATGCCTCCGAGGTGATGTGTTCCAGGCTGTCTTATGACTGGCCTGGGAATGTCTTGGGAGTCCCCTGACAGAGTTGGACCA
Organism: Hippocampus mohnikei; assembly: GCA_026261675.1. Taxonomy (NCBI): domain Eukaryota; kingdom Metazoa; phylum Chordata; class Actinopteri; order Syngnathiformes; family Syngnathidae; genus Hippocampus; species Hippocampus mohnikei. The sequence goes on along the minus strand of JAKGUB010000106.1, from coordinate 2,477,439 downwards.
AGGGTCTGGGCTTCCCAACTCCGGATAAGTGGAGAAAATGGATGGACGGATGGAGAGTGACGAATTAGTATTTTAACATGATTCCTAATTCTTTTTATCCGGAAACATCCAGTACATTTGGTTGAAACAAAAAGATTACATGCAGAAAATGTTCACACTGACATACTTTGTTCAAATGGAGAGAAGGAGACTTCTTCAGACTCCGGAGACCAGGTTCCATTGTAGAATGCTCGGACAGTGAAATAATATTTGTATTTGTCCAACTTCAGCTGTAAAGATGTTGCGGTTGTCGTGTAATCGTTGTGTGTTTTTTTCTCCTTTTCTCCGCTGAACCTGCACAAAAACATTTTCAATGTTTTAATCCATGCTTTATGAGTAAATAAATTAATAACTGCCGTATTTTCCGCACTAATAAGGCGCACTGAAAAGCATTCCATTTTCTCAAAAGTCGACAGTGCATCTTATAATCCTATGCGCTTTATATATGGATCAATATTCAGATTTCTTGGATGTAGTCTTCTAAATATTCTGTAAAGCTGTTTGTTACAGCTGCAGCGGTTAAGCTGTATTGTATTGTATTGTATTCCCTTTAGCATAGCGCCGTCTAGTGGATGCTTAACGCAACCTCAGCCACTATTGTAGCTTCTAGTCTAGGCGCCATATAATGCGGTGTGCCCTATACATAAAAACAGTTTTGAAATAGGCCATTCATTGACGGTGCGCCTTATACTCCAAAGCGCAGAAAATACGGTGCATTATGTAAATAAAGTAATAATGACAAGTCATGTGAAGACATGGATTGAGTTACAAAGTGATTTTCTATGAAATTTTAAATCATGGGTGTCATGGAAGAATGTCATTTTTAGTTGGAATAAAGACTGATAAAATGTTACAACTTCCAAATAACTAAAGAGTCACAGTCTTTGCTCCCGAGTAGGTCAAATGCTCTCAATGAATAATCAAGTTCAGAGTTGATGACCTGTGATATAACCGACCTGGTTTGCTTTTGAAAAGGTGCGGCACTCACCGAGAGGAAACCTTTGACACGCAAAGCTCGTGATGGACATTGTTCTCAATTTGTTCACGGGAGATGCTTACAACATTAACTATCTCATTAACAGTTAAGTGTCGACCATCCATCATCCTGTGATTAACGCAGCCGACATTTTCCCGGGAGGTGGCTGTGGCAGGGCACTCAAATTTTGGGTCATCTTCGAGGCTTTCCCCTGAGCATGTAGCTGTCAACTTTTGCCCAAGTGATAATACACGATGGAGCAAATAAGGCAACCATGTCAGCATTAATCTCCTTGGGGGAGAAGAAGTCATACTGAGTCAAATGCCAAAGAATACAAGCGAGTTTTGATGAGTTTAAATTAGTTTCATACTCTTCTTACAGCTTCCACTTTATTGAAAGCCTTTGAGTTGTTTTGGGGTTGTGATAAAATATGATGAATGGGGAATTTACCTTGAAAAGACCTGATACTGTACACCTGGGGGAGTGGCAGGCCCAGGATCCCAATGCAGGATGTGAAGGAAGTTAACGGAGTTAACAGACACGTTCGATGGCGCGGGGAGTATACCAAGCACTGTGCAAAATATAATGATGGCAACGTTACTGCTGCAGATCGAGTTAAAGAAACACACATTTTAGAAAAAACCAGTTTAATTGGTATGTTGTCAATCTGAAGGTTTCAAGTCACTAAAATCTCAGAAAAAAAATGTATTTTACTCACCAGACTCAAGCAGGAACATCACATTTAGAGAACAACACATCCAGTTCATCTTGGTGTATACTTAGGCTGTCGTAGTCATTCTTAAATGAATGCACTTAAAATAAAAATATGTAAAGCACATTCAGTATGACACAGTCCTGAGCTAATTTTTCCTTACACTTAAGCGATCACAATAACGTGTGATATACTGTAGTTATTAATAATATGTGTATATACATGTAAGATATCACAATAATGTATGCCAATCATTATCGATTAAGTATGTGTACATCTGCCGCTGAATAAGTGAGGACGCCAATTACTTTGCATTGAGACGTTGGTCAGAAATTTGTGCGTTTTCAATGATTTTAAAAAGTCAACAATGCGTTAACAATGTTCGCTCACCTTGTTTACTAACAACCACCATCTCGTTCCGTCGTGACGACTAGTAAAACAGTATTACAGTACTTTTAACGGTTCAATAATTGCATATTGTCACTCCAGAGCTAAATGGGGACCACAAAATCAAAATCAACACATAATGTCCACACTTAACTGTCTGACCGAAATACAGTTCAAGCTTGTAGCGGCGGTTTCCGAGAAACAAACTTGCTAGCTCCTGTCACGGATTCACTCGGTAAAAAAAAACCCTCCCGTCTTAACCCAGCCGACCACTTCCTTTTACGTTTTCAAAGTAAAATCTTACGGCACGCAACATACTGTACACTTGTTTCACTGCAATTCTTCGAACTGCGTATTGAACAGCAATCGGTGCCTCGGTTCAAATGGTGACATCGTACAAATACTAATATAAGATTCCTTCCTTCATTCATTCATTTTCCGTACCGCTTTATCCTCAGTAGGGTGTGCTGGAGCCTATCCCAGTTGCGTTTAAAAACAAACAAACAAAAAAAAAACACCACAAGGACAGCTGAAATGTTTTTTTTTCTGTCCTAAATGAATACTAAAATCCCCCCCTCTACTTTCGTTTACCGGTTTGGTGGTTAGAGGGTACTTTCCAAACGTCATGCTCTGGTTTCCATGTTCAATCCGACTTCTGAAGTTGTCTCATTTCAGTAGCCACAAGAGGCCGTGCCATTGACAGAAAAGTGAAATGTCAATTCTGTAAACATTCCATTGTCCTCAAATGCAACCCAACTCAGTTTAGTTGTACTATCTCCTTTTGGAGCGTATAAAACCAGTTAAGTTTAAATAGGAATAATCTAATGAAACGTTTCCTCCCACACTCCAAATCGTGCGAGGCAGATTAATGGAACAGTCTCGAAATTGTCTCGAAATTGTGAGCGTGGATGGTTGTTGGTCTATATGTGCCCTGCGATTGGCTGTACCTCGTCTACTGCCCAAAGACAGCTGGGAGAGGCTCCAGCACACCCGCGACCTTTGTGAGGATAAATAGATTAGAAAATAGATGCTAATCAATCGAATTCGGTGTCGAATTCAAAAGACCAGGAGCTGGAATTGTGCACTGCACCGTGAGGTCAACACGCTAACCACTGGACCACCAGGCCGCCCCCCATAGAAGTAATATAATATATATTTTTTAAATGGTGTGTTGAATTTACTGACTTTTATTTCATTAGGTGGTTCAGATGATTCTATTATGTCACCTTTTGACTAAATAAAATGCAGTACAGTACATACAACACCATTTTTTTCAAGTGTAGGTTTTCTTTGGGTTCACCGTTCCCCACTAGGGGGAAATCTTTACATAGTTTTGCTGTCGTCCTCCAGTCAGCTGTGTTGTCATGGGAGTGGGAATGAAGAAATGCTGTTTTTCTTTCCTACAGAGCTCTGAATTCTTAAAAGATGGGAACTCAATAATCAGCTGCTGCTCTGCTATGCTGCTTGCATTTAGTAAACAGGTTCTACGGTGCTAAATTCAGGCCGCAAGGTTTAAAATTTTAGGAAAAGAAAACAAACCAAAATAAAACAAACAGAAAAAAAGATTTGTGCTTTACACATCAGGGTTTGCTTCTAAAACGACATAGTAATGGAAGTAATCCCAAAGTCTGAAATCACAAGACAAAGTAAAAATCTGAAAATTGAAAAAAATAAACCTTTAAGAATTTAAATTATTTATTAAAACAAACAACAACAAAAAATATCTATGAATCTTCTTTGACTTAGATGGGCTGTCAAAAAACAACAACAACAAAAAGTTGGAACTATGTGTACATTGCAAAATTCAATCAGCTTTTAATATTCAAACCTGATTGCTGATCTTTTCCATTACTTGTTCTTTTCTGTTGAGGCATATTAAAAATACCGTATTGGCCTGAATATAAGACGGTGTGTTTTGCATTGAAATAAGAAAAAGTGGGGGTCGTCTTATATTCGGGGTCTAGACGTCATACCCATTCACAACGCTAGATGGCGCCAAATATCATTGAGCACCAAGAAAAATAAAAAATAGCGGTAAGAAAGAAAAGAGAAGAAAATAAATAGAAGAGATAACAGAAAATGGAGAAACATAGCAACAATCTGGATAAAAGTGGGTCGAAGATCGGCCAGGTTAACCGGCAGCTGAGGAGAAGTTATGATGTAATTTACATTTTGAAAACCAGAAGCCATTAATTGACAAACGTGATTGCACTTTACATATTTAAATGTTCAGATATTAAGATTTGAATGAGGCAAAATAACATGCGTTTTTCTCTCAAATATATTGTTATAATCATTTGTTTCAGATGTACTGTAATTATTTTCTGTATAAAAATTAATTTGATGTTCAAAAAGTCATTTTTCAAACTTTAGTCTTGAAAAAGAGGGGGTCGTCTTATAATCAGGGCCGTCTTATATTCGGGCCAAATACGGTAACATGAACAAAAACAAGAAAAGATTTATTATTATTATCAGCATGGAGCGTGGACGCGCATTTGGCACTGAGAGTTGGCGCTTGGAATTGAAGCAGATTTACAGGGGACGGGGGAAGTGAACCAATCCATTTTTTCGTTAATGGACACTACAGCTTCTTGTTTACCTTCAAACGTAGCTTGTAGCAGTCGTGTGGAACGTCATGCACGTTTTGAGCATGACGTCTCTGATCCACTGGTGAAAGGACATTTTGATTCTCTCCTCTTTCTTCTACAACTGCTTCAAATAACAAGGCATATGTGCAGGAATAGTGGTTACCATTGCACGGCTGTCCATGTCTTATGTTATGTTGTTATATTACCCTATTTTGTTATTTCAGTTAACTGTTCTGTGAAATGCTTTGCTACAACAGCATCTGTTGTGAAAGCACTATATAAATAAAGATTTATTGTATTGTATTGTATTGTATATGAATGATTAAACGCACTTTTACAGGACAGTGACGTTACCACACACACACACAAAAAGAAAGCAAGAATCCTCATCGCCAGGAGCAGCCAACCTCACTGACCTGAGATGTGGCCAGTGACATTTTATGAATCAGGATCAATATTGACTGACAGCCATGTGCTCGACAAGAAGCCCGGTTAGTACCCAGTTGAGCATCTGGGGAAAAATGATACTGCCCCCTGCCCTCTCCACTGTTTGAGTAAACAGTGGAGAGTATATCAGTCCAAGTGCATAACTGCAACAGTGACAAAGGGGACATTGTCTTTTCAAAGGCCAAATATACACAGCTGACCTCCCTGCTTTTAGGCCCCTTTGACCCCTCTCTCCTCCTATATGTCAATACGGGCCCCCTTTCTTAAGAAGTTGAACTTTCACCTCTACCTAACAAAGTGAGAAAGAAAACGTTATTTGGGGGAGGGATTTTACAGTAGTTTGTTGCATGCTGTGCAAACAAAGCAGACTCATTTCCAAGACCTACTTGGAGGTGGATATGCTTCAATACTGTTGATCTTCAAGTGGGTAGATATTAGGGCTGTATACAGCTATATCTATCCCACGTTTGTACTTGGTTAAAAAACAAAAAACAACAACAAAAAAAGAATAGAAAATAGAGAAAATTGCCATTTCTATTTGGGAAGCTTTAAAAAAAACACCAAAAAAAAACCCTTCGCAGTGTACCGCCACGGATAGTATGAGCATCTACATCTGGCTCAACTTATCTTCTCAACCATTAAAAAAAAATCAAGGTAGTTTAATCAAAGTACAATAACATACAGTGCAATATTTCTCATGAAAAACACACGACCAAAATGTTTGGTTTTTGTGGAGAGGCTGGAACGGATTAATGGCATTTCTGTTCATGTCAACGGGGGACACATTGTTTCAAGTATGAAGTCTTCGGAGTTGAGAGTAAGGTCAAAGAACAAATTATTATTTACTCACCTTTATTTGTCTAGGTAAAGCAACTGAGAACAGATGCCATCATGGCAAAATAAAATAAAATAAAAATAATAAAAAGAAAAACAACATTTGGAACTTTTTCTAACACTGCATTTTTTTAGTCTGTTACATCTGTGTTTTTTTCTCTCTCTCTGGGCTCATCAACTTCCTCCCATATTCAAGGAAATACGTGTACTCTAACTTGCCCTTTTGTGTGAATGATTGCCAATCTACATGTCAGCCGAGTAATTGACTGGTGATCAGTCAAGGCTGCATCGAACCTTTCACGCTTAAGGGTTGCGACACTTGATGAGCGGGCAGGGGCTCCAGTGAACCCGATTTCCAGACGAGTAATTAAAAATGTCCGTTTTTCTCAAACGCAACTGTTGGAAATGTGTTTTTTGAATGATTGCTGTGAAAAATGCAGGGTATGCAATATACGCACTTGATGAAAAGAAAAAAAAAACGTGTATACGCGGCCTCAGAAAGGCGTGTGAGTTTGGTTCTTTTAAGTCATACAGATTTAACTTGTTTACCCCAAAATGATACCTTTGGCTGTCATAGCGACCTTCCTTTGGCAAATGTTTTTTTTTAAACTCCTGCCTTTACTGCTTGATTTATGAACAAATGTAACCATTTCACGGACAGCGGTTACTACAGCGGACAGCTTATCATAATTTGTGCATGAAAGGGTTCAATAGAAATAACAAGTACAGCAATGCAGAAGGAGACATACAGTTGGCCGCCAGTTCACATCACCGAGTCACAGTGGAAGGGAGCTGGGAGTAAGCCAAGGCATCATTCCCACCTGATCCCAGCATGAAAGGAAGGGAATCATGGCAATTGTAGGAAATGAGGAATAATGGGCAGAAAACCGATGGCAGGTTGATAATGGGTGGGAAGTGAGGCACTTTGACAGTGGGAGATCCTTGTAGCAGGAAACTTGCGGTGATTAAGATGAATATTACAAGTACTGTAGCGTTAGCATGCTAAAAGTCGATTCAAATCTATTCAGAACTCAACTCGCTGAAATAGGACAGCATCTGACAGCATGATCACAAAGTTGGCAAACAAGGCATTCTATTGATATGTTTCGCTTAGAAATATTAGCTCTCTGCAAATGTCTCTCTTGAATATTGTAAATTAGTGTTCACCTTTAATCGAAAGGTTTGTTGCCGATTCAACATTTTTTTTTTCCAGGAAAATGTTATTTGTAGTAGAAACAAAAGTCACTCGAGGGTTGAGGAACATTTACTAACAGAGTAGGAGTGGCGGGGCTCAGGTGGTAAAGTGGCTGTTTGTGGGTTTGTTCTTCAACCTTTGAGTGACTTTTTAAAAAAATTAATAAACTCATACGATGCAAGTAAAATTGACAAATTCTCCTTGTAAAGATTTCCTGAATTTTTGAGTGAAAAAATGTGCTTTTTTTTTTTTTCCCCCAATTACCGTAAATTCCGGACTATAAGCCGCTACTTTTCCCCAAACTTTCAACCCTGCGGCTTATACAGTGATGCGGCCAATTTATGTAATTCTTCTAACGGCCGCCAGGGGAGCTCGAGTAGAAAAGGTAAGATTAAGACCGGTCTTTATGACACTGTTTAATTCCGACACTGAGGACGGTGACGTCGATGGCTTCAGTTCACAGGAGGAAGATGAAGACGGCTCACCGTGATTTTTACAAGTACCGCTATGTTCTTTTACCAGACCGGTTATACTGTGTTGTTATTCTGTTGCTAGCGTGTTGTTAGCATGTTGCTACCGTTTTACTGCCGCGTCACAGGCACCGTTTGGGAAGAAAGTTATATTATTATTATTGTGAAGTTATATTATTAAAACTTTGAAAACTGTCTCTGTGTACCGTCTTTCTTTGTAAATATGTTGACATGTTTGAATGTGGGCACATGCGGCTTATATACGGGTGCGGCTTGTGTATGTACAAAATTGGTTTTCCTCTAAAAATGGAGTGGGTGCGGCTTATAATCAGGTGCGCTCTATAGTGCGGAAATTACGGTAACTCAAGCTTATACATGGAAAAACAAACTCAGCCAGGTGTGACCAAATAAAGTACCAAAGCTACAAACACCATCATGGCAACAAAGAGCAAAACTCTGTCACAGTCACAACAGTACCGCGAGTACTTTTTTCATCCTTAGTCTTTTTTTTCTTTCCCCCCGAATAACATTGTAAAGCTCTTCCTTTCACACAGCTTTGGTGACAAGTACGCTTTGTCTCGTGCACGTGTGTAAGGCCTCAACCTCCATTCATTCTCCTTACTCTGATTTAATTCCTTTGGTTCCTTTCATTTGCAAATGGGGGCATCTTCATGTACATTTACAATCTGGCTTTAGGTCATAGTGGCTTTCCAGCTCTTTGGGTGGGAGAGAAGAAACACTTGGAGGCAACAATGGCGGCGAAGCAGTTGCTCTTTCATGGAAACACGGCCGGGACGTGTGTAAATCTTATGCTCGCATGCGTGAACAAAAAGGGTTCTCAATTCAACGTGGGACACTTTTACAATGCCAACGACAAGTCGCTGTGGATTTGGCACAACGTCAGCCACAAAACTGAGACAACAGGCTCAACATTTGGTTTGGAATAGTCTTTTAAATTGTTTTGTTTGATGCTGAATTGGAAATGTAGTTGTCAGCGTGAGTCTATATTCAAGTGTATTGAGTTACTGCAGATGGATTGTCTAGTTCGAGATCTTCATCTACGAATTTATGTTATACTGCTCGTCAGTGTGAGGGAGGAACTTGGGGCGACTATATTCTGGACTGCTTGCCAGTTACTGAATAGGAAAGGTCTCACGCTGCATGCACGGACGTTAGGCAAGTGAAACGTGACAAAATCTGTGACTTTGACGGCAAAAGAAAGAATAGCCAAGTGGAACAATTACACGGCCGTCAGAAAATTCCTTCCTTTTGACAAATGGAATAGAATGTGACATTTCCTTTATCTCAAGCAGTGCTCCTTTTTCTTGTTTTAATCAACCACGTGCCTAGAAGCAAATGACATTCCTAGTGTCTTCCAGTTTGATCCTTTTTTTTTTACAGTATATTACAATTTTCAATACCCATTCTCATTTTAGATCCACTGCATATTTAACCTTGATTTAGCTTCACTTGAGTTCTCCAGTACTGCAGCCATTGTCGCTGTGATACAGACATCTTTGGAAGGGAGTCAGTCATTTTGCAGAAGAGTTTAAGTACCCCGGCCCCCCTTTTTTTTTTTTAACCATGACACCTGTTGTGGACGGGAAGACAATGGGTTATACTTCACGTGGATCCCGGACCATCCATTATCCCACAAAGGCCGGTCGGACATTTACCCACTTGAAAACAAAAGTCTGGTATACGTTTGGGTGTAAAATTCCTCTCATACGACTTACTTGGAAGAGGTCGTCTAAGGCCTTGTATGATTGATCATGCGCTGGCGCTCAACATTGATGTGTCATATAATTAATTACTCTACTGCAATTGTTATTTGTGATAACCGCCAGCTTTCACAATATACCGTATTTTCACGACCATTCGGCGCACCGTGTTGTTGGGCACGCCCACCCTTCACTCATTGGCAGACTTCCGCATGCCTGACGTCACTCACGCCCGCCTTTTCTCTATATAAACAGCGTGTCGGCCAGAAGCGCGCTCAGTCAAGCTTTGGAACTCGGCTCATACACTAGACTTGTAATGGCGCCTTATGGTCGTGAAAATACGGTAAATTAACACAATGACCGGAGTGCATAGTCACGGACGGACGGGGGCACAAATGTGGGCACAAGCCACGTCTGTTATAATGAACATGATTGCTGCTCGCTCTGTTGGTTATTCATGATAACCAGCGCCATGTACAAAAGCAACTGAAATAATCCAGAAGCAAAAGTCTCGAAGAAAGTCTGCTCAGTTAATACCAGAGGTGGGCATCCCATCAATACTGACAGAAG